>MU204241.1:1231887-1330810 GCA_017309775.1 Paedocypris sp. Pulau Singkep
ATTTTTTTTTTTTTTTTTTTTTTTTTTTTTTTTTTTTTTTTTTTTTTTTTTTTTTTTTTTTACATTAAACTACTGTTGGATAAATTGCTCTTGGATTGCTTCACTGTTCTCCTCAATCTCTTAAATGTTGCTTTCATTGTGTCCTTGTGCAATCGCTGTCTTCCTTGACCTTTAGAAGCGGCCAATTTTACCTAAATATGTACTTGTAGTACTGTTTTTTTATTTACATTTTTTTTCTTTTATAAGAATAAAAGATGGCTATTACTCCACTGCTTGTCTTCTTACACTGGTTACCAGTTTCAGCTACAATCCTTAGTAACATTTTTTTTTCTGTAGATATTTTTACTTGTTCAGTACGCACAAAACAGCATTGAAGACCAAGCATCTCTTAAGGAATATCTGAGCTATTCTGCACCGTTTCTTTACCTCCAAAGCCACTTCTCCTTGATCATCATGTCACTTCCACATTGTGGTAAGACTGATGCTATTATGTGCTTTCTGTGACATAATTGGGATCCTTGGTTCAAGTGTTTCAGTTAGAATGCAGTCATCGTCTTTATTTTTGGTGGTGATGGGACTGATATCCTGACCTGGCAGAAGTCACTGCTTTGTGTTTGCCAAATGTCTATTGTTTGTCTCGCCCACTTGCAATCAAATACGTTGCGTAAATATTGCTTTTGTATTTCGCTCATGTCTCGTTTCCATCTAAATTGTGGTGTGTTTTGCTATGGTTTTTTTTTTTTTGCCTTTGTGGATAGATGATCATTTTACTCTTGTGACTTTTTTGCTGTTTTACTTTTTCTGCGATTTTTTTTTTAAATCTGACAAACAAACATCCATGAGTTCAACCGTTTTGCCATTTCTAGGCGAGAGAGAGCTGGAGCTTATCATGTATTCTACATGCCTGTTCTAATACGTTTGTCTATTGGCTCCATAACAGATTGCATTTTTAATGAGTTGGTAGAATGGAATTTTTAATACAAACATAACTGAAATATTTCAACCCTCTAAAAACATAAATGCCAGAAGAAATGGAAAATTATGTTAGGTCAAGGGTTTTTTTTGAGTCTTGCCTAATGGTCCTAAGATCTCTTATTCTAATGCTTTGAGCATGAAATTGCTATTATGTGTCCATGGTTTTTCAATTGTATTATCATTTACAGCAATCGTGTGTGTTAAATGAGAACTGCGTCAACTATAAAACACAATATAAGCACTTATTTAGCCAATTGGGATATTGCACGCACGAGGACTCCTCAGAAACCCTGTAATAGACCCTTTCAAATTGGAAAATAAAACGAGGCAGGTTGAAATGTTTCAAGCCTGCTTTATTGTAAAATGACAGAAAATTGAATTTCATTATAAATCTTTTGTGAAATAAATGTGAAAATACTGTCAGATAAACTTCCCTTGAGGAAAAGGTCAGGGGAATTCAGCAGGGCCTTGCGTGTCACCAGAGGCATTTCAGCTACAGCTACAACCAAACGTGCCACAGCAAATATCAGTAAAGTCACAGCTTGATAATCCCAAAAAAGGTGGATTACAAAGTTAGTTTTGGTGAAAGTTTTCAACAAATCTGTCAGCTTTCATTTTCGTTCACTTCAAGGGGAAATTCTTCACAAATAAAATACAAAGTACCGTAATATAATACATGTTAAATGTTCAAATAAAGGTCTAATCCAATATCAAGGTCGGGTCACAAGCAAGGGTCGGTATACGAGAAAATCCAAAACACATGAACTAGAACCTAGAAAGGACAAAACGAGTGGCGAGAGTGACAGGTAGAAACGACTGACAAACTGGCAAAGAAACAGAGACAGGGACGACCTTAAATACACATCTAGATTGACAATCACGAACGCGAAACACCTGGGAACCATAGCGACACACACAGGGACTGGGCACACAAAACATGGCGGTGAGACGAAAGCCTTCAACATAAAAGTCTGTGGAAACTTCAACATAAAAGTTCTGCCTGGATCCGTGACAGACATGTTGGAGACTCAAGTTTGAAGCATGGCTGAGGTCTTTTTCTGTTCTCCATGTGCTTACATGGGTTTCAGTCGTTTCTCTTTCACAGTTGAAAAATTGCCTTCAGGTGAGTAAAAGTGTGAATGTATGTGATTGGTTGGACACTAATATGGGGTGTGGCTTCACGCCCAGAATCACTGCCATTGGCTCCCCTGGACCAAGACATGCGAATGTATGGATGAACATCAAACTAAAACAACATTGCCTTCAAAAACGTGACCAAGGAGATCTTGCTGCTTCCGCTGAATTTCGGAAAGAGAATTAAATTCATCTGACAGTTTCAATCAACAAAAGGATAATATGACGCTGCGTCCCTTTTATACCACCTGATCCAGGTTGAAAGGTGACAATCAAATTCAAGGCTGCGGTCCGATCTCTCATCATCAGTCCATCTGACAGACATCGAAGTAGAGCGACAATGGAAGGAAACACTTCATACTGTTTTGTCTTTCTTCAATGTGTTCTCTATTTTTACTGAAAGAAAATGCCATTAGAATAATTATTATAATCCAAGGACAATTTGCAAATACTTTCTGTGATTTAAAATTGGGTTTATTCATATTATCAATCGCGAATGGCTCCATTTTAAAACGATCAAGTGAATTTGCAACGGCCACATTTCTAAAGACGCGTGGGAAATGTTCACTGCCTGTTCCATTGAACCTTCCTTCATGAACGTACAATTTGTGACACATCAAGGAAAATGACAGATTAGTGCTTTCCACCAGCGGTAGCAGACGTGATTTCCTGTGCAGGTGATACTTGAGAAAGCGAAAATCCTGCTTCCGCCAGATAATTGAAGTTCATTTTCCTGAGATTTAATTCTCTATCTGTTTTTTAATAGAGCTGGTGCTGTGATTAATCACCCGCAGCTTAAGTAAGGACAGCGGTATTACCTGAGCGGGCCGGTGCTGGCTCAGCAAGAACACCAGCTCCCTGATCAGATGAAGAAACGCGGAGATTGAGAGCTGTGGACCACCTCAGTGGCTAATCCAAATGTGTTTTTCTATTTCTCCCTTCCCGCCTATCTCAATGCAGCAGACTCTACCATCTGTGCCTCTTCTTTGGAAAATGAAAAGTGAAATATGAAATGCTTACTTCACTGAGATTGAGGAGGTTTCTGTCAGGACAGTTGAGGCCCAATGGTTAGAATTTGACTTACGATTGGGGTTCCGAGTTTGAATCTTGGACCGAGGTGAAACTGAAACCGATCTGCTCGCCATACGTTGACATTCTGTTCCTTGGCTTCATTAATATGTAATATTTTCATGGAATTTATATCCTGTATCACTTCTTACATCACTTATTAAAATTAATTATTAATTTGACTAAATATTTCCATATTGCCTACAGCAATGAAAAACATTAAGTTGTGAAACGTAATGGGGAGAGGTCAGTAGAACTTTTTTTTAAAAAAAAAACATTTTTTTTTTACTTATTTTGTTTATAAAATAACTCCCAATCATCTAAAAATATAGCTGAGATTTATATCCTATTCCTTTGTTATCCTGTTAATTTTCTCATTACTTGTTTAGTTTTTCTTATAAAACCTCCTTCGTTTGCAGCAACATTTGTTTTCTTGCCCCTAATTTTGTTTTGATGTTCAACTTCTGTTTAAAAAGTCCAGTCTGCCCAAAGCTTAACCAAAGTATAAAGTCCAGTGTACGTATGGTGTATGTACTGTTGCTGTGATGGTGTATGTGTTGTTGTTCAGTGGTTTAGTCGTTTCTGAATATTACAGATGTTTGTAATGAAATCTTTGCCCGGTAGCTGTTTTCAGGATATCAGGATGGAACCAGAGCAGGTCTGTTCACGCTTAAGAGCAAGTTGTGATCCAGTGTGGTTTTTAAGGTATATGCCATCTATAAAACATCATTTTTATACACTATAAACTATCAATATTTCTACTTTTAGTTAAAATCAATGTATTTGACCGCTTCAGCGTTTTGAGTAAATAAACCATAAAATGAAGGCCCATGTTACAGTATGTATCAAGTCTCTATCAACCACGTATTCAACCTTCAGCGCATGTTGAAAACAGCACATCAGAACTCAGTCGGTCTCTCTTTCATTATTTAATGGCAGAATATCAGCAGTGAAAAAGCCTTTGGCGCGCTGCAGGCGGACTCGTCTGGTGCCAGCCTGACTAGTGCAGTGATCTGAGACTCACAGAGATGTTAATGCTCTGCAGATTTTAGAGGAATGGAACGACAAAGAACCATCCAATATCTTACTTGCCTTAAGTGGTAATATTCAAACCTACCCAACAAAGGACAATGCGGAACTGTCACCTGCAATAGCATTTTAATAATGATCTCTTGCTGAAAGGAGAGATTATGCATGTGTCTTCAAATCTAAAGAGCTCTGATGAGTACGGTTGGGTCTGAAATACAGTAGGTATCTTAAACCTAATAACTCACTTCAATGTACGATCAAGTCTTTAGAACCCAACCTCAAGCAATTAATTGTAGATTCAATCAGTAGACCTTGCATCTGGAAGACAAAATATTTTTTCCTAGGCAAATCATAAAGTTGCTTAATTCACTTCCAAACTAATTCCAAAGATATTTCTAAGTTCACGAGAGCTTGAGTCTAGGAATTAGAGATATAATCCATCCATCTTGTCTAGCGCTTATCCTGGTTGTAGGGGCAGCAGAGATGGCCATTTCTTTCCTCTCCCGTGCCTCCTTCTTTAGCTCCTCTATGGAGACACCAAGGCGTTTCTGGGTCTCCTCCCGGTGAGACATGTTCGGAACATCTCCCCGAACATTTAAGCCATCTCACCGGTGGAATCCATACAGGAAAACCAATATCACAATTTTTGTTAGTCATCCAAGAACAAAAAATTTGCCTCAATCCATTTGAAAATTCTCATCACTCTAATCCCTTAAGTCTGGAGTGCACTGGAAAGAAACAATGGCCATTCTTGACAACATGTCACAGAGGAAGAAAGACTTTCTCCTGGTTCTACAGCTGAGTGTCCTTGGGCAAGACACTGAAACCAACATTCGCCTGAGAGTGTGTGCGTTTGTTAGAGACAGCGATGGCATATCACAAATCCTAGAAAACCACACATTATAGCTTAATATATACGGTAATAAAAAATTACTCTTTCGACATTTTATTTCTTCAAACAAACGTGTGCTTTTGTAGCATTTAGACTTCAACAAATTCTTTCTGATTTCGGACAGCTACATAACTAATCCTAACTAACTGGTTGGTGACAGGCGGATATCACCACATAGTTTATTGTAAGTGTTAGATGGAGTACAATGCAGGATGCTCCCGGTTTTGCCTCACCTGGACAGGCGGCATGAATACAGATGGGAAATTAGCTGCTTTCTGACAGCTGCGCTGACGTACTGCTGCCGAGTGTGTGTCTTTCACACGGCTTTGCTGTGTCAGCAAGTTCTGACGGCCAAAAAGCACAGCGCTTTCTGATGAGACCTTGTTTAGATCTGTGTTGCTGTCATTCTCTCTTTGACTCTGAATGTAATTCAGCTCGCACTAGAAGCACAGAGACATTAGGGCAACAAATCTAGGCCGGAACCTCCTTGTTCATTTTTATCTTTTTTTTTTTTTTGCCATACTTTTAGGTGATTTACAGGTTGTTTTTTTTTTGCATATTATTTAGACTTAAAAACAATCTTATGGTCCAATGCAAAGCTGTGTATTTAATCCAACCCACCGAGATAGTTTCGCAGTCTTTATATTTCATTAAATTTCATATTTGAGAGAGAGAGAGAGAGATAGAGAGAAAGATCGAATACAAAAACAAGAAATACATCAGTAAATCGTAATAATATTTTAGTTCAAGGAGTTTAACGTTCAACAAGGTTTGAAACAGACAAACACAAAAGTACGCAGAAGACCATGATGACATGTGCAGTGGTGTGTGTTGTATTTTTGGGACTGGTATTTCTGACAGTTCCCACAACAGTTTTGACCCAAGTCATTTTTGTGAGCTTAGTCTAGCCTTGATTTAGTTTTGTATGTTAGATCTAGTTTCGTCTCTCATGGTTTACAATGATCTGTTGTGGACTCTTATTAAATGCTGATATTTGCATTAGTGCACTTTTACAAAAATTTTTCCAATATCATGAAATTATATGGTGTACAAAAATGGCCTTTCAAAATTTTTGTTAAAAAATATCCTCTTCCTGAAGTAACTGTTATTTTCACTTCAACCGATCAAGCATTGTGTTTTCTGATCTCTGCACATCTCTCTTTTGCAGACCATTTTCATAAATCACACCATGTGTTGATATTCTCCAATTCTAGCTGATTTAAAAAGTGTTGTGAGTACAGTAAAAAGCTGAACTTAAAAGCAGCTCCCAGCAATTTTATGAAAATGGAAAGACATAAGCCCATTTGTGTAGTTCTATTTGGGGTTCAGTAACTGTCTGGGCAGAATAATGGGCAGATGGGCTGAATTAAGCTCCGATCAGGTCGCTGCTGCAGTAATGTTGCATATCAAAGCCAGTGCAGATGGAGAATGGATTATTACGCTGAAGCTCTGAAAGCCCCGGCAATTCTGTGACATGGCTAGGTTTTAGTCTAACATGAAATTGCTTTACTCAGACTTCCATTGCGTTTGTTCATCTTCGCAGTTTCATACGTCTCGTACAACTTGCATGAGATTGTCATGGGTGATCAGGAGGCATCAGGAAAGCTCTGTACGCAATGCACTTCCACTTCCAGAAGTTTCACATTTAGTGATGGATTTGCAATGATAACTCAGAGTGTAATTCACACTTTATTTTATTGCGCATTTCTTTTTTTTTTTTTTTTTACTAACAATGAGTTTTTCTTTTTGTCCTGGTGGTTTGCTTGTTTTAGGCCAAGAAGCAAAAATTTCGGTTGAATTATGTAAAAAGTTTTTGTCTTGCATTCCTACTTTTAATAGCGGAAAGATTTTTGTTTCTTGTTCCGGTGTGGAATATAATCTCCCGTTTGCCAATTTACAAATTCTATATTTGACAAGGCTTACGATTGGACACAATTTTCTAACATGATTCTAGAGATTGAAATGTATGATCTATGTGAAATTCAAAACTCTTCCCTTAACCCCACTAAATATTTGAATTTGAATTTTTTTTTGAAGTAAATAAAAGTTAAGCTAATTAGACACATTCGTGAGACGTGTTGGAATCGCAAGACTTAAAAACAGGATTAGCCGTCCGCTATTGTACGAAGCCTCTCTGCTTCCTGTTGTGCTGGCTCTCGTTCTCCAGGTTCCATTTGTTACGGTTGGTTGCTGCCGTTCTATTAATAGAAAAAGCAGTTGTTGTTTTTTGCTTGTGCCCCACACGATAAACGTTACTCGTAATTCACTGCTATGTCATCTGAAAGAGCGGAAAAATGGATCCTCAAACTCGGTTTTTACCTCCGCACAAAACAAAAATCAGTCTTCATCACAGTCGGGTTGAGAGAGCGATTTACAAGCAAGGTGATAAAGCACACTGTTAATTTCCACACGTACAACCATCGGAGAAACTATTTGCGAGGGATGCATTCAGTGAGCGCTAAATTGCACCCGTGGATGATAAATCTATGAAAATA
The DNA here is from genome assembly GCA_017309775.1 of Paedocypris sp. Pulau Singkep. NCBI lineage: Eukaryota > Metazoa > Chordata > Actinopteri > Cypriniformes > Paedocypris > Paedocypris sp. Pulau Singkep. The sequence goes on from MU204241.1 coordinate 1,239,481, forward strand.
TTGGCCTATTCAATTCTTTAGATGAACATTCTTTATTTCGGTTTCAAAATCCTCCCATCCCAAGAGTTGCATTTAGAGTTAGAAGGAAAAGAATGCCTTAACTATTATTAACCTTTGATATTATTAGCCTAGAATGTTCCCAGCACAAGTGTTTGTTTGGCTGCTGAGACGAAGAGAAAAAAATGGCCAGGATGAAAGACACATTTTAATTACAGCGATAAACAACAGGGGGCATCTTTCTCTACGCTGCCTCCATAAGTCACGGCGAACACGTCTCCTCCATCTTCCTGCTTCCTCTGTTCTGCCTGAACAAACACCAGTCGCACCGGCTGTTTAAAGAAGCAAAGCTCACAAGGCTCCTGGAAACGGAGTTTAGATATTGTGATTCAGTGCGAGACGGCTTCAGACAAGAACCTGATCCTCTGAGATGCTTCATAAACACAGCTCCGGGCTTAAAGTCTCGCGAAAACAACTATGTAGCGTAAACGCTCACAACACTGCGACCAAATCATCCTCCATGTTACCGTTCAGGTAAAAGCTACGTTTTATAATGTGAGAATGAATAGTAATTGATTACAGACATGTTTTGTCTGGGTTTTTCCAACTTTACGAGTAAGAAATCACGAAATGGCCGTATTTTGTCTTCACACAATTTGTATAACTGTACAAGATCCGAGAAACCAATTCAGCGTATCTCTGATGCAGTGGTGTAAAGTACTCGAGTAAAAGGACTGTGCTATGTTACTTGAGTATTTTTTGTCCACTGCAGTATTAAAAATTTCAGCAACTTTTACTCTCTACTTGACTACATTTTGAATGGACACTTGTGATGTTGTTACATTGTGCACAGCCTGTCCACATCCTATTGTACTGCGGTTAAATTCTGAGGCGGACAAGGCGATATCCTGGAAATCTTCATAGTACTGAACGCTATTTACAGTATGAGCTAAATCAAGTACATTTCAATTATAGGTTGCACTTTTTTGCACATTTGAGTTTGACTGAGACTGACTTTTTGTTATTTTTTTTAATCTGTTTTGTTCTGCCATTTTGAAACATTAAAATGTCAAATTTCAGTTCTATTTTTGGAAATAAAATCTTCATAAATATTTTTTATTTTTTTTAAAGCTATTTTTAAATCGGATACTTCACGACTTTTACTCAAGTCTTCTTGGAATTGGTGACTTGTGACTAATGTGTAATGGAGTAATTTTTACAGTAAGCTATCTGTACTTTTACTCAAGAATGGTTTTCCGCTACAAATTAAACCTCTGCTCTGATGAGAAATTGACTTTTTAAGACATCTGGAATCATAACTGTGAAAAAAGAAATCTACTTTTAGTCTCACTCCATAATTTATCCATAGCACAATGGCTTCTGAGCCTTTCAATAAAACATTGGACAACCTCGCTGCGCTGTTTTACTTGGTATCATGAATTATCCTGAACTAGAACTGCCTCTCTTTATTAAATGGCAAAGGGAACCAAACACCGTAATGCCTCCAGCGGAGAGTGAATCCGGTGAAATATTAATATGGAAGTTATATATACACAGCATCAAATAATCATTGAGACCTAATGAAACCCTCCTTGTGATTTTTCTCTAATCACTTCAGACAAACCAGACATTCTTCCCATTACAGTTATTATTCGTGAAATGAAAAATCACCCGTATTGTGAAGAGCCAAATATTGTCTGAAACACAATACAGCCGGATCCATCAACGCAATACAAACGTACAATTACAGCTACTGGATCACAAATATTGTGATATTTGTGATCCAGAAAATCACAAATTTTCTGGAATTTTTTAATCCAGAATCAAATCACACTATTGATTTGGAATAGTCCAAACTATTAAATAGTTTTGTTGTAAGTTGAGAATAAATGTGAATTTTTCTTCCTCAAGCAAATATTATGTAATTCAAATAATTCCAATTTAACCATCATCCGCTTTTCCATTTCTGGATCAAGGGAAGCTGGAGACAGACAAACACATTCACACTCTCACTCAGATCTATGAGCAAATTTATAGTGTGTGTGTGTGTGTGTGTGTGTGTGTGTGTGTGTGTGTGTGTGTTTGTATAAAACCTTCAATCTATAATCCAGATCCAATCCTCCGATGATGGGAAACCGGAGACCCAGAAGAAACCCACCCAAGCCCTAGGAGAACATGTAAACTCACCAATCCCTCCATGTGACCCAGAAATGGAACAAGCGGCAGAAAATGCATGAATAGCTAGAGTACTTCATGAAATGCCCACTTAGGCGCTAGATCTCACGAAACGACTGGATCATTTGCTCCGAGACGAGAGCCATCTCACGACATCAACATCAGCAGCGAAGATCAAATCAATATTGACACTCGCTTCAATATCTATTTTCCAAGCCGTGCACTGCTTTTTAATAGACGCACGATTCATTATCCACCATGATCGGCCTTTTTGTGGCAGACTTTTAATTTTAGGCAAACTATTGATTTAACATTCCCTCCTCATTGGCGTCTCAAGGAGAGAGGACAGTTGCTCAGAGCCACCATGACATGCGCAGTAATTCCCGGCGGACGACTGCAGATCTGATGCTGGAGAGAACCCGCTCCGGCCCGTATGTGGAGGTTCAAGGTCGGTCTAGTGTGTGACTGCGTCTCAAGCCTCGGCCTCCATACATCATAATCCCTTCCTTGGACAAAAAAATGTTTTATAATGTGATTTCAGCAACCGAGCTGGCAGCCAATTCCACCATCTGTCTTCATCAAATGACTTTGTCAAAGAGCGAATGTTCCTTATCGGCTCGTGCATTAGACTGGGCCCGGAGCAAAGGGACGACGCTAAGACCCGTGTTTACCATATGCTGAGATGACCTTGTCGGACACAGAAGAGGGATTCACTTTGTGTAGTATGAAGAGATTTGCTCGGATCTGGCAACGTTTGTAGCATCGTGAGACGGAAACCTTCATTTAACAAACTTTTCTTCACCGAGTTTTAAAATAGGTATCATGATGCCTACTGAGTGAAATGACACTCGGCATGTCGATATCTAACGCTTGGGGAAATGGGCAAAGATGATGAGAATTCCGGAACAATATTGTGAGTTGGAAAAATGAATGAAATGAAGCAGAAAAATTGAATAATTGTTCAAGAAACATGGAAATGCTAGAAACGATTCTTCGCCGTGTCAATTGTTTCGTTGCATCTAATATGGCCGTTAGACAGGAAGTCACAGCAGAAGCAGAGTGAGAAGAGAGAGAACAGACAGAACTCAAGCAAGTGCGCCCTCTGTTGGTGTGGTGAGGCATTTCCTTTCAACTAAAACTGTTGAATATTCACATCAGCAACCTGTTTTTTTACACTTACATACGTTTACTTTATAATTTAGCTAAATAAGAAAATGTCTATACACTACATCTTTTCGTATAGCTACACAAGTTTATGTTGTCAGTTAGTTCTGTATTTTATAAAGACGAACAAGGATTAAAACAAGAAATGGAATCCTTAATGACTTATCAATACTATGTTATAAACAGGGTAAATGAAAAAATTACTCAGAAAAGTACAGATACTGTAGTAATTTACTGTGTGATTCCATTTCACTGCCGTCTTGCTTTGCTAATAATTTTGTTGGTTAATTTCTCACTTATCAGTTAACTTATACCACATGTGTTTTAATTGCTCAATCATGTGCTAATGGTGCTTGACAGCCACATAGATCTTATAAACTGATGGATACTACATAAAAAGACTTTGGCCTTCCAAATAACTTCCCATTTCTTTTCAATTCTGTTTTGTATTTATTTATTTGGTATGATTGTGGGATAAAATTGTGGGAAATTATAAATAAAATGCTTGCTAAATAATTCTAATATGTCTAAGATGTTTTTTTTTATGAATCAGAAAGATCTTTATTGTCAAATGCTGTGTGTGTGTGCGTGTGTGTGTGTGTGTGTGTGTGTGTTAGTATACATCCTTGTATTATGCATTATAATGCATTATCAGAGTCACTTTTCAATATTTTGGACACAAGGAGCTTGATCCAATCAAAACTAATCAGGTTCTGAAGGCAGGACACACACATCACCAATCACAGAGCGGGACACACACAATGTTCCTCTCAAACATATGAACTCCAGTTCTCTTAAGTACATGTGATCTGACTGGGAGAAACCTGGAGAACGCAAGCGTGAGTAAAATGTGAAAAATCTGCACAGAACTGCCCAAGCATTTAAAACACAATAAACGCTAAACATCGTCCCTCCGTGAATCAAGAGATCACTATTGACAAACACAGTGGTGGCGATGCAGTTGATCTGGTTTCCTCATAAATATGCAGAGAATACTGGTCAGTGGTGGTCTTTAATTGAGAAGGGTGGTGTCAGCAGGGCCTGTGGATCAGAGCAGATGACGCTTCAATCTCCGCAGCTGACTGATCTACACACAGACGTCAGAAGGTCACACACACACACACACACACGTGTCAACCCAAAAAAAAAAACACTTTCCGCTGTTCGTTTGTACTGACAACCATCTCATTCTTCTCCATTTTGCCCGTCACGGAAACACGTCGGAGCTTAATGGATTCAAATGCACAGCAGACGCCAATCCTCTCAAATGCTCCGAGTTACAGTTTTAATGGAGTTGGGATTTATATCTTCACTCACACACGCTGACAACTATTGTTACGTTTGCACCCAATTTAACCAAGAGTTTAGATTCCCAAGGTTCTGGTTGCTCCCAGGCCGCACTTGAGCTCAGCAGGTGGAGGTTTCCTCTAGAAGTGGAGTGGCCCTGATTCTCTCAGCCCAGAAGGTTCTGGAAGCTGGTATTGTGGGGGAACAATGAGAGACTAATTGAAATCAAAGTACATTACTGGCAGAGGAATTTCCCGGCGTGAAAATCCCGCACAGACACACACACACACACAAAGCGGATTATGCAAAACTGCGCTCGTGTAGTTCATCGGAGTGAACTGGTGGTTGAAATGAATCAATCTGGTGGAATGGTTGAGCACAGTGGGGTTCATTATGAAAAGCACACGGTGCGTGACGCTAGAATGTCTGCGGACGCTTCCTGTGGTCTCTGTGTCCTGCCTGTATATCGGTGGCTCTTCTGCGGACCTCACTGGCCTTTTGAGGACACGAAATGACTCCGAGACGTTCCGAGTCAGGATGGAAACTCATTTCATGGTGTAAGATCTCTAGAGGTTCACGTTTGATAAGAGCACGTCTGTACACTGCGAAGAAATCTGCACGTGAAAAAAAGGAAATACAAATCAAAATGAGAAAAAAAAACGAAGTAAAATTATCTGACAAGTTTTACCTGGTAAGACGGCTTGAAACAAGTCTCGGTTTCTCAAAACAATCAATAGTTTCTAAGCTGGTAGATAGTTTCAGGACGGAAAACGTAGTCGCTTGGAGAAAGTTTGTACACGTGAATCCGAATGTTCTGTTTTGGTACATTCAGCCTAACAACATTCCAGGCGAAATTATGATTGGGTTTGGCGCTAATGCGGCTAAAAGAACAAAGAATCAATATTAGCTTAGTGCCGGACTTTAAGTTGAATAATTCCCTTTGGAGGCAAACTAATGCTAAATTGGCTCATTTGCGAGTGTGCAACCTTTAAACCCGCTCAGCTTGTGTTTAACAGGAACATTGGAGAACATCTGTTGTCTGCGTAATGACGGGTCCTATGAGGTCTTCTGCAGAGAACAATGTTAATGAGTTTTCTGTGCAATCACAGTTTAACTTATTATCAGGAAATGGTGTGGCAAATAATCTGCTTTATTTTAGCGCACTGTCACTCTGGGACTCGTGCCTCAATTAATATTTTACTGCTCCTTCTTCTCCATCCTGCAAGTATCACTTAAGCTCACAAGCTGCTGGTTCTTGGGTTTTTTAAATGGGGCTTTTTAGTGCTTATCTGAATTAGTTTTTATTAGCAAACTAGAATTAATTAAATCATCTTGGTATTTTATAGATTTATTTTTGAAGTGACAATAATATTCCTCATTTGTATTTTTGTGCTTTTTTTAATGCTACTTAAAGTTATCTGTTATTCAAGTTCAAAAGCACTTCAATATTAGCTAATATATAATATAAAAAAATGAGTATTAAAATAAATAAATAATAAAGTTCACACTATATATGCACATTTTTATTTCTATCTTTTGAAACACCAATAATAACCACAAATGATATCAACAAAAACAACAGATTGTTTTTTTTTTTGTAGACATTTTGGAGACACATTGGTTTTCTCCAGCTTTTTGTGAACCAGATGTCAGTAATGCTCAACCTGCCACAAATATTACATACTTAATTTCTTTCAAATACTAGTATTTTTTTCAAATACTAGTATTAGTCTATTTGAAAGAAGGTGTACACATTTGACTGTACGCTAATATTAGAATAACATTTAATCCGAGATGACCTTCAGACGTCTTTAAAGGACAATTTTCGAGAAAAATATTGATTTTTTTTGTTGAGCTGTACAAGTGACGTTTCCAAAATTGGGTTTGTGAATATATTCGTTTGAGCACAATAGAACAATCTTTCGTCCATGATGAGCAAGCAACCGTTATGAGCGTTAAGTCAAATGAGTGAGTTGGTCAATATGGCCACTAGAGATTGTTTCAAAATTATGCTCTGTATTTAATTATCTGGTGAAGTTACACACACACACACACACACACACACACACACACACACACACACACACACACACAGTGAAGTGAACACACTCCAACCTGGAGCAGTGGGCAGCCTGCAGCGCTTCAGTGGCGTTTCACTGTTTGATAAAGAACTCCTCACAATCTCACATTACAAACCTTCATCTTCATTCTGACAAATCTCGACCAATTCTAAACACGTTTTCTGAGAAACACCTGCAGACGACGCACTCGTTAAACAAAGCATCGGTCGGGGAGTCTGACAATTATTGACTTTTCATTTCTGTTCTCACCTCTCAGCATCTGTTCTTTACATCTGATGTGGCCTGCGCAAAATTACAGCTAAGTCGATTCTGACCCCATATTATGAAAGGTTGGGCATAAGATGGAATAAGAGGTTAATAAAAAATGTAAAAAAAATAATGAATGAAAGGGAGTGAATCTGGTGTTGTGGGTTGAGGAATCCTGCATGCTGTCTTTAGATTGGTGATTGAAGCAGTGATGTTTCACCGTCTCTCGCCCGCTGTGCTCTAAATGGAGTGGAATATTGAAAGACAAACAACCCGTGTGCTGGAGCCATGACAGAAACAATAAAAGCACTGCAGTCCGATGCAACACTGTCCCACAGCACTTCTCTGTTTATCTTCAGGTGATGTGAGTGTAATTACAAATATTAGCAATGTGTAACGGTGAAAGATCGAACTAGTGACATCAAACGGCTACTGGCTATCACCAATGACTAGTCTTTGGTTTCTTGATTTCGGATATAGTTAAAATACATTACAAAATACAAAATTTTACAAAATAAATTACAAAAACATACAAAATTAAAAAAGTACATATGTGGCAAGTTAAAAAGTCAAAACTCTGATTGTATACTTTAATGACATTTTGTACTTTAGTTTTGTACTTTTGTAATTTACAGTTAGCAATCGATGAACCTTTGGGGAAAAATGCATTTTTCAGTAAAAATACAGAAAATAAGTATCAGAATGCATTGCAGGTAAGACTTTTAGACCAGAAGATCGCTGAAAAAACAACTCCATTGCGGACAATGTCCATTAACTTACTAATATCCACATTCCCTGTGATTTATGGATATAGCCGCATGCTTTAATTACCGCATTCTTTAAGTTAAAATACACTATTTGTTCGATACAGTGACACTTCATTTTATTTCTTTGGTTGTAATGGCTTCCCATAAGTATTTCTCTCTAATCAATTAGGATGTGATCAAACGATTAAGCATTTAAAATGGCCAAACATCTAAAGTGCTACTAATTAGTGAAACGTCTGCAGCGTTCTGAAGCTTGTGGAACTCAAAGACCTCAGACTAAACCTGAGGCTTGATGTCTTTGTCTGTTAGTCTCATGGTCCGAGTTCCACAGTTTGACATTTCTGTGTGTTTGCTCTCAGCAATTGTATATTTTTATGGTGCGGGGATTCTCATCACATCGAAACAGCTCCGAGTTGCTTTATTTCAAGAACTTTCGAATGAGGCCAGTTCTGCTGCTTCTGAATTGTCAAAAGTGGTTTCATTCTTTGCGACTACAGAGAGGAGACTTGAGCCCTCAAGAGTTCCACCGAAACACTGAAGCACTAAAGTTAGATTGAGGGTGGCAGCTCTGCCAGCTTTGATGAGGAGCAGACGGTTTGGATGGCATTAGAACAGACACACACACACACACACACACACACACTGCTACATCAGCAATGTTTTTAGCTTGAAAGGTGTCCTGAAATCAACAAACCATTTAAACTTACTATATTTTTCCTCACCGCATTGAGGTGAGGTGAGCAAATTCTAAGATAAAGGTCTCCTCAAGGACATAATTTATGTGGCTGTCAGTTCTGAATCACATTATATTTATTACATTTTGTATAAAATAAGACTCCTGTGTAGAATTTCTGAACTATGTCTAGCACTCTTATTTAACGCTGCCTTGCATTAAAAACCTTTTCCATTAATTAACTAATTAACACGTTATTTTGTAATCAGGAAGGATTAAAGTCCAACCAAAATGTATTGATCCTTTAACATTTGTTGAGGCATGTTATCACAGACTGATAAAATGTAAAAATAATATTATAATGTGGGCAGATTAAATTAATCTTGCCGTCTGTCTGTCTCAAACCTAACAATTAAAAGGTCATAGTGATTATTTTTACAGTTTTTTTGAGTTTCATTTCAAATTATTTGTTCATTTTTACATGATAATTTGACATGATAATCCACACTTTTCTTTTTTTTTTTTAATCCACAAGTTCAAACAGCATACATGAAAAGTTTACTGACTAAATTGTGACTAAATAGGAAAGTTAAGACAAAAACTAAAACCAGTAAATACATGCATAAGTTCCGAATGCATTGCGAGTAGGACTTTTCAAGCAGAAGCTTTGTAATCTGTGGGAAAAAAAAGTTCAAGCAAGTAGTTTGCTGAAGATGCTAGCATAGTTGACAACAAGGAACACCTTCATTTTAACATAAAAAAAAAAAAAAAACCTTCTTGTTTTTGCCTAAAGCAAAAAAGGAATTGGTTTATGAATTTGTTTATTTCACTTATAGTATAAATGACTTATTCAATGCCAGTCCTTTCTTTCTGAGTGAATTTATTTTGTGAGTGTCTTGTTCTTTTTTTCTCCTGCTGATACCGAGAGCTACATTCCTTTGTAATTCCATTTCTTCTCACACACACACACACACACACACACACACACACACACACACACACTCACACACACACACACACACAGCTGGAGAACCCTCAAGTGCTGCGATAACACACTTGTCCCGAACGCCAAAATAACACAAGACGACACGACCATCATTGCGGGCACGAAGGTAGGAATGCACCACACTGAGCAAGCCAACCTTCAGCAATTACATCCTCCTCGCACACGCGCTCCTCCAGTTCATGATAACGCTGCTATCTCAACAGCTTCCACATCCTCAATTATACACATCATAACAAAGCTTCTCGGTGGTAAATGGAAGCCGCTCAGGCGTGCACCAGGCATAATTGTTGCAATGTTGAAAGTCACAGTTAATTAAAGGTCACCTCAGCTGCAGCAAACGTGTTGGAATGGTGAGGAGAGAATCACATTCCAGGCGAGTGTGCGAACTGTGACACGTGTGCTGGAGAACCCGAAGCGTCTGAGTGGATTATTCACTATCAAGGTCTTGCCTCACATTATCGGATCATTTCTGGCTCGTGCAGTGACCGCGCTTTAATGAGCTTGTGCGTGATTGCGAGGGAATTCTGCTGCATCGGCCGTTGTGACGGTGCTGCTCATCCTTGTGTGACCGTCCAGTGAAACGTTCCCCTTAAAGGAGCCGTTTACTGAGGAGGAAAGTCATCGTTTACTGACGCGCGTGTCCTTTCCAAGGCGTAGGACTTTTATTTCTTCTGTGAAGGATGGAATGATGTTGCCTCCATCCGTTATAAGGCAGACGTGGAATGATCTGTTTTCGGAAAACGGTTGAAGCTCCACAAAAGTGTCGAGCAACCGTAATGCCACTCGTGATGTATGGCAACACCAAGTTTGTGTGTGTGCAAATTCCCTTATTGGAAAATGACAAATTTACATACATGGCTTTTCGAAATGTATCATTTTTAAATGATTTGTCGCCACACACTACATTACCCACAGTTCCCTACACTTGACTAAGCCCCGGACTGAGCAATTGTCTTAATGCATATTTTATATTCCATGGTATCCACAGTAACTTCTTATTTTTTACAATAATTAATAATGCTATACATTTGGAAATGTGGAAAAAAGGATGTTCATTTTTATATCATTTTTTTATGTTAAAACGTTTTTAGTGAACAATTTCTTCTTAAATAGCTTTACATATAATGGAAAATAAATGATATGTAAAGTAATACTGTATGTTTCTGTCACGCTTTTTTGCCTCTGAGTCAGACAGAACGACGACGATTGTCAGGTTACCCAATTGTCATAAACAAAAAGACTCAAACATAACACAAAACAAAAACATGGCATAATAGCCAGAATCAGAAGGTTGCAACTTCACACACTGGACATGACGTCAAAACCGACAGTTTGTGACCTCCAGCCTTTAAATAGTGAGGCACGATGTCTGCAGGCGTGTGCTGGAGATCGTGGCCAGGTGCTTGATTACTTCCTTGCTGCTTCCCTCCACCGCCACTAGAGGGAGCCAAAGAGCAAATCAAACCTGTGAGTACTTAAGCGAGAGGTGCGTACTTACGTACGACTGACATGTCACAAACATCTGCCTTTGAATATTTGTACGTTTATTTAATTGTATCCATTACAGAACTGCAACAATGAGGTCATAAAAGCATATTTGAGCAAAAAAAACGTCATCACTACAACACAACGTCTCGTCGAGCTTCATCAGCGAAGATGAAATGCGTGTAAGCTCTGTAAGATGTTTTCAGGAGACTTGGTGAGAATAAACTACCGATAATCCAGACACGTATGGATACACACTCATTGTACGCTGATTTAAAAGAAAATCCCTACCCGATGTCTTGCTGAGACGAACAGATAACTGCAAGTAAAACCTGTCACATGAATCTGAAATTTGTAGGTGAATAAAACAAGACAGAATGTTTATTTTATTTGATGTATCCCTTTAATAAGTTGCTTATCTTTGTATTATAGACTCGTCTACAAATCAGTTCCTGCCTTACAAAGAGGAGCCAAGACATACAGCGACAACAAAGCAAATGTTTCACCTCCTTTTGTTTTTTGCGTGGCAAACGTTGTTGTTGTTGTGTGTGTGTGTGTGTGTGTGTGTACATGCATTTATATCAAAGTGGGGTCTGGAATGCTAGGGTGTTCTACCAAAGGGTAGACTTATAAGCACATATTACAATATAATATTATATAAATATTTGTGCGTGTGTGTGTGTGTGTGTGTGCATACTTGATCAATCACTATCACTTTTCCTGTATGAAAGTTATTATGTTTGAAATATGTGCTAACTGCAAGTGGTCAATAACCATTTGCTTGTAATTCCGAGTAGATGAATAAAACTATTAAATCCACGTAATAAGCCTATTTTTTCCCCCCAGAATGCCCTGCAGCTTGGTTAAACAATAGAGTAGGTGTAACGGGTTTTTCAATGACATTTTTGTCACCTATGATTAAGGACTCGGTTCTTTTGAATGAGGCTTGATAATTCATTGTCTCCCACATTGAGTTGTAAAGCATTTTTGTTGTACTTGATTTGCATTAATGCATCCGCTTTAAAAGGTTACAGCATTTACGTCACATTAAAGCCCACATGAACTTAGAGGTTCATTATTTGTGGCATTTAAATGCATTGATAATCTGAAAAACACCAAATCTATTGCAATGATAAAATACATTCATATTTAATGATTTTTATTCCAATTTCGATTGGTCAGAGTTATATAATAAAGTAAATTGAGGGTGCTGGGTCGCAAAGGGTCTTTGTTTTGGAGGGATTGCACAAAAAGATAATTAAATAAAAGCACTTATATAGAGACGCCAGGACTACTGGACTTACATCATTACATTTTTTTGTCCAGAAAAGCATTTTGTTTTAGCAAAGTTTTATGTAATTAAATTTACTTTGGTTCTGAAACCAAAACCCACATGCACTCTAAAGTTTCAAATCCTTTTTTATTAATTTTACTGAACTTCGTGTTTGCTAATAGCTTCTTCATTCTCTTTTGTTCTACCCCAAGGTCTGATTGATCTATGCCTCTGTCGGAAGGAGTGTCTGTTCTACATGGATGGAGATGACGTAGCTCTGACCGCTACGGAAGGATGGCGTCTTCTAGATCATCCGTTGGGAGATGACATCACTCTGGCTCGTCTGGTTTCCTGGAGCGCTGGATGATGTCTGTAAAGAGTACTGGACAGCTATACTTGAGTAGAAGTACAGATACTTACTGTAAAAAATTACTCCATTACAAGTAACAAGTCGCCAATTTCAAAAAGACTTGAGTCAAAATAGCAAAGTATCCCATTTGAAAAGAACTTAAGTATTAAGACGTATTTTTATTCGTGCTCAATATAGGCCCAAAAAAAAAAGAAATGTGAAAACAAACTATTGTTTTCAAAGACAGAAGCAGAATTTAACCTCAATGTTTGAAAAAAAGGTAGAACAAAGTAGATAAGAAGAACAAAAAGTCAGTCTCAATCACTTAAATTTGCAAGTAGATATAAAATAAAATGATTATTCTGATTAGTAAATTATATATTATATGTATTATATAAAGTTATATATTATATAATAACATTTGTAAAACACATTTTTACGCCCCTAATTTGCGTTCTTAACGAGTAACGATAAGTGTCCGTTCAAATGTAGTGGAGTGAAAAGTACTGCTTACTCAATCACAAATGCAGTGGAGTAGAGAGTAAAAGTTGCTTATGTTTTTGATACTCAGTGCAAGTACGAAGTAGCCAAAAACATACTTGAGTAAAGTAACCAAGTACATTTACTCAAGTACCTTACACCCCTGCTGATGTGTGATGTCATTGGTCTGGACCATTAGGAAGACCTGTGGTCAGTCTACGTCTTTCCAGAGAGAGATGGAGTCGATTTAATCTCGTTGAGGAGAGAGACACTGCTCTGAAACCACCATCACAAAGACTTTATGATGGTTTGTTTTCCTCTTGCCCTCCATCAGTTATTATCTAGCCACTGTCGTGTGTTTTTCCTTGCTCACTGGTCACAGTTATAGCCGAAACCAGCGCACAAAGACACTGCCCACTGCTCCGGGTTTGTGTGTTCACTTCACTGTGTGAGTGTAACTTCACTGAATGCAGATCCCTAGTGGCCATAATGACAAACTCATTCACTTTCTTCCTTTTTGGGACAATGTGCAACTAAGACAAGTGGTTTACAAATAAACTCGAGTGGTTAGAAATGTATTTCTTTGGAATTTGGCGAGACTTAGCCAGTTTGATCAACCAGTGTCCAAACTATCTGGAATAGTGTTTTAATTACAACAGAAAAATTTTTCATGTAAATTTCCAAAGCTGTAACAGTTTTTAACAGCCTATCATCACAGGTACTAATTCCTTGGTCGGCGTGACTCCGGGACAGATCGTGATTTTGGGCCACAGCGCGAGATGTCCCCCCTGAGCTGATTCCTCTCAAAATAAATGATATTTGTCGCACGCTCAGTGTGCGACACTAACATCACAGCAACGCTGCTGGCTGGGGGGCATTTTGTCTCTCATACCAATTTTGAATTTTTTTTTTATTTATTTTTATAAGCGAATGCTTTAGCCCTCCGGGAAATCCAACCTTTTACTTACAGCCATCATTAAAAGTTTTCTTTGAGGCTGACTGGATCTGAGGCTGGGGTTCAAGCCTCATAAGTATTCCGCATGCAGAGCAGGCCGTGGCAGTTAAACTACTCCTCTGCATGTGAGGATGGATGATGGAGGTGGCGTCGCCACGGTGCTGTGGTGCGAGCTGTCGCTGGTGCGTAGAAGGAAATGACATGGCTTCTTTGAATGCACTCAGCGGGAGGAGACCTCCTGCCTTTCTCTCCATGACTGGCTAATGGCCTATGAAAAAGGCATCTCGGAAAACGGAGCAGAGCCGGGCCACTGAGCTACATTTTCTTTGATCTCAAATACAGATTTGCTTAGCTTTTTTCTCCCTGCCAGGTAATTCTTCACTACGCTCTACGTACGATGCCTTCTTCAGAGGACAGCTTATTAATGCAATTTATGCAAGTCTAGTCAAATCACACGGATCAAACGGGATTATCGCTTCACACAAATGTTCGAATCGCACACAGGGCTGCTTTAAGTTTATTATTGTGTGTGTTTGATTTCAATTTGGCATTGCTGGAAGTGTAGATTTTCAGATGATCGTATTGTGACATCCAGATCAAACGTGGTGATGAGGGTTGCAAAGGAGCGAGAAAGCTGGACCCTTGTGTTCCATAGTGCAGAGCAATCTCTCCAAATAAAAGCTACAGCATCTCTTTCACTGACTTATTTGAACTATGTGAAATAACACCCATTGCATTTATATCTTTCAACTGAAAAAAGAAGTAAATCTTTTTTATTCAGACATACGAAACATTTAAATATGAATGTATACATATATAAGGCATACATATTTATAAGTTAATAAATAAAACATATTTATGTGTGAGATGAGACGTGTTTTATTTAACATGTAAATGTCATTACTGTATTTCCTTTTTTGGTCAAAGCACTAATGACGAACACATAAAAATGAAAACTGCTGTTGCTCACCAACGTCTCTTATTGAAAATTAAAACACACATACATTAAAATACAAGTACTGCCTGTACGTATCCCGGTTCAATTTTGAATGTTATTCATTTGTGATTCAGATAATTTTAGTCATTCGGTGAAGACTTTGAACAACCCGCTAATAAACTCTACAGCTCATTTTACCAACAGAGGAGCACTGGAATATTTCTAGAAAATCAACTAAGTGGCTATTTTGAATGAAATGTGAAAGGTGTGAGCTTCTAATCTCTGGGGACGTTGAAAGATATATATTTGTATTAAAATGCAGAAGAGAGATGCGACTGTTTTGACTCAATCCACTTCACGAGAGGTTTAATAAGTCGCTCTCTGCTCTTTCATACATTGACAATTAGTTTCAAAGAGAGCAATCAATACTCTGCTTCAGTTTACCAGCGGAGAGCTGAAGAGATTAACATTTATTCATTGAGTTTGACTATGATGAGGGCAAGACAAACTAGATGAAGTACTGTCTGTCTGTCTGTCCGTTTATACATCCATCCCTCCATCCATCTATCTATCTGATCGATCCGATCTATCTTGGAAACTCCAATCCCCAGAATTCCTCCTCACCATCATGTGGAAAACTCATTAAATGTACTCATGAGGAAAGTGTCATGTTCTACGCTGGGAGACTTTTATTTTGATCTCGTTCTGAGCTGTTACTTTGAATTTCACCCTGAACTCTGGTTTCTTTACGTTTAGTCACTTTCTACCTTTCTGGTTTGGTTTTTCTTGTTAATCGTCTGTTTCAGCTGTTTTGGTTTTGTTCTGGAGTGATTGATTAATTGTTTGATTAGTGAATTATTTCTATTAAGTTGGGTCACCTGTTTTCCGGATTGTGTTTGATTATTGTTTGACGATTGTACCACTATTTAAGCCTGTTGTGTTCTGACCTCAGGGCTAGTCCGTTATTTCATGTGAGGGAGGTTTTGTTGGTTTTTGCTGGTTCTACGTCTGAGTGTTGCTTTGCAACAGTGGCTGTTATTTTGGTCTTGTAATGTTTTGATCCCTTGTGATCTTTTGTTTTGCTTTATTTTTTGTTACAATTAAAAGCATCAAATTGCATTTGGGTCTGAACTCCTGTTCCTCTCGCATCCCAACCTGACAGAAAGTTTATTCCCCACAATCTTAATGTTATGTAATGATGTATGCATGTATGTGTCTACTTAACTACCACATGCTCGGAGTCATTTCTGAGCATAATAACAAAGAGTCCGTAAGCTTGTGCAATAATGCAATAATGCATACTATTAACATACATTAGATTTGCCTTTAACAATAAAAAAAAACTGATCAAAGTCCATGCTTTGTGTTTAGACTAGGGGTGGACAAACTTTTTGATTTTCACGGGCCACAATGGGTTATGAAATCTGACAAAGGGTCCGGACCGGGAGCAGATCACCTCACTGGAGAAGAAATATGCAACTTGTGATTTGGAGGAATAATAAGCTTTAATTCCAAATGAAAATCATGAAAATTTAAAACGAAATATTTGACTTTCATTACATTTTTAAAACATTATTGGCCCCTAGGCCTTAGTTTGCCCAAGCCTGGTTTAGACCAAAGTGAAGCTGGTGGAGAAACTGACATGCAAGTCCACTTCCTGACACAAGGTGGTGAGACTTATACTGCAATTTACATAGAATTCAGTGAAATGCACTATTGAATCTGCCTATTGAAACTGCACTAATTTTTTCTGCACAGTGTCTCAAATTAAGATGATGATTGTCACTATTAACACAAGAAACTATATGCTCATATTGATTTGACTGGTCTTCTGATTCAGGACACTAGGAATTCTGGGTAATGGAGTTTGAGAAACAGTAAGACACCAGTATCATTAGTCTATAGTAACCCTATTTTAATTGCCAACCCTTTGTTCTTAATCTTTCAAGCTTGTTGGATCTTCGATAAACATCTCAGTCACAATCATATTGTTAGAGCTAACAATTTTTTTTTTTTTATCTTACCTGTATTATTATTTATATTGACTCCGTTTATTGTATACATGCACTTGCACATCCTCTAGCATTCTGCTATTTGAAATAGCAAGATGGTGGAAATCATCATGAAGATGGAAAAATGGATTCCTGTTTATTCTCGAGTCTGGTTATTATCTGTCTTCAACATTTTCAGTCGAGAATGACAGTGAACACCAGTGAAGTAAATTGATCATTAGCAGATACATTTTGGGGTTTTGAATATGTTTACAGTTTTAAAAATAATCTTAATCTTAAAAAGCAGATATTTTATATTTATTATTATTATTATTATTATTATTATTATTATTATTATTATTATTATTGCTCCTGGTGTTTTTATAATTCTGTTCTCAAGTAAAAAATCCCGAAGTCCGATTATTCTATTGAGTTTCGGTGCGGGTTTTTTTTTAGCAAACAACATCAGAGAAGTTTACTGGCCATTGTAAGTGAATTCCAGCCTGTAGTGTGGCCTGGGGCAGCAGAACCTTCACCCTCTGCTCCTCACCAGCAGGAGCTCAGACATCAAACCGCCATCACGCGTGGCATTTCTTGGTGACATCACCATAACGTCACGTCTTTCAGAAGCCGCCTCACTGAAGTAATCTGGTCTTGGTTTCCTGAGGTGTCTGTGAGCGAAGAAAGCACATTGCTACACTCCACAGGAGATCCAGCATCCAACAGGACCTAATCCTCGCTTCGGCCGGCCCGACGGCACTGGCACAGCTTGGAAAGCCACGCTGTCTGTTTGAGCGCAAGTGCTTCCGTTTTGTGTGTCGTTTATTAACGGAAAAAGCTGTTCTTGTTTCTTTGAAGACAGAAGAAAGATTTCAACTGCTTACGTCCAGTGCTTTATACGTACAGTTTTGTGGTTTGTTGAATTCCCTCAATTTTCTGGAGATTTACCACCGTCTTGCTAAATAGAACAGCAGAAGTCAAGACGACATGCACGGGCCTGTCAATTCCTATTTTCTATATTGAATTTTTGATAAAATGTAATTAATGAAAATTCTTTGCAATTTACACAAACCTTTACTTTTTGAGGTCAAATTACATGAGTTATAACTAAAATATATAAGTACGTTTACTTAAAAAAGGTGATTAAAGTTATTTAAAAATGTTCAAGTCAGCGTAGCTTTTATCTCTCACGGTCTAAAAACGTGCGTTCATGAGAATCAGAGTCTGGAAAATTGTCTTTACTGTGAGTGAAAAGGTAGGTCTATGTGTCCTGTTCTGTGATTGGTTGGCCAATCCAGGATGCGTTCCTCTTCAGGTCCAGAGTTGTTTTGATTGGCCTTAAAAACCAATGGATGGATTCAGTTAATGAGTTAATGTCTATTAATTAAAAAAAACACTCATATTTTATTCCAGTATTACTCTGATCATTATGTATGATTTCTAGATTTATAGTTATAACATGGGTAAATATGTGTGAATTACAAAAGCTCCTTTTTTAAAGAAATACAATGAATGCAACGGCATTGAAAGGCCACATTTCTGGAGTCGGGGATTCTCACAAAAGGGAAAAAAGACGTATTCTTTAAGGAAGTAAAAGGAAAAGCGGCGGGGTTGGTTGGTTTGTATGAACAGACACAACATTGATAACCCTATGGATGAATTACCTCATCAATCACAAGTCTTCACAGCTCTGTCGTTTCCTTATAGCGGCGGGCAGCTGATGCTTTTTCCTTTCTCATTCCATTGTCAGCTATGAAAAGCACCATTGCATCTAAGATCACTAGCTCAGCTCTATTAGCATAATATTTACATAGAGATAAAGAACCTTGTGCAATTCAACATTTTGCAAGGAGTCGTCTTGTGACATGATTGATAACCTGCTTTACTAACAAAAAGACGACCTTAACATTTACAAACCAAAGTTCCGAAAGTGTCACTGCAGTCTTTGCCAGGAGAAATGCATCTGTTTCATTTCATGTCCGTAGCCATTAAAAACCAGGTTTTTCCTGTTTAATTCAGACAGCATAACACGATGTTAACAGCTTCAGGATTATCCTTTTTATTCCATAGAAACTGTAACACGACATGCAATCTTTAGAGCAATAAACATTTATTTATTTGTGTTACATTATGGCAAAATGAAAAATGTTGAACGTGTCTAAATCCACATTCATTATTTTTATCTTCAAGTACTAAATATTTTAAATATGTACAGGTTTTTGTAACATAGAGCGAATGCTAGAACGCCGGACAGACAGAGAAACAGAAAGACAAAAACAAGTCAGACAACTAGATGGATTGATGGATGGATGAATGAATGGCTGGAACCAACAGACATACAGACAGAAAAATAATACGCACGCAGATTAGACAACTAGATGAATAAATGATGGATGAGAGAGTGAGAGAAACAGACAGATGGAGAAAAGAGTAAGGAGAGACAGATATACAGACGGACGGACAGCAAAAGGACAAGGAGACATAATTATACAGAGTACTAGATGGTTGGATGAATAAATGAAAAGAGAGAGAGTCAAACAGATAGACAGACAGAGAAGAGGACAAGTATGCATACATACATATTGATGATTCGATGATGGACGGAGAGAGAGAGAGCGGGAGAGAGAGAGAAATGGACTTATGGATGGACAAACTAATGAGAAAGAGACAGACAGAAAACTTGATTGATTGATTGATTGATTGCTTGATTGATGTCTTAATTGCGTAACTTACTGTAATAATGTATTCATATTCATATTATTGTTATTATAAATAATAAAATACTATAATAATAACAACAACAACAATAATAATAATAATAATAATACAAAATAAAATGAAAACACATTCAGTTTCTCTTTCAGTTCTGGACACATCAAGGTAACATGCGACACGCTTGGAAATGGCAGTGAACAGGGATGTGGAGCTTCTGGAGCACATTAAAGTCGTTCCTGAGAGCCTTAAGACAGAGACTACGGCTGCTGGAGAGCTCATTAAAATTCTGTGCGAGAAGCTTTAACGGGCCAAGACGCATCTGAATCAGGAAGTCCTTTTTCATGTTCCCACACAAACACGAGTCCCTCTTCACTCTTTATGTTCATCCACATTACTTTCTTCCTGGCTGCTCCTCTGATGTTTTCTGGCCGTGCGTCCCGTATATTGTCTTCTCGCACTGTCCCATGGAAATTAGTAAAACATCTCCCAGCGTTCGTGTTCCTTGTGATATCCTTTACATCTGCATCTGAACAATTTAACAGATATTTATACTGTGTCCTTGTTGACTCAGTCTACATTTTAAAAGAAGTCCGAGCTATTATGCAAATGAATATAAGACATCAAAAATAAAAGGAATGTTTTATATAATAGTAAAAAAAGTATTTTATTATTGATAAATTACAGTACGGGCAGTAAAATTCAAGGCCTGGTTGGGACTTTTATTGTGGAGTTTGCGTGTTTAACATAAGCTTGCGTGGGCTTCTTCCAGGTCTCCTGGTTCTTTTCCACAGTCCAAAATCATCCGAATATTAAGACAATGGGAATTTGGAAAATTGGGACAAAGCTTGAGAGTGAATGTGTGTGTGTGTGTGTGTGTGTGTGTGTGTCCTGCCCTGTGATTTGTTTTTGGGATTGACTCCCTCTCCCTGTGACCCAGAAATGGAAAAGCAGTTCAGAAAATGTACACATTATAGTGACCCTTTGAATAAATAAAATGGAAAAAGTGCATCATTTATTTATGTGTATCTTGGTGTGTCTGTGCATGCACTCGTTTTGTCTATTATCAGTATATTATTCTTTAATAGAAGCTAGAAATGTGACTGTGCGTAATAAAAGTAAAAAAAAAAAAAAATCTAACCAGTGTCAGTATTACAATTTAAGTTCATTAGGATTAGTCAACATTTGTTCTTGCTTGTCCTGTGCAAAACCTAATTCCTCTATATCTCTTGCGTCAGAATGTCGCAATCAGAGCGGTTTATTTCATTCACGCCCGATAAAAACCAGCACTGAGCTCATGGGAAAAGAACGTGGTTGGATGAATCAGGACTGTGTGTTGAAGCTGTTTGAATTATTTCGAAATAAGAGCAAGCCATGATTGAACACGAGGCGTTCGCCCTCTTCAGGTATCGCCTATAATCATCACACTCCTCACATTTGAGCCTTTAATAGCCCACATAAGACAAAATGAGCTTTGGATTTCAGTTCAAGCCGGTCTGTTCTTGTGGTTTAATAGTAATGATGGAACTTGAGGATAAAAAAGTGTTTTTACAAGTGTCTACCGAGAAACGACGTGGTTTTTGTTCCATCTGTGAATTTATTTTATTGCATTGGCCTTTTCCATTTCTGCATCAACTCTAGCAGGACACGCCCCGGATCGGCCTTCCAATCACGAGGCAGGACACACCTTGTCTAATTAACGGGCCTGACAATGTAGTGACATTGCCGGCATCCTGAAGACCCTAGTGAATGCAACGTTAGAGCCTGCACGTTGTAATCTGAAGGTACTGTAATCTGAACAGTACTGTCAAGAATGATGGCTGAATTGTGATTGGTTGAGTGCTGGAAATTGAAACTGCTTTGGTTAAGGCTAGGGCGTTAGGGTTGGGATTGGGTCTATGGTTAGGGTGAGGGTTATGGATGGTGGAACCATCTGAAAAGATAGGAAGCTGATGGACCATTTGGAATTATTTGAAGAAAACAGAATAAACATCTGTTTTTAATTCTGATCATTTAGGCCTTCAGAGACAGTTTTGAAGCCAATGTGTTTGAGGACTGTGCAAAGACCCACGCAAACATCAAGACAACATGAACTTTCCACACAGAGGAGCCTTGAGTCTGAAACATGAGGCAAAAGCGTCACATTTTACACCACCCAGCTGCCCCGCTTTCATTCTGCTGTTTTTAAAACGTGACTGATATCCATGTCTCCTCATGAATCTCAGAAAGGTCATGCAGTGACCGCTCTGTTACCTTTGACAAACTGGCAGTTCTTTCATTCAACAATCAAAACGAAAAAAAAAAAAAGACATTTCCTTTTATATTCCTAAACAGCTAATTAAATGCAGAATCCGTTTAATTTGCTAAAGCTAAAGTGATGTAACAAAAGGCATACACGTTGAAAAGAAAACCTCTCAGACTGTTCACTTCGCCATGGATTGTGCACGCATCTACTGCCAGCGATTCGCAGCTCATCATTTACAGCATGTGAGTGTTCACACACACACAGACACACACACACACACACACACACACACACAAAACACGAGGCATAAATGTTCAATCAGTTCACCTCAGGGCTTTTTTTTTTTCATCATTCCCCGGTGCGAAAAAAAATCTGCTCAACCAATCAGATTGAGACTTTTGTGTGTCTAGAGCTGCCGAAATTACAATAAAACAAAAATCATGATTTTTCAGCTCACTTTGGTTTTACCTAAAAGACATGATGGCAGGTTGTTTATGATAAAACAAATGACAAATGAACGGTTTTTAAAGGAGGAGGCTATGGAGCAGAATTTTGAATGACGTGGGATTTCATGTTGAGTCTATTAATTCTTGTATGTTGCAAGAATTGACACATTGTGTCAAGAAAAGTATTTGCATGTCCCTCAGTTTTTGCCTAAACATTCTCACTGTTGTTTGCTATGTTATAGACTCCATTACCCGTCATCCCAGGTGTTTCTTAAAATCCTATATATATTTTGATTGATTTCCTCAGTGTTAATTAAACTAAACAGGAAGTGAGCAAACAAAACCCTTTGGGGTAGAGTGAACTGCTTTATTTAATTAATTCCAAGTAATGTTCCAAAATCTAATTAGTCTGTTGTTTTTAGGCCTTTCAAAATTAAACCAGTTGCATATGAAACGTTTGAGTCTTCCCGACAAAATCCATTTAAAAACTGAAAACGTTACGATGTGCAAATAGGAGACTTAATTAACATGTGTCTGATGTCTTTTTGGCACTATACTTGGCATGTGAATCATAAAAATGCCAGATTCCCAAAAAAAAAAATAGCAAAAAAGAAGGCAGAAGTGCATTGTGAAGATGTCAACCAATGAGAACAAGCCTTTAAACGCACCAAACTACAAACCCTTAATGTTAATACTAAAATACTTGCTTTCTAATGTTAGACGCAGTTTTCTAATGAAGAAGTTTGTACAACGGTAAAGCATAACGACACGTTTCACACGTATTGGCTTCATTGGTTTGGAGGACATTTTTGTCACTCACAGCTCCAGTCATCATGAAGAGTTTTGCTGTAGTTTCCTGTTAAAATATTCTTTCCCAATGCGTACCTCTATGTTTTATAGTAACTGGAAACATGGGTGGAAAAAGCAATTTCATGCACCAGGACACTTGATGTATAAACAAAATGGATCCCAATATCAAAGTGAAAGCCATAAAACCTTTATAAGTTGCTGAGTGTAACTTAATTCTTCAGCGCTGATGGGCAGGCGATTCTGAGATTGGTGCCGAGAACTCGTCCTGCGTGAGAAGATGCTAGTAGACCACATTCACTTCCCAAACGTCATGAGACGATAGTTGCTCGCCGCCGGCAAATCTTGCCTCATTGGCTTTGCATTGGTGTGGAAATTGTTTGGCGGAGACTTTAAGCGACTGTGTACGCAGTGAAAAGGTCAGTGGTCACGTAGTTTACACACTTTTTGGTTTTTGTAAATGTCTTTTCTAAACTTTTTTTTCACGCGGAATATTGTATCAGTAAAAACAACACATTAGCATTTGGCTATTTATTGATATGCCAGAATGTTCACTGAGGTGAGGAATTTTCTAAATGTCACAGACATTTACTGAGAAATTTCTGCTTCCCATGAATCGAAGCCCTGTGCTCTTCTGACTCAGCGCCAGCAAAACGCTTTTTAGTAGTAGTAGTAGTGATACAAATGTTTTAATGATTCAAATGATTTTATTAGGTTTTCTTAAGCAGTTGAACTATAAAACACATACATTTTTTTTTACAAAGATTTTCCCTTTCTGGGTCAATACAACAATGTTGGGCTATAAAGCGGATACACACTCATGAGGCAACCAATCACAAAGCAGGTAAACTAATACATATTTATCTATTCATTTGTTTAGGTTGTTTATTTGTTTGGTTTTCTTTATTTGTTTATTTTCAACATGTAATTTATCAAACCTTCTAATTTGTTCCTGTGTTTAATTAATTAGTTTTAATTCAATTTTATTCTTTTATATTTAATTAAAATAAATTATTTTTTCTTGCACTAAAATTAAACCATGTACTTTTCTGCATGTCTTAAAATAAAAACACTTTTAAAAAGGTATGAAGTTGAAGATTGGATTGGTTGTTATGAAAGGCTTTTTTTTTTTTTTGAGTTATTCATTATGTTTAATGCTGTGATTAATGAGAGTCGGGCCCAATTTATATGCAGTTCCAGAGGTTTTAATATTTCCAAAGGGCAAGACGAGAGACAGGATCATAAACCTAGGAAGAGATCAGTAGGCGACTGGCAGATAAAAACGAAATCCAAAAAGATCGAAAGAACCAGACTGAGCGGTGAACAAGAGCCTAGGAAGCAAGAATCCATCAATGTGCGTATAATCCCAAACAGTCCCATTGAAATCACACTGATTCTGATGTGATCTCATCGCTAAAGCTCCTGGGGTTTTGAGTTTGTATGCTCGCCATATTTTGCTGCAATATCTCCCAGATCCAAGTTGAAGGTGCATTCGAGGCCTTGTTATGTAGTTCACATGTTCTTTTCATGTCCACATTTCTGGTTTCCTCCCACAGTCCAAAAAGCATCTAAACGTCTAACCGTTCCATAGGTGTGAGGGTGTGTTTCTACGTGTCCACCACTAGGGTGTGTCACCTGCTTACAGGCTCAGTGACAGATCCAGCTCCCCGTGACCCAGAAACGGAGCAAGTGGTTTAGAGGAATGCATAATGAAGTATGAATAGCGGCTGCATTGTTTCAACCATAAATGATCTAATTGGTAAATCAGACTGCAGCCGACTGTCTGTAGCGTGGATCAGCTCATCAATCACTGTTCGGATTCCGTTTGATCAGCGTGAAGGATCTTCTGGGTTCTTTATGTTTTTTGCGTGCTGGAGTATGTTGACATGTCACAGTCGCATCAGATAAAAGCAGCCATGTTCTGTTGGGGTGATGCACGTGGCAGGTGACGGAGCTTGTTCTCTCAGCAGCATCAAAATGTTTCCTGGCATCTGCTTAAACTCCCAGCGCGTCTGCTGATCAAACCAGCCTGCTTTTCTCCCATGAATAATTCACTTAATAAATCAGGCAAATGGCTCTTGGAAATTATTCGCGTTTGCTTACAGTACAATTCGTCATACTCATAAACTGATATGGATTTGAAGGCTATTGGATCATTGTTGATGACTTATTTACCTGTCGACTGACTTTATGAAATTTTCCATTTCGGGGTCACGTGTAGCTGGAGCCTGTCAGTGGGACACACCAACCAATCACAGAGCAGAACACACATGTACAATCTCATTTACACTTTTGGGCAACTTTCCAAACTCCAATTCTCTCAAAGCTTTTGGACTGGGGAAAGTGTCCTACTCCTGGGCTCCTCCTAGTGGACAGTAATGAAAGCAGCAGGACTGATTGATGGGCTACAGCTCATTATCTAGCGCAGCAGCTGCAAATAATTCCCTTTGGAGCGCTGCAAAAACTACACCTGAAAAAAATTAGAAAACAAAATGAGTAAAAAAACACTTGAATCAAGTAGAATTATCTGCCGATGGGGTGAGAACATTTTACCTGGTAAGACCGCTTGAAACAAGACCTTTTTTTCACGAAACAAGAAAATTAATCTTTACTCTTAATTCTATGCTAGATATTTTATCTTGTCTGAAAAAAAAACAAGATTTATTGTGTAAATTCAAGATCTTTTGGCTTGTCAAGATTTCATTTTTTGCAGTGAGTATTTTAGCTGATACGTTTGAGAAGTGAGTCGCCGGCCATGTTTGCTATTTAATATACTATTACTATCCACTATTCAAGTTGTCTTCCAATTTTGCCATGCCAAGCCATGTTTTGTACTTTTACGTTAAGTCTTGTCTTTAGATTGGTAAGTTTAAGATGTTAAGTCAAGGTTTGTTTGACGGCCACTTTCACATTAGAGGAGTTGGACGGTGTAAGGGGTCAGCCACGATCTGCAGAACGGTCTGGAAACTGCAAGATGAATAAACAATTGTTTTCATAGTCAACTTTAATATGCGCTGATTCATAATTGAAAAATGCATGTGATTTATTTACGGAGTGTCTCCTCCGATTTCTTTATGGGCACCTTGTTTTTCCACTAGAGATGCATTTAATTATATAACATACTTTCCGCACTCTTGAGCGCTCCTGAATACAGCTCACTCACTATGTTTCAGAAGAAAAACATTTTTTTGTACTTCAATCCACTGCACTTTCTATGAAATGCAGATCAAAATAATCTTTAGAGCACTTGATGAAATGTGTATTTTCTTTGTTGATAGTAATAAAAATGTGCTTGATGTAACAAGGCTAAATAATGGTAATATATTTCATGTGTGTGTGTGTGTGTGTGTGTGTGCGTGTGTGCGTGCGTGTGTTCAGAAAACCCTTAATTGTATCTTGAATTCTTCAACGAAACAAAAAAAGGATAAAAATGCCTACCGAATTTTTTCAGCCAAAAAACAACTTACTTTTTTTTTTCTTTGAATTCTATTATTTAAAAAATAACAAGAAATGTGAAATTATAAACCTTAGTTCATCAGCTATTCTGTAGATCTGCATAGGCTTTTAAAAACTGTCCTGCAGAGTTTTGTTCCAATGCAAATAAAACACACTCAATCTCTTTAGTTTTCTCAGGGCACCATGGGAATTAAAAAATTGCCCGTCTTAAGTTGAAACTAATCTTTGCTAGGCACTTTGTAGAGTGGAGTGCCACTGCCCTGCTGATTTTAATCGGTTACAATCCACTTTATTATATAAAATGTGCCTTTTTGGACCCACTGTAACAGAAGTGCCGACATCAACAGATCTATAAGCAACGGTGGGTTAATTGTAAATTGGGTGATTGGATCTCAGTCAGATTAAAACAAAGTGTATGGCGATTTGCACAATTCACAATTGCAAATACGAGGCGCCTGTTATGACACAGTGTGTAGCTTCAGTTCCTGTTCGTGTAAAGTTGGAAGGTTTGTCTCCAGTTTCATCTCACAGTCTAAAAGTCTGGATCATTGCCCATAGGTGGGAGTGAGAGTGTGAGTGTGTGTGTCCAGCTCTGTGATTGGTTGGCCACTAATCTAGTATGTGTCCGTCTTCAGATGGATGGATGGATTCTCTTAATCTTATTTGAGAGTAAAAGACAACATTAATACATGTTATGCTGTGATGGTTCATTGATGGACCTTAAAATCTTAGAAGAAAATAAAAGGAAAATATACTTCCTTCCTTGACTATTTGAGTTGGTGTTTTTTTTCTCACTACAGCCTTTTGCCTGAAAGCCGTTCCTCGAATGGTTGTGTTTGCACTCATCCGAAACACTGACCGACATGAGCAAATGAAACGCGTTGAGACAGCGGAAGCCTTGAGACGTTTCCTCGGCCTGTCTCCAAAGAAACCCAACAGCTCGAGCCAATTCGAATCATCCTTAATCACCCGCTTTTTCATAGCGCCGCAATTGTTTTTTTTAACATTTTTAATTACATCTCCGCGCTCCTTCCGCGTAATGACGCATTCTTTGGCGTGAGGCGTCTGAAAGGAATCTGTCAGAAACAGACGCGTGCGAAGCGCTTAAGAAATCCCAGCTCTTCCCCTCAGTCCATCGCAGGCGTGTGAAGAAAAGACGGCTACGGCGAGTGATGAATCGAGTGTCAGATGGAATTGTCTCGAGCTTCTGCGTGTCAAGGTGCCATGCTTCCGCTTTCATTTCTCTCTCTCGCTTTCTTCACCGATGCGGAGGAATGATGGTGAACGCCTCACACAAGTGTCTGATTTAATTCAGGGCCAAAGGGCCGCGGCTTGAAGAGTCTTTATGTGTTTGGCATTGGGGAGACGAGTGTGTGTTGTAGGGTATTAACTGTATAAATGCCTGCCCTGGAGAGATCTGTCTCCTTCAACAGCGTTTCCCAAGATTCCCGCCATCTGTGAAATGCAACAATGCGGTTACAGACGAACACGCCAGCGCACCTGTCCTGCAACGGCTGCACTTGATGCATTACTGTCTCCTGTTGTCATGACAGATGCCACGGCGGCTTGTAAACAAACTTCTCATTAGCAAAAGTAGCGGAACATGCAGTGTCCGTGTAATGGCGAAGTTCTATTTTTAGCGGTCAGTGTAGGAATAAAGCCGCGTTGAGTCCAAAATTCAAACCCCATTACCGCAGTTTCATAAAGCGCACGCTCACGTTTTAAACAATTGTTGGGATTTTAAGTGCGCCTTATAGTACAAAAAATCTGGCACTTTTATATAAAAGTAACTTGAGAGGTAGAAGAGCAAAAAATCTTGATTATTTAATATTGCAGTGTTCTCTCTAATTGTGTTTTTAGGAATATTAGGAGAATACATATGTGTAAGTATTTATTTTTGCCGTCTGATTAGAAAAAAATATAATGCGTGCAGGATTAACAGATGCTAGAATCAGCAATCAGTCATTCGTTTTTCGTCGTCCATGTTTGGGTCAGAATCCCAGACCCAGAATCTTTTTGGAGGCGGGAGACACACTCTGGATTTGTGAGAAATACAGATATTAACTCACACTTTTTTATTAACTCAGAACATGAAAACGCCACACAAAAACTCTGTCCGGGTCTCAACCTCAGTGACACACCCTGATTTTAACAACCAATCAAAGAGCAGGACATATAGACACACACTGTCACTCAAATCTACGGGCAATTTGCCTGTCAGCAATTCATCTGACATGTTTTTGGACTGTGTGAGAAAATGGGAGACCTAGAGGAAACCCACTCAAACAATAAAATACCATAACAAAATGTAAACTACTAATGTAAGCAAAAAAAAAAAGCACTGTGCTCAGCATTATCATGCGCAGTGATGCCACGAGTCTGTGTACGGCAGCAGAAGCCCATTGAGGCATGAGGAACACTATTGATTTGAGCTGCAATTAGGCGAGACTATTGAAAAATAATGATTCTCTTTTATACTTGTGAAAGATGCTGAGATTGAATGGGTTTTTCGACCGCGCCACAACGTACAGTATTGCCAGGCAATTAATGGCTTCTGATTCTCATTATGGCGGATGTCAGCATCTCCCACACCTCGGCCTCAAGGACAGTGCAGTCTCCAGCCGAGCCTGACGCGGTTCCAGCTACGTGCTAAACGGTGTCGTGAGGATCACTTGTCCGACTCTGCATATTCAGTGTTTACCGAAACTGGCTTGATAAGACTTGAATCACCACGGTAATTTAAATACGATACAATTCAATTTGAGTCACGCTGCAGTGCAGTGATTGAATTGATCTGGGTGGCGCTGGCAGTGGGTTTACCAGCGATAATTACAGCTGATGTGAAGTCTGTGTGTAATGAGAGTCAGTCTTATCGGAGACGGGGAGCTTCGTGCTGCAGCATAGGAGATAACGTCTGTTTGAACGTATCCAAGCGCCTTGTGTCGGTGAAACTTCTGTGCTTTATAGTCATTCCAATCGGACAATCAATATTAAGCCTTCTCCAGACGCTGTGTAACTGTTTATTGCTGTGAAGTTGATTGGGACAATTGCGGCAATTGGCGTCGGTTAGAAAATTGCCTTATGGTCTCTGGAGCGGCACGGGGACAATTAGCAGTGGTGCACGGCCAACGAACAGATAGACAGACAGACTGACAGACAGACATGTAGACAGACTGAGAGAAATGAAGACAGACAAAGACCTAGAGAATAGACTGATGGGGGGTTGGACAGACAGGCTGGCTAGCAGGCAGAAAGAGCGAGAGAGAGGTAGAGAGAGAGAGACTGACTGACAGATCAGATAGACAGATAGAGACAGGTACACTGAGAGAAATGAAGACAGACAGAGACCAACAAAATAGAACAATTGGGGTGTTGAACAGACAGACAAGCTGGAGAATGAAGAGAGAGAGAGAGAAAGAAAGACAGAGAGAGAGACAGACAAATAGATAGATAGATAGATAGATAGATAGATAGATAGATAGATAGATAGATAGATAGATAGATAGATAGATAGATAGATAGATAGATAGATTGATTGAGACAGACAGACCAACAATAAATAGACAGACAGACAGACAGAAAGGCAGATAGACAGGCAGACAGATTGAGAGAAGTAAAGACAAACAGACGGTAAGATCTTTACATGCTTGAGATATTCATGTGAGAGTTTGTCAGAGGAACTGCAGACTTCTGAAAGTCTGGAATCACACTCGTACCTTCTTTATTTAGTTTGGTCCCCAGCAGAGCTGCTTTGATCGAAGGATCGTGGCTGAACGAGAAGCCCACGTGGATTCTGTCACTCAGAAACTACAAAGAAACGTCTGTGGCCCAGTTAAATGGAGAAGTGCTTTTTCAACTTTCTGCGCTTTCCATGACGGCAGGAAGCGTGTCGCTGCTGAATGATTTCAGGATTCTAATGGCAGGGAATGACTTTTTATTAGTGTGTTATTAATGCTTGCGCTACACATCAAATCCTTTATTTAAAAAATCAGTTGCGTTTGAACACAATAGATGAAAAAAAGCATTTGTTTATTACAGTACTTACATATATTATGTACAATCAGCCTCTGGTGCAGTGGAGGATTGTGATGTGTGAATTATGCACTTTATTTTTATAATGGTTTTGAAGAACAGAGTTTTATTGTTTTCTGGAATTCCAGAGAACATGGTTGAGACTGGCACGTCTTCCGGAATCATTCCGGCTGCATGAATTTCCCAACCTTCAGTCTGAAACCAGCAGTGGAGGGTGAGTGGTGGGCATCTCACTGATCCATCTGGAAAACATGGAGAGTCACACGCCACTCACTGTAAGGCAAAGCTGGGCATCTCACTTTAGCTCTACAAATACATGTGTTTGTCTATTTATTTATTTATTTATCTGTCTTTCTGATTTTTTATTTTTTCTTTTTTCATTTCTTTTTATCTGTCAATGCCATTCCATCTACAAATATATGTATGTGTCTGCTAACTATCTCTATCTATCTATCTATCTATCTATCTATCTATCTATCTATCTATCTATCTATCTATCTATCTATCTATCTATCTATCTATCTATCTATCTATCTATCCGTCCTTAAGTCTGCTGTAAGTAATCCAGTCATTCACCCATCAGTTGTACTTCATTCCGTCAAATTAACATCCATAAATTCTACATAATGTCAGTCGGTCAGTCAGTCGGACATCCATCCATCCATCCGTCCATCCATCAATCCATCACAGCTCTGAAAGTTTTTTTTTCATAATAAAATGCAACAATCTAACATTTTTGGTGAAATCTTAGAAGAGAAATCTACTTCCCGTTATATTTCTCAAACGAAAGAACCAGCCTTTTCCAGACACCTTACATCATTGATTTACATCAGCTCTCTCCTCTTTCGACCACTTGTAAGTCGTTTAAACTTCAGTGTTTTTCCACACAGACACTTTGCATATAGGCCATATAAAAGTATTTGCTAACTCACTGAAGGGTCTGTTCCTCCACTAGCCATCTGAGGGAACTTTAGCAGTGCGTCCGTTGAATGGCGTTAATTAAGTCGAATGTGGCGAGGGTTTGAGAGGCGGCGGTGCTCACAGCTAATTGCTGTTGTCAGACAGACAGCAGGTGTGTCACATGACTGGCCGTCACTTCCAGACTTAATGAGAGAGTGAGCTGCTAAACAGTGTTTGCTGGCCAGTGGCATTGCAATCATCATCAGAAGACATCTTTTTTCCCCCTCGTATTCTTTATCTTCTCTGTCTGGTCCTTCTTGATTGGACTATTACCCACAAAGATGATTTGTTCAGTCACACTCGGTTCTGAACCATTCTGAATAGTCCGTTCCAAGTGCCACCACACCGACACCAGCGGGTTTATTCTTTTTCATTCTCTTTTAATTGCTTTACTGACATCTGTTCCACACACTGACGTCTGTGACCATCTCATTTGCATCTGTTGTACTCAACTGGCAGATAAAAATCAAGAGCTGTGTGCAAGTTTTTAGTTTAGTTTAATTGTAAAGCGTTTCTGACAGTTGCAGACCATCTCAAAGAAAGTCATTGACTATGACTGAGAGCAAGCCTTTAAAAAAAAAAGTGAGAGAACAATGGAGAAGCAGCTGACTCAGTGTAGGGTTAGCACATCGTCTTTCTCCTGAGTTGTTCTGAAACAAATGCTACTTTGGCAAACTATATATGACAGATATGTAAATTACACATTTTTGGCAAAGGGTGACTATATAAACGCATACTTTCTGTTTAATTACATGTTTATTTCACCTGCTAAATAAATACACAATGTGCATTACATAATCTGTACATGTGTCAACACAATACCAAAAATGTACAATTATACTTCTGAACCTTCTCCTCACAGCAAAGACAGACTCGTTTGATACTGAAGGTGTGAGTTCATATTGCTTGCAGCCATATTGTTTTAGAATGAATTATAGTTCATGTTTAACAACACTAAGAATGTCTTGTATGTTGTTCTTTACCATCGTAAAAAAGTTTGATTCGAACTTGCAAGCATTTTCAAGTGTTAAATAAACCATCCTCCCGCTGATGGGTTTAATTGAGAAGTGGATGTAACGTACAACACGTAGATTGTCTGTGTTGTTGTTTTGGCTGTGAAAGTTCCTAATTATTCACAATAAAACACAACCACGCGCCGGGTCTCCAGAGTTTTGCATATTTAGAAGCATCTGTAAAATCTAAGTCAGCAGTCATCCAACACTGATCTCACCAACCACCTGCAATGGAAAAATATAAAAACATAAAAAAAATGAAATATTGCTGTTTTGCCAACCCTGGGATACTGTCAATGCGACGTATCGTTTGTTTGGACACAGCCCTCACAAATCTCTTTTATAATCTCCAGTCTGCAACTCTCCGTTATTATAGATTCCAACACTCATTTTCATGGTGCCACTATGGAAACCAGACACACAATTTACTCTAAGGATCCCAGCACTGTACGTCCCTTCAGGCCCATGCCAATACACATTTCCCCTGTAGAGCCGATAAACAAACAAACAATTAAACAAGGGGACGGTATTGACAAGCTGCCGTGCGTATTTTAGCTCGGAGCTGTACAATAAAGGTCCGGCTTGAGTTGTGGATTCGTTTTGTTTAAATAACCGAACAAATCTAGACGGGATGATTACAAGAGCCTCGATAAATCATGGTGCACTTTTGTGTCGTGTACCTTTAAATGACCTCTTAACGTTATTACACGTGTAGCTACATGGTTTTTTTTAGGAAGACAATGACTTTGGTACATTGCGTCTGCTGATGACCACAGAAATCTCACCGAAAAAAGACTTTAAAATGATTTTATTGTTGTGAATTTAAATATTGTGCAATTTTTGTGCAATCTATTTCTATTTATTTATGTTTCAAAACAAACCACTGTTTGTTTTTATTATGTAAATATTTATGCTACTATTTATGTGTATTTTTATTCCATTTTTATTTTTTCTATTCTTTTTTTGGAACAAGAGGGAAGAAAAGACAGAGTCAGACCACATCAAATTCCTTGTTTGTAATTTGGATACTTGGTCAAAAAAACACACACAATCACACTCACACTCACACCTTTGCACAATTTTTGAGTGTATGTTGACCTGCCTCTGATCACAATGCTACCGTGCAGCAAAAGTGCTAATCATCATTTATTTTAAGACTTATCCAAGTGTAGTGTTGAAAACAAACCTTAAAGATGTAAAACATTTGAATAAAACTACAACGACAAAGTATGGCAAAGTATGACGTGGGAGATGTTTAGACTGAAGAAAAAAAAAAACACTCATTACTGTGTGGAATCTCCTCTTCTTTCACAAAAGACTGCAATGTGTGTAAACTGATGTTGCTCAAGTTTAGGAATAGGAATGTTGTTTTACCATTCTTGTCAAACGGAGCTTTTAAGATCTTACGTCTCTGTCTTATCTTCCTCTTTATGATACGCCGAGTGTTTTCTATGGTTGAAATTTCTGGACCAAAGCTAGTTCAGAATCCAAATTGTTCTACGTTACAAATTCAGCCATGACGTTGTAAACGAAGGTGAAAATACCTTTCCGTGTTAATGGCGTCATTCCAGTTGTGTCAGCTGCCCATGTCACACGCACTCAGGCTTATGAACTGAGCGCTAATAACACCTGTCCTCTTCAGTCTGGATGACATGACGGTCCAGTATTCAAAAAAGTCCATTTAAAATGAGCCAAGGCCCGGATAAAACCCCTCTGGGCCTTAATTAGCGCTTCTCAATACTGTTTAGATATGACTTGTTGTTTTGACCCGAGCGTTTTAGCTGACTCGGGCGAATGGCACAGTGGATGGTGTTTGAAAGTATTTCTGAGCTCGTGTTGTGATTTCATTACTGTCGCATTCCTGTTCATGCCGTCGTGTAAAGTTCACAAGTAACCATATCACAAGCTCTCACCATGGTTGGTGAACTTGGTGATCTTCTTGTGAGAGACGGATCTTTTATTGTCTAGTCTTGTCGGCAGTTTGCACAATTGCACATTTACAAGTTGCAATGTTTTCCTCGAGCTGTTTCAGTAGACTTGTATGGAAACTGTATCCTTAATCTTCCTGTTTCAACCTTATGCAGTAGATGTGTTTACATATATTTACTGTAATAAACTTGTTCTATTTCAGGAGTCGGAAACCTTGAACTGGCGAATCATACGTGGCTCTTCTGGTGGCTGCATCTGGCTCGCAGACAAAGCTTGAAAAATATATAATAACGTTAAAACTATAAAACATTCTTCTGTATTTCAATCCATTCCCTGCCAATCAAACTTTCCTGCCCTCCTTTTAATATTCAGTAGTCCCATGGCAAAAAGCCGAAAGCCTTTTATCGATAATGAAGAATCGCCTTTGTGGAGAGAGAGCAGCTACTGTACAGAAACTGATTTAAAAATATCAAACATAAATTAATAAAAAACAAACTAAATTCTAGGCACTTTGATTAGTTTTGAACTTTTTCTCCCGCTGCATTTCTTATTTGTTGTCCAGCATTTCTTATTGGTTTTACAAAAATGCATTTACTTTTATTTATTATTAAACATTATGTATGGCAATTTACCCGCTGTGGGATAAAAAAAGGCATTTTCATTTATTCAGTCATTTAAATAGTGTAGCTTTCATTAATCCAAAATGAGCCAATATTTGTAAACCACGACATTTCAAAATGTTTCATTTTCAACAAATGATATGTTCACAGTTCTTCTGTGAAAAAATGTAAGATTATGGGATTTTAATTGTAATTTATTTTGCATTCTTTTGTATTAATTATTTGTACAACTCCTTTGGAATTGTGTTTGTACTATCAATTAAACTTAAAACACTTAACAAATGAATAATGTTTTATTACATTTTGTAACAATCAGTTAGTAATTTTCTCAATTTAAACTTTAATTATGAAGCACTTTACTTTGGCCAGTAATCAAGTCAAAGTGCTGTACAAAGTGGGTTGTTATTAATCAAGTAATAACAAGAAAATAATAATCCAGTCTATATTTACCTTAAAGTTTAAAATCCAATTGCTCTCATCTCTTTGACCCAAAAGTGCATAAAAGCGGATTAAACATAACAAAACATGGGTGTTTTAATAACGTACACAACGTGCACATTCACTTTGCAAATGACTGATCACCCAACGAATGTGTTGTTTCTGGCTGAAATATGATGAAATTAGCCCCATATTCTTTTGAAGATTATTTAGCCCCAGATTCCTTCTTTTGCTCCAGATATGGAAGAAGTTTGAACAATGAAAGAATTGTTTTTCGCATTCAAGCTGCTCATCCACTCACATTGAGTTGTATATTGTACATATTTGTTTACCGTGGAGTGCAAACCTGCAAAGTTTTGAAAAACCCTATGCTGAGACAAATACGTTAAAAAAGTAACTCCTCTTGATTAAACACATACAAAAAATGAATCAAAATTGCCATTTCGATTAAAGCTGTTGACCAAACAGCTGAACAGTCGTTTCCGTACAACACCATTCTCTGCGTTTAAAAGGGAACGACAGCAGCTTAAGCCAGCGTTTGAGACGGCGCTGTTGTGGAGTTTTCATTATTTCAGCAGTCCAATCTCATTTTGCATTCTCAATGAATGTAAACACTCTCCCTGAACAGGCCCTGTACGATGTTTGAGCAGATTAAATTGCATTTCAAATCGTGAATATGAAGCTGAATGGGATGAATGGAAAATAAAGATGGTCTAAGCTTTAAAAACAAAAACGATTGTTTGAAGTTTGACTTTAGGAGACAAGCCCTTCATCGCCCCGGTAATTGTGGAGCGTAATGAGAGAGAGGCTTTGATGGATGGATTAAGACTGGTCTTAAGTCTGAAGTCTCCAGAGTCCTTGAGTAAACTCTGATTTGAGTCTATGGCTCCACAGAGACAGACTGCGCTCATTCACCCACCCAGTCTATCATTACATTTTCTTTTATTCTCTTTTATTTCTCCTCAGGCACACAATATTCCATAAGGTCAGATATCAGACACTCTGGAATTCCTCCTGCGTTTGACTGGCACTGTGACCTCATGCCACGATTGACAGGAGCCTGAAGTCGCACAGAAATCTATAGTGTAACTGTAGCCATTCACGTCAGAAATGTAAATATGACGCAATTAGCTCATTTGAAGACGCACTCAAAGACGCACGGTGTCAAGTAACAAAATCAAAGTAATTACCATATTTTGAACAATTGACTTTCCCCACTGTGGGATCAATGAAGTTCATTCCTTCATTCATTTAAGCCAATATAAGCACTCCTTTATTCCGGATTGTCGATGCTCAAAAACTTAGGCGGTGCATATGATTACAGACTTCCAGCAATCACAGCAATCACAAATAAACAGAATGCGTCTTTAATTATTGTGTTGGCAGACATGCGTACAGTATACGTTTTTATTGGCTCAATAACCGAAATAGAGAAACATTAGTTGCGACACTTAATAGGGACAAAATAACACTAGGAGAAGTAAGATTCAACTAAATACATACGTTATTAATCAAAAGTTAGTAAAAGGTTTTAATATTCTAATAGAAAGACAATATTCCATCCGGTTGATCCCGGAAAACTTTGTTGAAATCTTTTTTTTTATTTTTTTTTCGCACCTGAAATATCAGTGGGGTGCTTATATTTGCGTAAATATGGTAGTTACTTTACTTGTGAAGAATTTTAAATCCTCAGTATATTAGGGTCAGGGTTAGATCAACAGAAGATAAACAGCCAAATAGTATGGTGGATAACTGGGCAAGACACTGACCCCCACGTGACCCCCGGGGGCCATGATTTAAGGCTGCCCACTGCTCCGGGTTTGTGTTTTCACTTGGCACTGATTGGTTGAATGCAAAGTCCCTAGTGGCCATTCTGACCGACTGATTCATTTTCCTCCTTCTTACATGTCTTGGGCTGCACAGCTTCAGTAGCAGCACCCAGCCTCCAGAAACAGCCCATTAGAGCTGTAATTACAGCCTGGGTGTGATAACTGCGCCACACTTCACTACCCACCACACACGGGCTTCACTGCAGGTGTACCTAACCTAATGCCTTCATTACCACAGACAATCACTTAATTGTATAGTCGGAGGAAGACCATCTAATGCCCGTCAGAATCAGTCGGAGGGCTGGTAATGGCCCTGGTGGAGATGTTCATCAGCCAATTTGACAAGTTCTCCGGTCGGTCTTGAACTTTTCTAGAACATGTGATAATAGTGAGACTGTAGAGCTGATTCCATTCGCATTTTGGGCAATTGTGGTGCCGGGGTCCAAACGTCAAACGTCCAGATTTTGATCCTTGAGATTAAGATCGAAGGGTTGAATTATCCAAGGTTTGAATTAAGGTTGAATTCATGTTTTAATTTGTTTGAAAAGGTAGGGAAGAGGAACAGACAGAAGTGGGCACTCGTATTGGGCGAAAAACAGCGTCTGCCACCTTTAACCCATTAATGCATTTAAACGCAGATGGAAAACCCATTTCATGAAGATGCCATAAAAGCTCAAGGCAATCACATTACAAAAAATACTAAAAACAACAGAAAAAAGGTGGATACGTGTCACATTGTAAAAAATGTTGTTTTTATATAATATGTTAAAAATTGTACAAATATATATATGTGCATTAGTGCTTTTAGCAATGTGTTTTACTGATTAAGCTGCAGGAAAGCTATTAAAGTTAATAAACAGCTTATTAAAAACAAATAAAAGGTTGTTTTTTTTACTAAAACTTTGTGCTTTTACTGATATGTCACTGCTTATTTTAAAGAATTATCTTGAACAGAGGGCAATTATTAATGAAACTAACCGTGACCTCATTTAAACAAGAATTGCCATGGCAACCTTCAAACTAAAATGCATCTAATAATGAAGAAACTCATGTGACTTCAGTCCTAGAAAACATTATGATCATTACAGTTACATGAAAAGGGTCAATCTTATCATAATGATTATTATTGCTAACATGCTGAGGACAGGCTTCTTTTTCTCTGATGTGATATTTTTAGATTGTATTATTAATGCAGATAGGAACAATTGTGAAGTAAATTACATTTTCTTTTTTTTTTCTTTTTCTTTGTCCTCTCACCCTGATAGTTTGGGGATCAAGCCCAGTTCATATGTTTTTCCCTTTGTGACTGGTTCACAAACAGAGAAAAAAAAATGGCACTTCAACCAACTGTCATTGTAAGCTGCTTTAAAAGTAAAATTCCGTAAAACTGATTTTATTTGTATAAAATAAAAGTACTTTGTTACCTTTATAGTGCATTGCTGTCAGTTCTTTTTGAAACCGGGACATCATACGGTTGACTTATTTCACTAAGAAGTTTTTTTTTTGCTGTGTCTATGAATGCTTGAAATGTTTTTGGACAGTAAAACTGTGAAAATGACATCCATCCGTTTCATGAACCACTTTTCAATTTCTGGTTCAAAATCCCGGCGACTCTGGACGTAAAGGTGGGACACACTGTGGATCTGTGGTCATCCAATCATTGAAGAGTATAGATACACACATGCATTCACACTCAAATGGTCCATTTCCATGTCTTATAATCAGTCCAGTTGTTATAAACCCAAATTCTTTTACTTTAGGAAGAAAACCGGAGACCCGGAAGAAACCCACACAAGCACAATGTGTAAACTTCACACAGAAAGGCTGACACTGCCTCTGACAAGTTTGTTTGCCAAATATATGTGGTATGTAATCAAGTGTTTTTTTTTTTCACAAAAATATGTTGAGAAAAGAATACCTAATGCAAGGTCTAATCGTTGTGACTAATAATTGAATAATGAGAGAATAACTTCCATGTGAAAAAGAAAGAAAGCATCTTACTGCATTAGGATGAGAATGATGAGCGTGAAGACAGCCATGATGATGAAGGGCATGCCAGGAAAGGTGGGCAGGGTCAGTGGGTAGAGTCCGTTAAAGATAATAGAGGCAATCAGCATGCAGGTGGCTTCCACTAAGGCGGAGAAGGAGAACATGGCACCTGAGGACAGAGAGAAGCCCGTCAGAAAGACCAGACACGGATGTCACGCGATAATTATTCAAAACAAACTTTAGCTGCTTGACATCCACTCATGAATATGGATTTTACATTCATAAAAGTTAAACAAGCCGCTAGTCTTGTGCTAATCTTTACTATTGCAACAGACAAAAAGTGCCGGCGAAATCAATAGATAAAGGTACAGATTGTACAGGTCAAATGATATTTCCATTTCATTGTGTAAGTAATATCGACAAACCAATTCTTTCTTTCAGAAGTGCTTAAGTCTTTTAAGTGAAGGTTGAGCTTATTCCATTTATTGAACATATACTGTATAAATGAGTTCATTTTTCTTATGAAAAAAGTTGTATTAATAAATTCAGCATGTACTGTAACACTGTCACAACAAATAAAATACATATTCTAATATCATTATCATTGGAATACACTTTCAAGTTTCTTAATTTTATTTTATGGCTTGAAAAGCATTAAGAATGTTTTAATCCAGTAATTAGCATTTGTTTCTTTGTTTTCTAGCTGTTCAAAAAAGTGAAAAATCAAGAATCTTTGTTCCTGAGTGGCAATACAAATGAAATATCAAATAAAACATACATTATATTTGTAAAACTTTTTACTCTAATTTTCATTTTCAATACTAATGAAAAGTCAACGTGTCACTTCTAGTTCATAATTAGATAACTTCAAAAATACTTGGAACTATCACACATGTAGTGGAGTAAAATGCTGTATATTTAATACAATTACATTTAGTAAAGCTGGGGTAGTTCAATTCCAGTTAAAAGAAGCATGAACGTAAAATGAAGCTTAACTGTAGTACTAAAGTAAATATTCAGTGGTTATTCTGAATCTCGTTTTCACTTCTGTGGAGCTGGAGCCAATGCCAGCAGCTCTCGGTCTGAAACCAAGACACGTGGCCAACCAATCACAGAGCAGGACACACATTTGCTCACTCACACTAAGGTTCTCCTGTTTTCTAGTTCTCCTGAACATATTTTTGGACTGGAGAGGAAACTGGAGACCGGAAGGAAACCCAGGGAAGCACGAGGAGAACATGTAAACTCTACACAGACATATCCAGGCCATGCCATCCAATGTCTAACCATCAATACTATTATCCAGGTGTGTAAGCATACATCATTTTAAGTTCTAAAGTTCCCATGACCTCAAGTACAAGCACAACACCCATACCAAAATCAAAGAGCAAAAGGAAAAAAAGTAGTCCACCGCTTTGTTAACATGCCACGAATGTGACTGAAATTCATAGCGCTTGATTTTATCTGACTGAAAGAATAATGGCCATGGAAACTGAGCTCTGTGCTGTAGATTGTCGGCATGAATAATGGTTTGATTTACTTGGATAAAATATCTCCCCGAGCTACACTGAACTTCTTGACGGCTCCAACTAACTGGAGCAGAATGACCGAGCCGGCCTTTAAGTGCCTGAAACATGCAATACTTATTGATCGCAGCCGAGTTGGAAGTCGTCTGAGTGCCCCTCAATGACCAATAACTGCAACACATTTAGTGACACATGCAATCTGAGACGATGCTGAAGAAGCTTCTGTCAAAGTGGAGAGAGGTGACTTAAGTGCCAGTAACCACCGTTATCATTGCGTCCGTTCATAGCTCTATCAGTCCTGCATCAACGGCAAAAATAAACAATGGATATGAATAAAAGTCTCTTTGCTTCACAACAAAAGCGCTGTTCCTCTTCTTTCTGTTGTGCAAGAGAGAATAACGTGGAAGGGAGTGTGAAACTCTAGACAAGATGTTGTCTGTTTTCCGCTCTGTTTCTCGTGCATTGTTTTCCACTTAGATGAGTTTGATAATCCTGTGATTTGAGAATGTTCCTGTTGGGTTCTCTGGTTAATTATGCATGCTGCAACTCTTCTCATTAAGAGTTGGTGAAAGGAAAAGCGAGATTAAATCTTGGGCTTTTAGCTCGGTTATCAGGGAGAAACAAATGTCAGCGAAAGTAAAGATTTAGAAGAAAAGCATGACTCAAATGTATTTGTCAAAGTGAAGGTCAAAGCACTCTGGAGCTTCCTGAGGGGATTTCAGCTCATTTGTGGGCTTTTAGATCAAACAGAGAGAAGAAAGAGAAGATTTCATTTGTATGTTACTGAACAGGGTGTGTCCTCCCAAAAAGTAAAAACTGTACAGTGTTGTGTTGATCTTTATATTGTCACCTACTGGTCAGAATCAAGCTAAAGAATTGGGTTGTTTTTGACACTGGTGTCTGAGGTTCTGCATAGCTGCGTCAAGCAGAAAGCTTTTGGATACTACTTTAAAAAAAACAAAGTAATGAAAACTACACACACATCACTGCATAGTACAAATATCTAACTGTCAGCATCTGGACTTAATGGAATGTGTCTCCAGGACTCTAGAGGGCACTGCTCCTAATTTTCTCTCTAGATTGTTGAAGCAGGTGTATCTCATTAAGATTGTGTATATAAGGAGCATGTTTTCCTTTGTTCTATACTTGGTTTTTGCAAGTCGTCAGGTAACACATTGGGCTCTTCCAGGGTGAAGTACTGTTTGTTTCTTTGATATTCTCAAGTTCTCAAGCTCTCTAGTGTTTGTTTCTGTTGGGTTTTTTTTTCCATCGTGAAGCTTTGTGTTTAGTTTTGTTCTCAAGTATCTTGTTTGTCTGCCATTTTTACCTCGAAATGAGATGAACCTTATTTGTATTTTTTGAGAACTTTTCTTGAACATTATTCTTTTCAATGTGAGCTGAACACCTTCACCTGCCAACCCAGCAACCGGGGTTCTAGTCCCGCTTGTGACACTAACATTAAGAATACATAATACAATTATTTCACAGAGATGCACCCTAAATGATCTGTTTTTTTTTATTAAAACAAATCTGAATAAAACTGAAGCAAAGAGCCAAAATTACGGGAGTGGTGCCGGAATATGAGAATTGGCCAATGACAAGCTTGCATGCGATTATTTATCTTTTTTAAACGTATAATAAATTAAGACTTAAAATAAATCAAACACGTTTGCATGATCTTGTTTCATTGTAAAAATGAGCAATTGAAGCTGTTTGTCTGAAAAGAAGACAATAAATTGAAAAGGTACTTATGTGAAGTAACCATCAGTGTGTCTCGTTGTGTGAGCAAAGAGTCGGCTGCGTTTCTGCCTGTTTGCCAATTCTAGGACGGAAGACATTATTGCTTCCTATCTTTTTAAGGGATCACACAGAGCAGATTCCTCACTGACTGGAGTCTCTCTATGAGGCTACTTATTTGCTTATTTGCCCGTGGTCAAGACACATGAATGTCTGTTCAGATTCTTTGATACAGTGTTTGGTCCTCTTACACATATTATTGTGATTATTATTAAAATGCAAATGCCTGTGATTGTACACACACTCCAAAGAACGCAGGATATTAAGGGTGGTCTATTTTTCAACTCTTCTGTCATGGTGGCGTTCTATTGGAGGTGGTGTTCTATTAGAGGTTTTACGGTATGTATGATGATATGGGAAGAGAAATGACGTAATCTAGAGAGAAAGTGAACAAATTTAATTATTTAGAAAATCAAACACCTGTTGGCATCAGAGACGACAGCTGCTAAATGCAACAAAGTAAAAACAGTGACTTGGGCACTGCAGGAAAACCATCCAATCAGAAAGAGAGATGCGTTCACAAAGACAGATATCGCAATCTAAACAATATCTGCTTTCTGAGCATCACAAAGTTCCAACAAGAGCTGAGTATCACCTTGTCTCTTATGGTCATTCTAGATTTATAATGTTTTACCTTGTTCATCCGGTCCCACAATTCCAGAAGACAGAGAGCGAATCACGGCTTGATTAATTCCGGCTGGAGCTCCGACCACTGCGACTAAAAGAGCGGAAGAAATTATTAGCACTTCAGCACAATGACATGATTAATACCAATCAATGCAGTACATTAATACCGGCTTTAAACTCTAATATATTTACATATTTACAGCCAGATTTGACTAATCTCATTGGCGATACCAAAGGATTGCTTGGCCAGTCTGAAGAGCGGGCGAATCCAAATCAAATATTCAATAATTCATGAGCTCAATCTATATGTATGAAGTCCTGAACAGTAATTACAGAGCAGGAGCTTTTCATAATGACTCAGGATGTAAAGGCACTGGTTCGTTTTAGCAAACTGACAATGCACGTTCAAGTAAAAGCCAACAAACGGTTTTCTGAATTTCTCTTGACACTTGCCTGTTTTTACTATATTTATTTTTTTTCGATGTGAGCATGCCAGACGCCACACATGTTCCGGACTCTCGGAATGGAGGTTATGACTCTCGTGTGCGGTGGCAGTGCCCCTCATTATCGCAGCACACTGAATAGACCAGCATGCTAATTCTACCCTCCACGGTGCTGATTATTCATCAGAGTTGCCGCTCATCTTCCTTCTAAAGGCTATAGTCCGCAACTTTCATTAGAATAACAATTTCCACAGCCTTTTATTTAATAAACAGCATTAAGAGTCTGGCTCTTTATGCATGAAAGTGTAGGTCTTTGGCTTCTCTTACAATGTTATCATCATTTGCCACACTGAAAACTGACCTTTAGGGAAACAGGACGTTAAAAACAAAATGTCTGTTTGGGACTTTATGTTTAAGATATAACTTTTACAAAGATCACTTGAGGAAAGA
The DNA here is from genome assembly GCA_017309775.1 of Paedocypris sp. Pulau Singkep. NCBI lineage: Eukaryota > Metazoa > Chordata > Actinopteri > Cypriniformes > Paedocypris > Paedocypris sp. Pulau Singkep. Next base: position 1,283,666 of record MU204241.1, read on the forward strand.
CGAGCCCGAAGGTAAGGTAAATTCACGGTTATCACAAATCTGTGTGGGTGACAGAAGTCCCTGTTGCTTTAAGTAGAAAAATTGACGGTGTTGATATCTTTTCTGACAGAATATGTTGTGGACATTTTCCATTTTGGCTGTTTTGCTTCGTTGAAGATGTCACTACAAAGACAGAGCTAACAACATATATTTCTCTGCGTTACTCTGACCTAGACGGCCGCTCTGAAATGCTGTCTTCATGACAGAAAGGGGCTTACCGAGGAAGACCATCCATGTGTTGCTTGACAGGGCGAGTAGTATGTAAGAAGCAGTTTTGGACACTATGCTAAGTTTGGCCAAAGTCAAATCCTTCATCCACCTCATCAGTACAGGAAATAGTACCAGCAGGCCAAAGCCCTATCAGGACGTAGGAAAAATTAATGAGCAGATTAAAATAACTAATTTTAGATTATTTGGCTGGAATATTATTTTTTTTTTTTGTCAATTCTGGTCAAATATTTCACATTCAAGTTAGAAGCATTCGTAAGTATCATAAATAAATCACTTTTTAGATCAATCTTAGAATTAAAAGATTTTATGCCAAATCATTATCAAATTAAGTATAATTCCTCTGCATTTCGAAAAATTGCAATCAACATTGTAACAGTTAAAATAAGAACAACGTTCTGAGATTGGTGTCTCTCATATTGGCAGATCTTTGTGCAGACAACCAAGATTCTGCCTGTTGACTTTGCTATGTTTCACCCCAACAGACCAGAAGGCCAACTTGATGCCAGGTTCTTCATCTCCGCTTGAGGCAGAATCATCCCTCCAACCTGGAATGTGCAAGGTACCTTTATCCAGTCAGAAAGAATGGTTCTAAAATAAAGGTGCTGATACCAATACAAGCACATTGACACTGGGTTTCAAACTGCGCTAGAAACTTCTAAAGGTCTTGGCTTGTTAAAGCTAACACGACAACATCAAATGCCAACAGCACTGAGGAACTTCTGCAGGTCCCTAACAGAAGTAGTTACCATGGTCCAACTTTTTGCCAAACTTCCTAAAGTCATCTTCTGCCACCAGATTTAACTCATCACCAGGTGCTGATCAGATTACATTTCTTGGGTCTACCTCAGGCATCCTTGTTGTTGAACGTGGTGATCTTTAGGGAAAGGCATAAGTAAGAACAGAATTTGGTAACATGATGTGCTCCTACAGCAAGGGTTCCTGGTCCTACCACCACCTGCTGTTGCAAATGTAGTTCTACCTGATTATATTTATGTGACCAGTTTGATACAAGTTCCATCCAATTACAAGGATTTTTATGTCTGGACTTGAACCACAATGGCCTCACAATAGTCCTGGTAGAATTCATTCTCTGTCACTATGACTCCCTGACACCTTGTAAATTGTTCATCCTTTGCCTGGTGGTTCAGAATTGATTATTTCATAGTGAGTTATGTCGCATTAGTTTAAAGAATTAAAGAAATGCGTTCCCCACAGTGTTTGCTAGCACTATGGATTTACTGAAAACTTGCTGGCTTTTATTTTGCAACACATTAACTGGCCAAAATTAAACCCTGGTTTCGGTCAGGTTACATACAAGGGATAATTTGAAAATCTGTATCTCATTTAAAAATGGCTATTCAGAGGACAGCAGTGGAATACGTAAGCAGCAGATGTTCATTTCATCAGCTCCGGTATGAAAAACAAAGCCCAGAAAATTCAGATTCTCTTAGACATGTATAAACCCAACCAGTGAATTAATTAACCTTCAGCATTTGTGCCTGATGAAACCAAGGCAGAAACCGTCACTTAGTCTCAGTCAGAATGTCTGAAAGCGAATGAAAGCAAACTCACCTGTATTCCCAGTTCCGACCAGACACGTGCGAGGCCCGGCATGACTCATTTGCCCTGTCCGCTCATGCACACAACTCTGATTTAATTACGCCCTCCCCTACCCTGCTGTCCACACACTTTCCCACCATCTCTTATTTGCAGCAGAAAACATAATGGGAATGCATAAACATTCCACGGAAAAGGTCAACGCTCTATGTTTTTACTTTCATCGACTCATTAGAGCCTGGAGTGTTTAATAATTCCTCACCAACTCCATGCTATCCTAATTACAAGTCAATTCCAGCCCTTTGGCTGAAGAAAAACACCGTGGAGCAATGTTCACACTAGACCTGCTGAGGTTCAGAAGTCTCAGATCTTCAGGAAAAAAAACAGATCAGATGCTTCTTTGTGTGGTTTCTCATCTTTTTCAAATGTATTTAATTAAAGCTCTTCGACAAGGTGACCAGCCTCTTGACTGATCAGACAGGTATATGGAATAGGTTGAATTGGGATCAATGGCGTGGTCATTTGCACAAAGGTGGTTCAGCAGTGCTTATGGTATTAACAGAGAGCCATCAGTACTCCGTTTCGGAAGAGCGTTCCTTAACTGGCAGGGTTTGTTTAAGTGTCACTCAGTGCGACAACATCGACCTTCTCGGAGTAAAGGTTTTCGGCGACAGACAGCAAATACAAAGCAGCCTTCAGTCTGCTTCTGAGTAGCATTGGTGTACAGACAAGCTCAAACTTCAATGCTTTTCAGAAGGGTTGGATTTTAGGACGGATCATTGTTATTGGTAAACCCCAATCCTTTGCCTTCACAGACTAGACGGGCTCCCAAATTGTGCCATTCAAACTATGATCTGTTATTCTTGCTGTCTACCAGTGCCAGTCAAAGAATAATTGCACGTAAACTTGTAGCAAAATCCAATATTTTTAACAATACAAAGTCTGGAATTGTAGAGGAAACAACACAGTAGTTATTTGAATAGAGGAACAAACTGTACCCGACACCACAAGATCCTACAAGTTCCTACATTTGACAACAAAATCAATGGCGTGAATACATTTGGCTTATGGTCAAAGAATGCAGCATGTTAATTATTCACTCCCCATTGCATGCTGGGAAGACGGCGATTGAAACCAAACATAACGCCATTTCTCCACGTTTTCCAACGTGAGCATAAATTTGGCTGCTGTTTGCATTCGGGATGACATGACATAACATCAGCGCAGTAGATAAACCAAGGGGAAGCCCAGCAATACTGAAGTAACTGATCTGCAGTCAGAGTTAGTTACATCACAAGACAATGATTTGCTTGTTTAAGACCTTTAGTCCGAGATCAGATGACACACATGTCATTGTTGCACTCATAAAAACAATGCTGACAGTGTTCCACCCACATTCTTGCTTTAATGGCAGCCAGGTAGGCAGACGAAATGTCAGATTCATATAAATCCATTTATATCCAGTACTTTAGAGCAAGAACTAAGACAGTGAATGGCACAGAAGCCAAAGTGACTTAAATGAAAGAATTTAGTGGCTTTCAAGGACACCCACTGTTGAATTCACTAAGAGACTGCGAAAGCATTACTGCCTTAAACAAGACCACTTACCAACAAGAGCATCCGCACCGAGTTAAATACCCCAAACAGAGCAGTCGTGAACTCTCTGGGCTCAAACTTCAAATACAACAGCAAGATCGACTGGTCCCCTGGAGAAAAACATGCACAATAAAGCACTTATTTATAATGCCATTTCTCACTCTCCAATTCTTCATGGGCACAATTTCACAAGATCAATATTTTTACAGCAGTGAAGAGGTTAAAACTAACGACTGAACGTTAATCAGGATTTAAAAAAATTAGTGACAATTAACATCAGCTAAATTAAAGCCACTAATATTTGAAGCTCATAATAAATCATTTGAAGAATTAATTGAGTTGGATGCAGCAACCATCATCTTCCCTGCTCTCTCTCTCTCTCTCTCTCTCTGTTTCTCTCTCTGTTTCTCTCTCTCTCGCTCTCCTCTCTCTCCCTCTCTCTCTCCTCTCTCTCTCTCTCTCTCCCTCTCTCTCTCTCTCTCTCTCTCTCTCTCTCTCTCTCTCTCTCTCTCTCTCTCTCTCTCTGTCTCTCTCTCTCAGATTCTGCCCTCAGGAGTGACAGTGCACAGATTGAGTGCTTTAAAACCTCCCTGCGGTGCCACGGCAGAATTATCAACATAAACAGCCGGCATCAACCACGGGGCACACACATCTTACTCCTTCCACACTGATAATAAATTACAGTCACAGCTTTCTTCACGTTTTTTTTTTATAATTTATTTCTAGCTTCCTTTAAACTTGCAGTTCTCTTTGAGGAATGTGTGAGATAGCTAGCTGGTTAGCGATCCCCCTTTAAATGTTTCACTAAACGAGAAAAACTAGTGTCTGACCTTTCGTCAATAAAAGCACATTGAATGAATCGCGGTGTGTTTAGGTGTGTGTATGACTGACCAACAGCCACCAGGTTATTTATGAAGGTGCAGAGAATAAGAAAGTGCAATTTCAGTCTCTCCTGCCCCGGCCTCCTCTTGAATACTGCTCTAACAGACAGCTTGGCGTATTTCAGGATGAATGGTCGTGGCGTGTCCTCCTGCTCCTCTTCTTTAATCAGAGAGGTGCGTGCACTTTTTCCCGTGGAGGGCTCTCTCAGCCACAGTAAGATATACAGCAATGCCAAGCCGTGGCAGCCGATGTAGGCTCCAAAAGACGCCTTCAGCCCAAGTTCCTGCTGTAAGAACCCACCCGAGAGGAAGCCCACAGTGCCCCCGACGAACACCATGGACTCTGCCACCGCCATGCGCAGTGTGCGGCTGGAGCTGGAGCCCAGGGTCAGGTCGGCCAGATAGCTGAAGCAGCTGAGGAATATAGAGACGTGGCCTCCGCTCAAGCCCATCAAGGCAGCGGCGAGTAGGATCCAGTAAACACTCAAGCTTTCCCACACTCCTATGGCAAGAAGCAAGCCTCCACTTAACAGAGACAGAAGGAACGGGAGCACCATGAGCGAGCGGCGACCGGCTTGGTCCGACCAGGAGCCCAGCAGCAGGGCGGGAGGGATGGAGAGCAGGCTGAGGGTGGCGCTGAAGAGCAGCATGATGTAGGACGCGGTGGATTCAATCTCTTCCTCGCTGGTGTGGGACTCGTGGTACTCGGGGTTGGTGCAGGCTGTATGGTTCCCGAGAAGTCCGAAACACACCTGTGGAAGGCAAAGGTAGTCAAGTGTCCCTCGAGACCAGAGTTTGGCAGCGTGACTGCTACGCAAAACGTCCTTATGTGTAGCATCGTTTCAAATGGTTTTATCGAAAATGGGCTTTCGTCTCACATAGTTGCTGTCACCTTTTCTTCCAGCTAGTGAAGTGCACAGTCAGGTGAATAAACGGCGTGAAGACTGGAAATGAGAGCGGGGAACAGTTAAGATCTACTTTTAAGCGTCTTTGCGTTGGTCTCGGACTAAGATAAGCGCTATACAAACGAACTTGAACTTGAGCAAAAGCTTCTCTGCTAATATAATGGACGGCAGCAGTTGCTAAGGCGGAATTGGTCACTAAGCGTAAGGTGAGGGTTTTTGTGCAGAGTCTGGATTGATTTCTGCATTCACACTGTGCAAAACCAGCTGCACCGAGGCCCTGACATTTACCAGTGTTTTTTCTTGCTTCATCAAATGTTATAGAAGAGGGGATTTGCTTCTCAGGTCCGCGTTGGGGATTTTTCCAGATCTTTAGTTTCTTATGCTCTGTCAGTAATGGTGCTCGGAGGCTTTATGGGAATGACAGAGAGTCGCTTCGGTTATCGCAAGAACAAGCTTTGGGGAAGCGCACAACTCACAACCTCACAAATATGATGATATCAAGGAGTAAATGGCAAGAATCAAGGCCATTAAGAGTGGCATAAATGAGCTCTTTGCAGTAAATGATTGGGCCCTCTTTAATCTTTGAGCAGTTTTCTCTGCGTGGAGTTGTGCTCATTCGTATGATATATTCATCTACACTTTCCCTGAGAGCTGTTAGAGCAGCAGGGTTCATTGGAAGGGTATAGGGAATTTAAAATAGATAGAGGGAAGAAGGGAGACTTGCTCAGAATGACAAAAATAAGAAGTAAAAAAAAATCACCTCATGCTTTGGTGAGCATCAGCCCTCAGCAAGTGAATTCATTTATGAGCAGATTCTTCCTTTACTTTCAATCTTTGAGGGAATGTTACTGCTTTTCCAACATTCATACACTATTATCTAAAATGTGTTCTGATGTAGCTGTTGCTGGAATTTTCCACTGTTGATCTTTTTCTTTGTAAACAAATTGATTTATTGATCTTCTAAAAACGGCTCAAAGCAGATTTGTGCAACTACTGATATGGAGGTATAAATGTGACACAATTAAAACTGATAATAACATTTAAGTCCAGCTTTGATTTAATTGATTTTGATTTTTTTTTTTATCCAGTGATAACTTGAATTACTATTGTGTTACCTCGGATATGTCACAAAATCCACTTTAAATCAGCAATATTTATTTGTAATCAAAGAAATATAATTTTAGTTTAGTTTAATTTTAGTTTTTTCCAATCAAATCAGACATTCAGATACAATTTCTCTAACAGATTGTGTAGTGCAAGGAAGAGCCTATTCCAAACTCAAGCTCCAATCCATGTCTTTCATATTAATCATATTTTGGATTGTCACTTTTTCATTTTTGGGTCCTGGCGAGCATGAGCCAGTCGCAGAAATGTGTGCCCTGAAGACGAGACACGCCCTGTTTTGGTGGCCAACCAATCACACACACGCACAGAAAAGATATAAACTGGACATCAAACTCATCTTTCTTTGGACCTGAGACTCCTTCATGTCCAACGGATCTTCTTGTTGTGATGTGACAGCGCTAGTCACTAATAGTGTCATAAGATAATATTATGTGACAAACAACAATGATCTACTAAGCTAATATTTACATTCTGTGTCGTCTCTACCTAGTTTGTTGAAGTGATGAGTGAATGCCGAATAAATTAAAGGGATGAATGAGACAAGCCTCTACACAAAATTGTCCAACTCAAGTAGTGGACTTCGAAACTCTAAGGTTGCTCACCCTGACCAGGACTTGATTCATGCTAGTTCCAAAATAGTCTTCATTTTGCTTCTGAAAATAGTTTTAGTGGACTTTTAGTGGCAAATGTCCCCAAGCAAGGGATTAAAGAAAACAGGCGAACAAGCCTGGAGTGTGACGAATGTTCAGGTTGAGCAACAGAATCCTGCCTAATGACTGTGAATGAGTGTTTAATCTGGAGCGTGAGTGATAGCGCGCTGCCTGTTGTCGTGATTAATGTCTGCTGAAGTTTGGGCTTTTGAATACATCTTGAGCTCCTCCGTTGTCCACCCAGTGCTCCGTGGATCTGCTCCGGGCCTTTCCATTCTGGAGCCTGCTGACCTGTTCTTCAGGGGAAGGAACTAAACACTAACTCCCTGGGAGCGACTTGATTAATGCCTCTCCCTTTCGCTCTCCTGCTGACGTGTGAGCGTTCTCTCGGTGTTAGCTCTCAGAAGCAGCGGCTGAGATGGGAAGTAGATGCTCCTTTACCTTCATGATAATCATCAGTTGACACGCAGGCATCATGATGAAAGTGCTGGTCATGTAGAGGAAAATCACCGGCTCCACTGTGACGACACTCCGTAGTTTCTCTTTCCATGCCGACATGTTCGGGAACAAGGAACAAAGACCTGCTCTTACTATTAAAGCTGCATATTGTCTTGAGACGAGAGGGAACTGGATTTTCAGAGGAAAACACGTACGTCACATGTATGTCAGCTGGAGAGATAAAGGAAACTGTCCCTCTCAACATTCTCTTATCAGCAGTTGTGTGGTTGTAAAGTGTCCGACCTTTATTTGCGGTGTGGAACTCTCACTTCCCCAGTGAGCTCGTGCCGGAATCCTGTTCCTCTTTCTGGATCGTTTTCTCTCAGTATCTAACATTCTAATGCGTACATCTTCTAATGTGATCTCATAGAAGACAGCATAAAATGACCAAAGACTACACATGTACGTGTCTACGAATACACATACAATACAATTTCCCCAAAAACAGCAGACTCTTTACTCGTTCATCCACTTTCTTTTTCCATTTCTGGGTGACGTAGAAACTCTCAGCAACTCTGGGCCTGAGGAGGGACACACACTCTGGATTAGTGGACGACCAATCACAAAGCAGGACAGACATACAGTACGATCAGTTTTTTAATCTTGTTTTTGGAGCGTGTAACAAACCGGAGACCTGGAAGAAACCCACGAGAACATGCAAACGTGATACAGAAAGAATGTGTCCTTCTGTGTGTGAGGCGACATCACTCACACTATACCACTGTGCCGTCATATAATTCCCTACAGTTTTTTTTTATTTTTTTTATTCACAGCAAAATAATGTACGGTATTTACAGTTACAGCACATAATAGGTATGGACTCACTTTAACAACTTTATTCATGACTTTTAAGTTGTATTTGCATTTAAGTTGCATTTCGCTGTAAAACTTCCATTTATATGTACAGAATTTGTTTAAGATTAAATGTGCTGGATTCTGCAAGATTCAAACAGGATGTTGAACGTATAAAGACGCTCTTAATGTTCCTGCAGCAAATGACTTCCCGTATTATAAAGTGACCCTATTATTTACTTTTTAGTAACTGCTTATTACTTCTGGAACAGCAAGTGATTTATAAAAGCTATAAAAACATATCTAAACGATGGCACAAAAAAGTAATCTTGATTAAAAATTGACATGCAAAAATAGACAAATCCTTACGTTATACAATTGTGTAAACACTCGGTTACAATGTACATACCGCATACATAATATATTTACATTGTAAATGAAATGCTGTATATTGATACACAACATTTTTGTTAGTTTGCTGTATATTTATATTAAATATCATATTTTAGGTTTCCATTCTTTCGTTAAGAAGCTTCTTAAAGGATTTCTTATTTTTCAAAATCAATGAAAATTGTAAGTAACGTGGCTAGAAAACTGGTAATTTTGGCTTACCTATTTAATGAATTTATATTTTTTTCATATACAATCATAAATTATGTGCCGTTTTTTGTAGATTCCAAATCATAAATATTCATAAGTATTTATTATTAAAAAGTATTTTAAAAAGATTAATTAGTCATTTGCTTTTTATGTATATATATATATATATATATATATATATATATATATATATATATATATGTATTTATGTATATCTTTATAAGTGCGTGTGTACACACACACACACACACACTCACTAGGCAATCTGAAATGTAAAGGTTGTAATTAAAAATGTCATCTGGTGAAAACCAAATTACCAATTATCAATGACCCTTCATTTATATTAGTCCAAGCTGTGATATAATAACAGAGGTTTGGTGCATCTGATTGCAGCTTCCATCCCTTTATTTCCTAAAGGCTGGATCTGTGTTGCGTGAAGAGACGTGAGTCACAGGGAGTGTTTGTGTGGGACGAGATGAACCTGGACTAGTGTCTTTCTCTCCACAGGCTGAGCTCTTCTGTTTACTGGAGACTTGTTTTGTCTAGACTGGCCGGTCACATGACACTCCCATTGACCGCTCCTCAAAACAGCAACTCACATCGGTTGCTTTATTTCACATGTACGTTTAAATTAAAACGAAATGTAATATGTAAAAAATACATGTGTAAATATATTAGTATATGTATTGTGTAACTGTAACTGTTGTGTGATTTACTTAACACAAGGCAAAAGAAATGTTAGCAATAAAAAATACTATTTTAAAAAATGTCACAACACAATTCTACAAAAAAAGCTCATTTTTCTTTTTCAAATAATAAAAAATAGTTTTAATATACACATATTTGTTCACAGGGTGCGGGAACCAATCACAGAGATTGCATTTACACTCATTCACACTTAATTGCTACTCCAATTTACTCTTTGTTGGATATTTGCATATTTGTTGGAAAGAAGTGGAAAACACACTGTTTCAGTCTTATAAAACAACCCATTAGTTGAATACTGTAGGTTTAGTTTGACAAATATATATTATACAGTTTCAGATTCAAGTTGTTAGACAAAAGGTCAGTGCTACGAGAAAATTACAACAGTGGAATAAACATTTTAATTTTTCAACCCAGACTTCTGGAAATAATGCCTTTTGAGACAAATTAAGCCAATATTTGTTTTTCATGTTCATTTCTTTTTTTTTTTTTTTCAACCATTTAAGTGAATTCTCAACGTATAGGTTGGCATCGGAACAACCTGGACTATGGAACGAATAGGCTGTAATTGTTGCAGAATGCCACATGAACCAGTTAAGTCCTGGACTTCTGCCACACCATACATTAGAAGCTTGAGCACACATGCCAAACCCAGACTTGAATGTGGAGATGAATGGTCTGACCTTCACCGAAGGCTCCACGTATTTAGCACAGAGTTGGTAAGAGTCGCATCAGCAGCAGGTCACGCCAGCGATGCTCTTCGCAAATCGTTCAGGCGGTTTGAATCAGCTAAAAACTAGCTAAAAGATCTTTAAAAAATTTGTGAGGTGAGTTGGTCAATACGTGAACACACACAAACCAGGAGCAGTGGGCAGTGGCAGGTTCAATCGCCGACCACAAGGACGTTAAAGCCACACACACACACACGACGTACGCAGATCACAGGAACAGGAAACATTACAGACCTTGAGAGACGCTGACGCATGTGGCCTTTATGAAGGAGATTAATTTTCATTAGAAAACCTCTCACCTTTTTTTCCTTCAGTGGCCGTGCGTCATGGCCTGGTCATTTGGTTGGCTCGCTCTGTTAAGAATTCATTACGGTTATCTTTTCAGGGAGAAAATAGTGCAGTCATCAGTGCAGTTTCCTTCACGCTACAATACGTCCGGATTTTTTTATTTTAGTCCTATTGTGTTTCGAATCCGTATTTGTTTTTTTTTTTTTTTTGACGGATACCTTGTTGATTTCAATCCATTGATGGATTCCAACTGTTCCACTTATCGTATTTGTTCTAAACGATGTTTGGCTGTTTGCTTTGTTGTGTGGAAATTAAATGAGTCCATCAGTCAAGGTCACAAAGCAGCCGATGATCCGTTCTGCTCAATGACGCTTTCATTCTCATTCTTTCCTTCGGCTTTGTTAATACGGAGAGGACGGTGGGGAAGAAAAGGCTTTTGAAGTGTTGATGCGGTAAGCATTGTTCCAGGTTTACGCTTCCTTTTTTTCTTCAGTTTTCATCATAATTCCCTCTGATCTATCTCCAGGGATTCAGCCTCACCTCTGCGTAAAACCTCACCGCAGTCAGGGTGAGAAATCGGGGAAAATCAACTATTTGCACGTGTTCATTCGTCAGTGGGTTTTGGCTTTTACCGATAGGTGACAATTTCCCACGAGGCGAAGACTCTGATGGAGCTTGATACTGCAGATTAAGTCTGAAATGCCGCTGTAAATGAGCCCCGTTGTTTGCTTGATTGTACTGGTTTGGATTTTCATTATTAACGGAGAGAAAATGACAAATGCTTCCCTGTGGTTCATTGAGAAGTGCGATGTTTGCTGCCAGGTTTTCCGGTGTTGTTTTACTGGAAACGTGTGGATGGATAAAAGGTTATTGTGCAAAAGGAATTTTGTGGACATCTAATTCGCAATGCTAAAAAAAAAGGGTGATAATGACTCTCTTTGCTCTGTTTAAAAGTTATAGAAATACATTTCAAATGAATACTTTTGTCTGTAACCTTATATGTGTACTGTATAATTTTTCATATTCCAATTTTCTCATTTGGAAGTTATTAAAGTCAGAATTCTGATATTTAGAAGAAAAAAGTCCCAAATGTTTTTTTTTTTGTTTTAGTGGCAGTAAAGAGCTTTGCGATTAAGGCAAATTTTCAAAACTACCATACACATGAAATTTATTATTAAGAAGCCTTTCAATGGAAACCTCGAAAAGACCAAAGTTATTTGCACTTAAAAATTAGTTCTTCAAGCACCACTTAGCGGTTTTAGCTATTGCAAAAAATATGGATTTGCTAATCTAGATTAGTCTAGATACTTTTTTTTATTAGTTAAAAAAAATTATCTATTGTACTGTAGCTGCTAATACCGCATTTACGTGAATATAAGCAACCTTTTTTTTTTTTTTTTTTTTTTTTTTTCTCGAGTTTTCAACACTCAAAAACTTCAAGAAAATCCAAGGAACAGACCCAATCAAAACGTCCGGTTGTTGCACAGGGGATAAATAATCCTTTGCTATGGCATCGGATAAACAGAGAGCTTGAAACAGCCATAAAACAATTGTAGAATTTTAAAGAGAATACTAACGTAAAAAAGTTAATTAAAAAAAATATATATTTATTTTTATTTTATTTTTTATTTTGTGAGGTGGGTGCTTATATTCGCAGATGGCTTATAGTTGTGTAAATACAGGTAAATAGATATTTTTAAATTTTGCCTTAATCTGGGCTCCTTTTTACTGTGAAGATACTGTATCAAAAAATGTAATCAGAAAAACTCTTGAACTATTGTCGTTGAACTATTTCTCGAACAAATGTGTTTCTGCGAACAAACGCAGAACATTCCAGAAATGAAAAAGCCAAGAGCCATTAGTCCTGCTGACAATAAAAGCACAACATAAAGTGTCCAACCTCTAATGTAAAACTTTTTTTATTGAGCTAATAAAGCATGCGGAGAGCTGGTAATAATGATTTTCAGCAGATTGGATCACAAACACTTAGCACTACTTTATTTTATCACCACTATTATCTAGTGTTTAGTGTTAAACTAAGTAGGAATGTGCTTGAATACCTCCAGAATTCACATTTATGGTCTTTCTTCATCCTCAAAGGCTTTTAGCCCTTTTATTACCGCCATTAGCTTGAAAGAGGCCGCCATATTAAACAACCTGCTATTATTTATGGCCATGAAATTGGGAAGATTTGTATTTTTAGCATTGTTCCTCCAGCAATCACACATTACCTCAATTGATTTCACTTTCTCGTCCCACCGGAGGTTTTCACACTCTGGCCCTGTGATTTCAACCCAAATGAAGACCAATCTGACGTTGGACAATCACAAAGCAGCGGCGTGGCGTGTCTTCATGAGGTGTACAGTCTTTCGGATGCGTCTGATTGTGCCTAATAGCGTTGAAACGAAGAAGAATGCTGGGAGAGAAGTGTTGTGATGCATGTGAGCCATCTGCTTAATGTTGGCCGTATTCTGAGCCACACAAAGAGTGCTGATGTGTAATTTATCAGAGTAGCGTCCGGCGAATAATATCTGTCTAGTAGGTGTATGGTTTGATAATGATGTCCAAAAGGACTGTGAGAGGCTGCATTTATGCATGAGAGCCGGCCAAACGCACTGCAAGGTCAGACATGAGCCAACATCCCGGCGTAACTGCTCTTATTACATGTGCCGCACGTCCCAATAAGAGTCTGGAAACCTGCTCTGCTCACACACACACACACACACACTTCATATCAGACACGTATCATGAAACATTAGTGATCCTCTGTGAACAAGAGCGTGGAAACTAGGTGAACGTTCTGAAATTTCCATTGCAATGCTCCCAAATGTGATTTTATAAGAGTAATATTGAAAACAAAACACTGTGATTTAAGGACAAATTCAGCAAGGTTAGAAATATCTTGTTCTTAGAACAAATGATTCTTCAGGAACCTTTGGGGCAGAAGCAGCAGCATGAAGGTCGGACAATCTGATCTTCTGGATGACACAGTCTTTCCCGCTTTAGAATGAACAAGATCTGTAGCTAGATGAGAATTTGAGGAGTTGAGTATTATTTAGGCATTTGTCAGCTTTTTATTATTTGTCCTTGTGAGATCATTTGTCCCACAAGGACACTACAGAGCTAAAACAACCGGATCAACAGTCAAGTTTGAGTCCCGGTCGAGGCCTTTTTGTGCAGAGTTTGAATGTTCACTTTGTGGTTTCCATCTACAGTCTAAAATCATGCGTTCAAGAGACTTTGAGTTTGAGAAATTGTTCCCATGTGAGTGAGAGTGTGAGTGTGCACCTGTATCCTGCTCTGTGATTGGTTGGCCATCAAGAGTTGCCAGAAACCACGTGACCCAAAAATTGAAAAGCAGTTAAGAATAAGGTTTTTTTTTGTGCTTTTGTGTTTTTTCACAATGAATTAATTTACTAAATCTAAGATGTATATATAAATAAATATATAAAAATAATTATTTCAATTATTTCAATATATTCAATTTCAACTTTTGTATACTGATGAAATATATTAGTATGTTGTTAGACCACAATAAATTATGGACAACAGCCAGTGCCGATGTTTTTGACAATTTTGAAATGAATTGAAAAATGCTACTCCAAAGTACAATTTAGAGTAATTTTTATAGTGTGACTATATTTCTAATGTGCCATTTGTTTTTTTAGGACAACTAAAAATAAAAAAAAAACTGTTTATTTTTGTTATCTATTTATCTTTGTCACTTTATTGCTCACTGGGGAAAATAAAATCTAGGCAATAGATTCTAAAGACAGAGCTGATGTCTTCCGTGTCTTCTGTATTTGCGGTGTCTCCTGTCTTGTCTTGTAAACTACACTTCCCACGTCTGTAACACTTACTTTTTTATGTGATGTGTGTTCGCATTTTCTCCTCGGGTCCAGTGACATTTGAAGGATTAAAATGTATACAGATTTGATTTTAATATATTCATTAAAATCTTCAATTAATTTATGTTAATGAACTAAATTATTACATAAAATCAAATCCTTGTAGTACTCACAACAACCAGAGGGGGCAAAATGCTCACACGAATCCACTTCAAACCCTGCTAGTACAAGTGTGGAAGTTGAACACTGGATTGCAGTTGAAATGTAAACTCACCTTTTTATAGTATTGCTTCCAAACTAGACTATGACTATTTAGCCCGCAGTCAAAATAAAGGCACACAATCTCTATTTAGAGACACTAAAATATTCCATAAAAAAGCAGAATAGGCCACAACCAACGAGGAAAGAAATTGATCTCTCTGCAGCAGCAGCAGCAATAACACTGAGATCAATATGGTCAGTCGACCAAACAAACAATGAGACTATAAAACACACGGCTGATTGATTGACAAAACAAAGTGGACTAATTCAAATGAAAGACATGACAGAAATAGGACTGAACTAACAAGTAACTAACAATCATTTCAATAATTGGTTAATTGTGTGATTATCGTTCTAAATAATCTGATTAAAACCGTACACTTTTGGCTTATAACAAATACAACAGTTGTGTATAAACATGTGTAATATAAATTCTACACTAAAATACATGACAATGGATCTGTATTGCAATAAAACAATAAAATAAATGACATTACTGTGAAATTTGATTCATAATCACCACTTCTGCTCATATTTAGTGGTTGGGCCTAATTGCAGTATAAAAGGACTTTTATTTTACAAAAACAAAAGTCATAAGGGGGCAGCTAAAGATGGCCACACAGACAAAAACCCACACACAAAAAAGATTTTTTTAGATATTTGACAATAATGTGACATGACATTTAAAATAGAAAAACGTATCAATTAAAACAGTTTAATAGGAATCATTTTTCAATTCAAGTTTATTTATAAACACACACACACACACACATCCATCACCATCATCCCAAAAACTAAGAACTGCTCCACTGGAGATGGAGTCTTCCTCATGGTCCTCATCTGTGGATTATCATTCCGGAACATTTTAAGGTCTACGAGGACAACGAACCATTTTAGGAGAAAATTCATTTCCTCAAAAAATGTGTTTATTTTTTATGTTTATAGTTTCTATGCTGATAATAAACATGATAAAATATGTTTATTGTTTATGCTGAAGGCATTATACATGCATCTTATATGTATACGGTATGTATTTTAAATAAAAATGTACCAGTATACAAACGTTATTTTTAAGGTGCATTACACGTCACACATTCTAAACTTACCATACTGGAAGGTTTCATAGAGGAAATAAAATTTGGGATCAATTTATATGCCATACTGTATGATGGTTGAGTTATATTTAAGATGCATTTTCTCTTTTGTTATACACCAGTTGACGACCTTTAATAATCACCAGAGCAAAAACATTCACCGTACAGTCCAGTAACTGATGTGATGTTACAAGACGATGATTGGAATTAAAACAAGTTACTGGGTGAAAAATGTCCGTCTTCGGGTCTTTAATATTTAAAGCCTCGGTATCTTGACAGCATGTGTACTGATTTAATATGCATCCTTTGTTAGACATGTAATGACTCATAGCATGTTAGTTTTTGGAGCAGAATTCCCTATTTAGAGGACAGAGCGCTGTCAACGTGATATAATTAGAAATGTTCTCTTTATCAAATCGCCAGAGGAGGCTTTTACCCCGTCAATACGTGTCCCTGTTTCATCCTTCCAAACAGGGTTTTCATCCACCTGATTCCCCACATCCACAGAGCTCTCAGTGCAAAGACTCCATGCTTTCAGGAAATGTGTTTGAGTGCCTTGATCAGTCTGCCACCACTGGTTGTCATGTGACTGGTGGCACTGGAGAGAGCAGAGTTCCCAAAGTCAACGTCTCACACAGAAAGACGTTTAAAAATACAAAAAAACTGGAGGAACGTCGAAGATTGAGTCACATCAAGATTCCAATTGACTGACGCAGAATGGAGGAATAGAATATACCGTATTTACACCAATATAAGCACCCTTTTTTTCTCAAAAACTTGTGGGGTGCTTTTAATCGCAGATTTCCAGTATGCGCATAAACAAAAGCTTATGTTAAAAATACAACTTTCACTCAAGTTTCTTAGGAATTGGTGACTTTGGTGAAGTTATGAAGTCATTTTTACAGCAAGGTATTCATACTTTTACTCAAGTATGGTTTTCAGGGATTCGAACCTCAGATTGGAAGGTCCAACTCCCTACCACCACCCTAAGCAAGAAAGACTTTTCTGCTAATGTTCCATCTAAATTCTGACATTGCACCAATTTTTGTCTTTCTGTGTCTGTGTGGTTCTTGTTCTCATGTTTGGCTTCTTCATGTTTGGAGATGCTGATTCGCTCCAGAACTGAGAATGTAGGAAGAAGGTCTTTCAAACCCATCTCCAGAGCATGATGGGATTTTTAAAAACCGTATTAGGAACCGTAAGCCAAAACCGCGAGTCACTGTTGAGTGGTTAAGCAAGACAAGCGAGATCTTGAGCAACCCTGTGCTGCATTCAGAAGCATTAAAAGGTTGAAGCGAATCCTACGTAATGGCCCGCTTTTGACTTTCCCAACTAAGTTCATGTAGTATTAATGTTTTGTAGCTTGACATCTCCTGGCTGAGGAAGGAGAGAGGGCAAGAGCATCATTACCCAGTGAAGCTTGCCCGAGAGCCCAACACATTAGCAGATTATGGCTTTGCGTCTGCCTACTCTTGATCATTAAGTGTCAGGAGAAGAATCAACCCGGGTGACTTCTTTAATGGCATCTTTAAAACTCGAACAGCCTCGGCACTTTGACTTGTTTTGATTCCACAGGCTTTCAGAGCTGTTTGGGGATAAAATCAGACCTCACAGTTGGAAGGAAGGAGGTGCAGCTCTCCGACGTAATGAAGAAAGAAGGCAGTGCTGCCAGCGTCTCTCTCTCCATTTCTCTTCTGCTTTGTAGCTTAGACGGTTGGAAAAGAAGTTAAAAAAGGAATATAAGTAGACTGCATAATCTTTATCTATTTTCAACCTCTTATACTATTTCTGGGCCAATGGGACCCGGGTCATCGTTGGCGTTTGACGTTTGCCTTTTGAAGTTGTTTGGATCTGTAGGTTTTGCCAATGTGTCTAGTTTTGCTGTTTGCCCCATGTGGCGGTTTTGTTTCACACTTAAAACGTGTTTTCACACTTTAAATCACATTCACAAGTTCTGAAAACAAATGTACCTTACTTGAAAAACCCATTAAGGATGTTTTTTGACAGAGATTTTTAGGTCACCGTAAAAGAGAAATGCAATAAAGACCCAGATTACCAAGAATATAGCGGCCTTTATTTTAAATTATCGAAATGCTACTATTCATAAATCATATTACATCTGATATGTGGGACAAGACAAATCTCAGTAGAGATTCAAAAGAATTAAGAGATGTGACAATGCGCTGAGATGATTGTGTTTAGTTGCCATTGTGTATTTAAGGCCTTATCTTGTAGTTAGGAACCATTTTTGTAGTCTTTAACGCTTTAGTTATTTTATATTTACGGTCATAATTGTTTCTTTTCGCATGTTGTTCTTTAGATTGTGTGTCATTTGAGCATCAATCCAACTGTACAAGAATCAAAAGTGAATGGCTCATTATATTAAGACCAGAAATTGATAAAAAATTAATTGATAATTTTTTAGAGACTCTGATGCTGCATTAAATTGAACATCACGACCGCATCGACAGAGGTGTAAAATTACCTCATGGCAGAAAACACATTTCCCACTGGTGAAGATCAAATAATGGCCAAAATGCTATTTGAATTGTATCTGCACAGAACTTAAAATTCAATTTAATCTTCTTTGAGAGACTCTGAATGAATCACTCTCTGTCCAGGACGGAGTGGCGTACATTATGAGTTGGAGAACTTTGGATTTACCACCTTGAATTTCACAGGGGATAATGGCCGACCTTCCCTGCAACTATTTATGAAATTGGCACCTTTGTGCGTGTTCTTCCGTTTGATCTCGGACTCAAATCCACAATGACAGAATCTTTTGCTCGGGGGTTTTAATACAATGTTCTGCAAATGACTGATCACCTGTTTGCGGGGAAAAGCAAAATCTAAAAGAAAATTATTTAACAAATGGATTTAGAATGCGCTAATGAGTGTGTGGGTGTGCTGTCTGTTCTTTAAAGAAATACAATTATCTAATGAGACTTTATTGGTTTAAAACCCTTTTGTCACATTTTTGTTTTATGATTTTCAAGTTTTATATTATCTTTTATATCTTTTGTTGTTGTTGTTTTTTTTTCATTTTAAATGTTTTTTCGTTGATTTCCATTTGCATACTAATTTTGGTGTAAACAAAATGTTTGAATTTTGTTTGTTTGAATCACGTGCTCACGAAACAGA
Source organism: Paedocypris sp. Pulau Singkep (assembly GCA_017309775.1). Taxonomy (NCBI): domain Eukaryota; kingdom Metazoa; phylum Chordata; class Actinopteri; order Cypriniformes; genus Paedocypris; species Paedocypris sp. Pulau Singkep. Next base: position 1,302,608 of record MU204241.1, read on the forward strand.
CGAGGAGAGGGAGGGGGGGTAATGAAAGACGGGTGAAATATTACAGTCAGGCTCGCTTTTATTGTACGCATGGATTATTTTTTAGAAAATACAGCGTTAAAACAGTTACACACAGTAACATTTTCACCGTTAATTTATTCTTAAAGTCGGTTATTCCTTCAAAATTCAGAATTCCGACTTAAAACTCACAATTTTGAGGATGATTAGGTTACAAAACGTTTTTTTTTTTTTCAAATCTAGAATCATTCTAGATTAATAAAATTAAATTTATTCTAGATATAAAAATATATAACCTTTGCCGTCTTTTATAATATATGTAATAGTAATACACAAGTCTACATTTTGAAGGGGCATTTACAGTAATACAAAACCCGTCTAATTTGTTATTGGTTTCTACCTGTAAAGCAGATAAAAATAAGACTTTTAACATGCTGTTACTTTGTCGGCGGAACAATTGTGCTAATTTTAGCCATCCTGGTTTTTGAACGTATCAAATACATTCTTACAAAACAATGACTTTTATATGCATTTCTATTGATAATATGTTTGCCTTTGCGGCACGTCGCTCTTTATCGCTCATAATTCCAACAGGCCTCATGGTTTGTTCAGGAATGTGACCTCTGTGTGCACTTGAGGAAGTGATGTCATCACCACATTTTATTACCATTCCAGCTCAGATCCCTTTTCCTGTGCCACTTTAAAGATCTGTATTCATCCACATCCCTGCGCTGAGCTTTTCGTTTTCCAGCCGGACTGGAATGTACTACTTTATATGGAAAAAAGCAGCAATTTTCCCCAAACACAGTAAAGAAACGCGTCCTCCAGACTCGAGCCACCTCCACCCTCCCAGTTCTCATCGGTCACTGCTACTGGAACGGCTGCTGGCGCCGCGCTCACTGGCATTCCACACATTCCTTTATCATGTGCTCACGAAACAGACCAGCAGAGGGGAGAAAAAAAAAAAAAGTGTATGAAAGACGGGTGAAATATTACAGTCAGGCGGAACCCTTGTTGTTTAGTCTGGTGGTCCAAGACTAGAAGAAGTCCTGTTGGTGGACAACTTTAGACCGTGGTGTTCTATAAATCCGCTTGAAAGTTGCAATGAGGCCGAAAGCGTCTGATCCGAAGTTATGCTGATGATTATCTGCGGTGTATAAACACTGTCCCGTTGGGGAATGTTTGGGATGTTGGGAATGCTCTGATGAGTGCAGATGAATGCTCGCTGTCAGCTCAGTGAAAGCCATTAGCACCAGCTTTCTGTGCCTGCCGGACAATGAGCCTTCAATTCAATTATGAGGTAATTGTTCTGTCATCACAAAACATTTATTCCGCTGGAGCTTTAAATGCGAAGCAGGGGTTATTCTTAGTGTACGGCTTCACATGCTTCAGCCATGTCAACTCCGTGTAGATAGCGGTCAGGAGAGTGTTCGGACTCTCCTTCTTTTATTTGTTTGTTTTTATGGACTCTTGGTTTTGTTTGGACTCTCAATTTTAGTTACCGTAATATATTTTTTATTTTGTTATGTGGATTGTGGCACATTTCTGAATGATTGTGTGAGAGAGAGTTTTGTGTTTTATTTATCACAGCAATTATATGACTGTGTGTCTGTTTGAGTTTGAGACTGTGCTTTGAATTTCTAAATGTTTGTGAGTGCTATAAAATGTGTTTCAAATATTTGTCATGTTGATTATACTGTGTGTGTGTGTGTGTGTGTGTGTGTGTGTCATGTTTTATCACACAGTTATAGTAAATATAACTATACTGTGTCTGTTTAAGTTTGACTGTGTGTGTGAGTGAACAAATGTGTTTTGAAGTTCCAAATGTTTGAGGCTGTTATGGAATGTGTTTTGAATCTTTGTCCTGTTGATTGTGTGTGTGTGTGTGTGTGTGTGTGTGTGTGTGTGTGTGTGTGTGTGTGTGTGTGTGCGCATGACTTGGTATGTGTACAAATAGGGAATTAGCATTGGATCGGGCGACTAACAAATGGCTCAAATTGATTTGGTAACCCACAGAATGACATCACAAATCTATAGGTATATAAAGAGAAACACACACTTACATCCATCTTTCAAAAAGGATCTTCTCCTTGCATATGAATGGAAAAGAAGCTGATTAATTTGAACTGAAATCATTTTGATTTCAAAGCATCAAAAGTGTCAATTTAAAACTATCTTCAACAATCCAGTGCCAATTTTGCAAATATCAGGTTCATTCTCTATGCAACATGACTAATTTACTCATTTATTTCTTCGTTAAATTCTGGTTGGAGGGAGCAGGAGTCAATGGAACGTTAGATAAACCCTGTGGTGTTGGTTAACCCATCACAGGAAAAGAATAACTAACACACAAATGAAATTCTCCATTTTACATGCACGTTATCAGAGTTGGGGAGGAAACAGTAGCCCCCGGAGAAACCCACACGTGAAGAACATGCCAAAGCTGTACAGAAAGACCCCGCCACCCTTGAAAGCATCCGCAAATTGTGTAAATGTTAAAATATGTTATATATATTGACCCAATCAAGCAGAAACGTTCCATCAAAGGGCTTGACAAAGGCAAGCAAGGCTCCAGCGCTCTTGCCCGTGCAGGTGGACACTGGGATAAATGCCTGAAATTGGGGGGCCGATGTGCAGCCACTGTGGATGATTAATGGAGCAGTTATTCCGGCCTCTGCAGAACCAGTTCTCCAGTCACAATGAGTCTACTGGCTGTCATCGCCGCTCTCCAGACCCCGTGTGCTGCTCCCCGGCCCCGCATTTACAGCTTCACCGAGTCGCCACGGCCAGGGAATAAAATTGCTTTATGAATTGGGGCCGTCACTTCTTGTGCACCATTAATTATTGGTTTTCTTTCATGTTGTTGTTTTTTTTTTTTTGTTTTCTTCTCACCCCATCCCGTCCAGATTGTGTTTGGCTTTTGTTATTTAATTTAAGATATGCCATTTATCTAAGCCGTTGTTGTGGCGCGAGATGATGAAAAGTAATGGGAGGGGGAAAAAAAAGCCAGAGTAAGTCCGGCTGAGCAAGAAGGCCACGGGAAGGGCAGCGGCTATTAATGCAGCGCGCGTCTAATTAGCTTAACCGTTTGTGCCAAGCTTGCTCCCGCGCGAACACAACACTGGACCGACATCGGAGAAACAAAGTAGCGGCCAAACATTTGGAATCGACGCTAATAGCAGGATCAACTGCACATCCCGTGCTCGCACACGGCCGCAGATCCCCATAAAACATCAGACGCTTCACTGCGTTATCCCGCACTCCATCTCTTTTCCCCCACTGACCTCCATGAATTTGATACAGGCTCACAAGTGCCGCCTCTGGGAGACAATATCACATCATCTGTGTTAAATACAGCAGCTCCAACAAAGGAGATGCCACAGAGATTATCATTTGCACTGTCCTCGGAGCGACAATGTCTGCCGCTCAATGGCCGACTGTCATTCTGTACCTGGAAAACACAATGAGATGGAGCTGCTAAAGAGACAAAGACTCGGGCTGTGTCTTATTGTGTTCTCTTGGTTACTTTCTGCTAGACAGAAATAGGAGGGACACAGCGACACTTGTTTTTGCTGATTCATTATACAGAATCTATGTGTGATTAAAGCGGTAAAAAAACAACAACACGCAGATTACTGTAAAGATAATCTGTCTTTAAAGAGAAGACAAACGACATTCATCTCGGTGGGAAAGAGCCCGAAAAAAGAAAAAGCACAGCCACGACATGATAAAATACCTGACAGAGAAACAAAAAGTTGACATAAATACAATAAAGTTGGCAAAAATGCAGTTTTGTGTATGAAGACATTGATAAAACAGGGGATTGAGAATTGTTTTTGTGATTGAAAGTTGTCCGTGTTTGCTTGGGTTTCCACCGGGTCTCCGTTTTCTGAGAATTTGATTGGTTTGGCCACCAATCCAGGGTGTCCCGCCTTCAGGGCCCAAGGTTCAAGACGATTGGCTTTCAAGTACATAAGTGGATAAACATTCTTGGACAAGTCGTCTAAGTCGCTGCTTTGTTTGGTGTTTAGCAATTGTTTATTGTTTTCTTCTCTCTCAAATGACCCAATTATTGGTTTAGTTTCACCACCTGTCTCTCTCGTCACCTGCATTGTGTTTTTCAGCTTTTTGCATTATAAAAAAAACGGTATTTTTGGAACATTAATCTTATGTTGACTGGGCTATCAGCAGTGTTCCTGAACAAAATTACAATCCCAACGATTTTCTGTTGGCAAAATAGTTATAAAAAAAAACAATTTTACATTTTAACTCACACATATAACTCAAAAATAACTGCAATTTGGATTTCTGATGCAGTGTTAATGGAGATGTCGGACATTCTTGCTCTGCCTGAACAGTCATTCTGTCAGAAAACGGTTGATGCCGACGTGACAACTCAGACAGGTAAATATGCCAGTAATTTGCAGAGCCAACGAACAAATGGAAGCCACGTTGAGTCTTGAGCTACGGGTTGACATCAAATCTAATCGTGTTCCTCAGCGTGAGAGCCGCCTACATATTTCAGCTGTTGATGGCTACAGTTGTTAAAAAGCCTGCTAAACAGGATTAGCATCGTCTGACTAGGCATGCACTCTTTCCCAAGACATTTTCAAGATTCAACCCCCTTTTAATGACGCCGGAGATGATGGCTGAGGAGCGTATCGAGAGAGAACTTGCTCATCAGGGCTGATTCGGTGTGGTGCAGGAACACCGGTGGCTGTTTCCCCAGGAACCATCACAACAAACAGGGGTAGCGGAACAGTCCGTGTTCAATTAGCCAGCACCTAACATCATTAAACAATTAGACACATCCAAATGAAAACAACCCGCAGCATCGTGCCAGTGAACTCCTCCTCACAATGTCACAGCCTTATCCCAATACAACCTTTCATGCTATAATACTGTCAGAAAGGAAATAGTTTAATCACATCAGCCCGTGTGAATGGGGAGCACGTACTGACGGGATTTCTCCGTTGATGGAATGAATAAATAAAGTCTGGCTTATGAATAAATTACACAACACATAATGAATATTAATTATATTGATGATTGGTTATGGGAATTTTATCGGCGGCGTTCTGTTTAGAGGGTTTTGTGTGTTTGCGCATGATTAAATTTAACCGGTTATAATTGAAATAAAGCGAGTTTGAATGGAAGCCTGCAAACAAGATAATACTACGCAGGTGTATGAACAATTTTACTAGATTCGATTAATATAAAAGTCAAATCCTTCAACCACACAGAACAAACACACACACACACACACACACACACCCACACACACACACACACACACACACACACACACACACACACACACACACACACACACACACTTCTAAATCACGTTTTACAGTATTCAAATCCTCCCCAATGCCTGACAGCAGCAGAGATTAAAAAAAGTCAAATCCCTCGGATGAGAAATCAGTTTGTGTGAGTGAAGGGAAAGAAATAGAATTTAAAAGTGAGATTCTGGTTTATTGATTGATAAAAACACTATCTCTGCATCGAAAAACGTTTCCATGTCTGGCATTCAAGTTCTCGGGGGACCAGAACGCTTTTAGCCGACAATAGAATTAACAGAGACGAAGCGTCTTCACTGCATATCCAAACAGCCTTAAACCAAATGTCTGTGCCAACTCGAGCCTCAGATCTAACACTTGGCATTGATATCCATCGCTAACGTACGGAGGCAATTGCTAATTGACTAGTGCCCAAAGCAGGGGCACAGAAAAGCAACGAGATGAAAGCAAGGCAAAAATCATCTAAATATCGAATTTCTTTGGCGATCGCTGTACAAATGGCTTCTCAAGGCAAGACGTCCTGGCTTTACCGCACGCATCAATCATCATCTACAGCATCATGACTTTTGACAACACGGAGAACGCCATCAGCATTTCACTTTAGTGTCAATCTTAGCATTTTGAAGCATGTATACTGTTACACGGTTTGGCACTCCCTTTAATCCAATACAACTTCTAACTCTTGGCTTTCTCTGAGAATCAGAGTGGTTTTGTCACGTTTCCTCTTGGCGGTTAACCAAGAAAATGACAATAGTTTTAGACGACAATAGCCAAACAAAGTATTTAATAAACAAAGCTGAAACATAACATAAAACGAAAACATGGCATGAGTAAAAGTTGCTAACCTGAATTAGGTTCAGGTGCTAGGAGATGACTGTCCAGGTGATCTTAACCATCCTGCTGCTTACCCAGGCAGCCACCAGGTGGAGCCACAGAGCAGGACCGTTACAGGTGTTGCCAGCGCAATATTCTATTGAGCAAGCTACAGAAATGCCACGGCAACGACTAGAATTTAAAATAATTAAAATAATGATTAAAATAATAAAATAAAAACAACGACAAAAACAAAACAACAAGAACATATAGTTCAAATAAAACATAATATTAAGGCAAATTGCTCAATTATGTACTTTTTTAATATTGTTAGATTACATTAGTTTGTCAGATCCCTTTATCCTAAGCGACTTACAGAATAAGCAGATGGGTTTTAGTAGCCCCATTCACACATACTTATACCTTACCTTACTGCTCTGGGCCAATCGTGCGCGTACTCTTCGCAAGTTCACAGGTGCAGCTGTTTAAAAGGTGTTGCCAGTTAATGATGTCACCGAAATTGCCAGTATTTTAAATTTACCGGTAAAATGCTTGTGTGAAATAAGCTTGTGTGAACAGTTTTTACCAGTAAAGTAGTTTCAGTAGTTCTCCGGCAATTTACTGGCATTGCGGTGTGAAAGGAGCTACTGTAAATCCGGGACTCAAACCGAAACCTCAATCTAAATGGTGGTTTACGTGTGACCACAAATGTATGTGTAAACGTCCCAAACTTCATCCTTCATTCCACGGATTATATCTTGGCGAATACATGTACAGTATTTATTTTTTTAGGGGTCACCGGTTTCATAAATAAACATGTTGTAAATATATAAACATTTGCATTTGCACTTACGTTTATTTGAATTCACTACAATCTCATACTGAATCTAGACAAGCACACATACAAACTTTTTTTTTTTTTTTTTACACACATTTTTCAGCTCTGGACTCACGTGTATTGCCCAAAAAAAAAAAAAACCTCTCTCACGTGTCAACATTTTCAGCGTGAAATCTAGAACGATGTTTGGATTCCGCGAAACAATGCGCAAGCCATAACAACCTCGGGAAGAAACCCGCGCGGAAGGTGCGCAGCGGCTCCCGGATTCCTGCGGAGTTGTGCGGGCCCCACATTCCTCACATGCACCTTCAGCATCGCGGACGCGTGTTTTTCAGAGTGTCGTGTTACCAGCATTTCCTGTGGCTCATATCAGGAGCGGGCGAACTCTCCTCCGCCGGAGCGGAGCGCAGTAACGCGAGATGGGAGTGGTTCCGTTATGAGGTCACGGTGCGGGACCGAGCGCGCGCGCGCACACTCCCTCACTCCCTCACTCACTCCCTCACTCACTCACCCAGTCAGTCATGAGACGAACGCGATCGCTGGGAACACTCGCTCGCACCGCTGAATGATTCTGCTGGCGAGAAACAGCAACGACACTTCGACGGGGAACTCGCGAGGAACGTCGCGCTCCCGAGAACCGGACGGGAGGAAAAGTTTTGCGGCTCGACTAACTGGACGTAACCGCCGTGATCGTGACGCACGAGCCATGCACTGGCGGCGCAGCGTGGGATAGTGTCTCCGGCGTCGCTTGTCGGAAAGAAATGCCGTTCTGCTTCTTGCACCGATAAAAGTTTAGCTGCAGAACCGCGTTGGGTTTCGTTGTTGTGTTCGCCTGTTTGACCACTAACGCGTCATCGCGGACAGAAGCTCGCTCGCCCGTGTTGGACTGTTTGTTCGCGTGCTCGACAGGGGTCCAGTCGGTTCCTGCTGGTGCGGTTCGGGGGACGGGGGTGGGTTGGACACCGTTGACTCGTCTACTTTCCCCTCACGGCCTCCTCCTCCTCCTCCACCGGGATGTATCTTGTGCTGAAGTGTGCGCTGGTCCTTCAGCTCGCGCTGCTGGTGGCTAAGAGCAGCCGCGCGCTCATCTGTCTGCCCTGCGATAAGTCCAAGTGCGAGGAGCCCAAGCTCTGCACCGGCTCGGTGGTGCTGGGCATCTGCGGCTGCTGCTCGGTTTGCGCCAAGCAGAAGAACGAGAGCTGCGGCGGCGTCTACGGTCTGTACGGGACCTGCGACCGGGGGCTCCGGTGCGTGATCAGACCACCTTTAAACGGCGGATCCATCACCCAGTACGAGGTCGGAGTTTGTGAAGGTCTGTATGCCTGCTTCTTTTCCATTGTTGTCGTTTTATTATACTTAAAAAAAGAATAATAATTGGGTTTTATTTGTGAGTTGGGGATGAAATCGCATCACGTCGGTTTGTTTATCGCTGAAACTACTCCAAAGCGGGAATCTGTGTGTGGCAAGCGGGTTTGAAGAGTGCTCGTCAACTTCTGCTTTACATTTACAACCGAAACTAGCGTTCTTGAGGTTGTTCTTTTGATATTTTTTAAGTAGTCGGATTACTGTACAGTGTTATTGGTGGTTCGCCTCTCCGTTGTGTGGTTAAAAAGCAAAACAGCGTGTCTTTGACTGGGAAATGTGTTCCAAAAGTTCAAAGGGAAAAACACAGATCGTTGTGTTAATCATTGTTTGCTATTACACAACTCCCTGGCACTTGATCTGCTTCGGGAGAGCACACGAGTTTGCAAACGGCTTGCCACACAAATGTTTTCATCCACGCCAGAAATAAAAGCGAAGCGTGTCGGCGGTGTTAAGCGTTTGGAGCCGCCGCGTTCGGTCTGATCGCTCCCGCACGGGGTCGAGGTGTCACCGCGCTGTCGCTCGGAGCTGAGTGCGAGAGAAACGAGCCGCTTAATGTGTTTGCAGCATGTTCGAGGCACGGCGAGCGGATTCCGTGCTGTTTTTGGACGCGGTGCCAGTCTCGCGCTTTCCGCCGAGGCTTGTTGGTTTTTCATCGGAATGTCTGCTATGTGACTTCAGATCGTCTGTCTGACACCGGAGCCGCTGGACGAGCGATTCTCGCCTCTGATTGTGGGATAAACGGCAGCACGAGGCTTTTCCTTCACACCTCGGCGCTTTAAACTGCTGTCATACTCATGTCTGAGTTCGGAGAGTCTCTCTTGCTTTAGTAAAGTTTACTCCACGATTCACCTTTGGCGTTTTTACTTCTGTTTTTTTTCTTCTTATTGTAAGGAATGCTCAAGCTTCTCAACTGGATGTGCAACTAATCAAATAATCAATCAGTGATTCAATTGGACATTAATATTGCGTCATTTGAAAACCGTTGTCTGATTGTATTAGTCGTGTTTAGACATTTCTAATAAGAAAGCCAGGCGTGTGTTTATATTAACAAACATATGTGTAACGTGTATATAAACAATGTCACTCCATTTAATCCTGGCAACAAGCAATCCAATTTTATAAACCAAAAAGCATTGGCGTAAATGCCAAACCGTCAGTAGTATTTAAAAATGTTTACATTTTTTTTCCATAACAGCTGAGCTATTTAAACATTAAATATTAGACATTTTTGCTTTTCATTTGGACTTTTATCCAAATAGGCTATTTTTATAGTGAAGCACGGATTCAACTTCAACCTTTTGTTGCAGATAAATCGATTGTAATAAGCAAATAATAAAACCAAAATGAAATGAAGAATGTGATGATGATTTCATATAGCCCACATTTGTCGATTTCAATTTTTACCAACGCTAAAAGTTTCCCTGCATTGAGTATATGGAAACAAGCTTATAAACATTGATTTACTCCAAATGTTCTGACTTTGGTTGCATAATTTGCCTTTCAAGAAGAACCAGTCAGTGTCTGCAGAATCCTTAATTACAATAATTACTTATCATCTACACAAAAGCCTCAACAATCATCCGATTAGCATGTTATTCGGGCCAATTCTCTGCAGAGACAGAAATGCACTGAATGCTTGTTCTCTCATTCCAAGCAGCGCTTCTGGGAAGAGGCCTTCTGCTTGTTAGACCCAGGCCGGGCGGAGGTGCCCGCTTGGGCCGAGGACATGCCTAGCAGGGTCAAGGGTCGGGTTTCAGCCTGGCTGGCTGTGAAAATGGAAGGCGTCTCGACCATTTGACATGTAACTGCTGGGGTGACATCTGCTGTAAGTCAGCCAAGAAAACACTGCGGCACTGACTGTCAGACGAATGAGTCAGATCAGAGAGAGCAGGGGATGTTGGGAAAGGCCACGTTCTGCTAACACACACCCTTGCCTCCTAATGAACTGAGACCTCGAAACGTCTTCACTGTGAATTATGGGCTGAAGTATCTTTGTTGCAGGCGGTCTCTGTTAAGAGTCATCTGGAGTTTGTTCAGGCCTGGAATGAAAAAGAAGAAGCTATTTTAGTCGTCCCGGATGCACTTTACTTCCTTTCTCCAACGGGGTGCAGGATTCCGTCTGATGTTTTGGTGGAAGGATATTAAAACCAGCAAGATTTAGGTCGGGTGTCCAAAAGCGCTTGTCGAAACGGTAAATCCCTGCTAAATGGACGAAAATTCCCGGGCTGGAAACGTGTAAAATAATGACACTTTAATTTTGGCCGAACGTTAGCTGCAGTGCTGCGAGGCAAAGGGTGGAGGAGAAAACTACAAATGCATATTTTCTATCTGATTTGACAGTAAGGCCCGTGTCCAAGCCCATAAATTCCTGTGCATTTCAAAAGGAGAGATGGCTTTGGACAGGCTGTGTACAGTGAGCGCACGCAGTGGAGCTGATGGTCCTGAACCGCCCTGCGGGTCTTTCTGGAGACGGGCGCACAGACACATCACACGCTACACCCAGGGGGCTTGGTGTCAGAAGCCTCCAGCTGAACCTTTCCACCGACGTGATGCTCCTCGTCTAGAGAAAGCGGACAGGGCTTCTGCGTGAACCTGCTGAAGCCAGACTTGTTTTCAGACTGTGAGGTTAGATTAGGGTCTATATGTGTACAGATTTGGTAACATACATACATTTGATTCTGGTTTATCGGGACAGCTGTTAACCGGCCACTTAAATGGGCCAAATTCGAAACCTCGAAACACATCGTAATACAAGGTGGGAATTGTTTGCTTTTTTGGGACAAATTCCTCACAATTGGGTTAAAGATCATGAGAGAGACAAAGAACAAGAAGCACAAGTCGCCCATGTACCGCTGATGGAGGTGAACGTACTCGCCTCACTCGGTTTCATCAGAACTTGTCATAAATCAAAACCAATCAGAAATCAATCAGAGAATGTGTTGTGTGTGTCTGTCCTGCTCTGGGATTGGTTGGCCTTTAATCCTGGGTGTGTCCCACCTTCAGGCCTAGTGATTGGTTGCTGGGATTGGTCCAGCTCCCTGTGACCCAGAGTTGGATGGATAGTGTCTCAAGAGCTTCGTGAGTGAATTGGTGACTCCAGCTAGCCAGGCCGTTGTCAAATCCATCCGTTATAGGCCGACAAAATTACAAGGACTTTAATTTAACATTTCTTTGTAGGGGTCGTATTAAGCAGTATTGAGTTGTATACGTTTCTCTGCACATTTCAGTCAGTAACAATCTGCTTTTTTGACAGTGTTTTACACACTTTCACTGTTGTCTATTTTTTTTATACAAACAGACTACATTTATGTTATTTACATGACTGTGTGACTATTAATTCAGTTGTGCGCTTCACTCATATTTGACCTAGTGTAGGAGAAAAGCAGTGGCCTTTTTCGTTTTAATGGCTTCTGACAGGGAAGAACGGAATGCGCATTATACACAGAGAACACCTGGAAAGGAAAGTGTTGTCCACACGGATTCTCGTCGGCACTCAGAGCAGCTTCATGTTCTCCTTAATCACTCCTCTTTACGGCTAATTCAGTCTTTAGCAGAAAAACCACCCGTCTAACCAAAAAAAAAACACCTTTCGTGGTGATCAGAAGTAATACAGAGAGCAAACGGGGAGAACTTTACAATGGGAAAAGAAGCAATTATATTCAATTTGAAATCATGTCATGTCTCTTCACGCTGTCAGCTCATGATGTTCCACAGCTGCGGGATTTTTTTTTCACAAAAGGAAAAAAATATGAATAATGCACATGTTTTAGTGTAGTTCTGGAGAATTCTGCTCTCCTTTACAGAGCAGCTGCAGCGAAGGCCTGTTGTAAAATAAAAGAGATTCACTAATTGTTTTTTTTCTCCCAATCTCATCCAGATGTTAAATTAGCGCTTCTGTCTTAAATCATATCATCTCACAAACATATGGAGTCAGCTTTTTGAATTTGACTTGAGCTTGAAGCTTTGTTTTGTAATGAAAGTTACTTAAGTTAGTGTGGTTAGTGCAAAAATGTAAATGTAATATAATGTTTTTATTACATGTCGAGAACCTGTACTAAACACTTTTAAAAGTGTAAACATTTATCGCTCTCTGACAGAGAAAGAACACTACCGAGCTGTGTAATTTTTGTACAAATTAGCGCACCAGATTACAAGGCGCATATTCTATAAATGTCTTATAAATGTCTATAAATGGCATATTTTTTCTTTCCATACATAATACACCATAATACATCGCAGATCTTAATTACAAATTTCGAAAACAAACGATGTTAAAGTCGTTTGCAGTAACTCGCAACATTGTTACATTGTATCAAAAATACAAAACAAAACGAGACACGCCCATTTAAAATGGATTCATTTTCCACATTTTGACAGATTTTGAACATAACAGCCTCATAAACCACATAGATTTGGTCAGAACTCACTGGCAATGACACACTGGATTTCAAGCCGCACGGTCAATAAAAAAAAAAAATAAATGAAGTATTTTAAATGCGCCTTATAGTCCAAAAAATACGGTGATGTAGAATGGAGCATCATCAGGCTTCTCATGAAGGCCAATATTAATTACTAGTAAACTGATGCGCCATGCGTTCATTCTCCTCATGTAGAGAAAAGGACGGCGAAGGCAGGTTGAAATGTGTTGCTTGTCTTGTGTAGTGAGTGAAGACAAGCGTGAATGTGTCCTCCCTCTCGGCAGGTTTCCTGTCATGCTCTTCCCTGAAGTGTCTTCACGGGGCGAAGCGCAGAGGCCTGCTGGACGTCTCCGGGCTGTGGCTTAAAGGTCGGATGCTCCGTGTCAAAAGGGGGTCTTGTTGCGAACAATGAACCATGAGCTTTAAAGCCGATGCGAACTGACACGTGCAACCTACGGGACTTATAAGATCTGACAAATTGGGCTGGAGCAGTAGGAGCCAAGTTCAAGACCCAAGTTCGAGTTTGAGTCTTTGTCGGAATATCTGAAATGTTTTGTCGCCCTTCGTCCAAAAGTGGCTCATTGAGTTACGCGTGTAGACATATACGTGTCTGCTGGGCTATAAGGAGTGATATATGTATATATTAATATAAATAGATGCCGGGCTTTTTTTCCTTCTGCTGTTAGATGCATTAATGGATGGATTGATTTGACACAATTGTGGCAGGTTTTTTTTTCATGTGCTTGTACATTAACAATCGATTTGGGTTAATCAGAACCGGACACGCTTGAAATGCACTATACGTGGCCTGATAATGTCAGTGTGACCTTTATTGTTGGAAACACTGACACGTTGTGACACTTCAACACGAATTGGACACAAGACGAGGAGTAAAAGCAGGCGAGAGTCCGTGGTTGGTACACGTTCGTTTGCTGAGTAAAAAACATTTCAGCGTAGTCTTTATTTGAACTTGAGCATTGACACTTGTTGTCCACGGGTACAAACTCTTTGCAATTTACGACCTGATGAAGTTCAACATTTTGGTCACCGTTTTCACTCTCAGTCTGCAGCAGAGACGAGACACAAACTAAACGTTCACCGAGCAAATGTCAGCTTTTTCTCGCATGTTTTTTGGTCCAACTGAAGGGAATTTTGTCCCAAATAAGCAAAGATTTACCAGCTTGTGTAATAGGATTTGTTTTATTTTTATTTTAGTGGTCTAAACCAGCAGCTGAGTAACTGGCGTATCTACACTAATACTAACAGTGTCTATATCTACACATCACTAGCTAGTTTTTGTCAATACTTTCCAGTCAAGTGCACAATGATCCACAATGGACAAACTAAAGAAGAGAAAGTAGTAGTTTGTATGTAGTATGTAGTTTCCAGACGACCAGTTTTCCAGTTTTTCACAATAGCTGTAAACTTTTTCTCAAGGAGCAAAACCGAAGTGTCTCCTGCTTGAAGTGAAGAGCCCACATCAGGCCAGGCCCATGTCAGAACGCTGCCTTTCAGCTCGGCCGTCTGATTGGCCGCTTTGATGTCAGTGAACCAAATCCCCACAGTTTATTCCGGCTTCGGTTTATCCTTCTGTTTGTGAGTCCACATGACCGCTGTTGCTGTGTGTTCCTAGTCAGACTGTGTTAGGTAACGTGAAAGAACGGGAATATTTGCTCAGGTCACATGCGGCATACGGAAGTCATCGGATTCATGCAGGAACGTTAATTATTAGCGTTAAAGCATTGTCTTATTACACGTGATGTAATGACACTAGTGTTGTCACATTACTAGAAAGAGCAACTTCGATACGATACTGAGAAATGTATCCATTTAAAAAAAATTATAAAGTATTTATAAAAAAATTCTATATATAACCCAAATATGGTTTTTATTTTTTACTCACTTGTCATTTAATATGCACTAAAGTTCTTGACAATTTTTACTGTAATTCAAAAGACTCGTGGTTGTGTTGTGTGATTAGCACCTTACTGTACCAGTCGTCTGTTTACCACGTTCACGTCTGCACTGATAGTCTGGAACAAAGTGGCAAGTTGATATTGAACCGCAAAGTATGTATCCAATATTGATTTGCTTCAAAATTCCCATCTTCTATGCTCATGTGAAATTGCAAAACTCTGAAACGGAAGTTTACTGATATATATACTACTAGATGTAAATATACTAAATACATACTAAATTCTAGTACACTCAAAATATTGAGAGAGAATATTGGTGTAGAAGTAACTCTCCGAGCACCAGCATCTCTCACCGAGGAACATTGGAGGCTTCGAGACCTTCGTGTGTGTGTTTTGGGCACCATGATGTGTTTATCAAGAACATCCTAGTTTGGCAGGGGACTCAACCCTCCACACCCAGCTGACGTCTGAAGAGCCACGCTCAGTTACTGAAGAATCAACTGTTGACAGCAGCTATTTGGGGACTTCAACGCCTGTGGCTTTGGTGAAAACAGCAAGTGCAGGAGCTTCGGAACATCGTTATCCAGCCTTAGATCATTAGGAAACACTGTTGACAATCCCCAGTGGAATTCCCCAGTTGTGCGTCTGTCTGTTGGATTGGTGACGGACAGTCATGGAGAATGTGCCACCATCAGACCCAGAAATAGTCAAGGAGGCGCGTTGGCGAATAGGAAGCGTTTCAGTGCAGGAACGAGCCCGAGATTGCAAGCAGCGCATTACAGATTTCAGATGTACTGTATATGAAGGATCACCAATATTCAGATTTACATACACATCACTGATTTTTTTTTTTTTGATCTGTCACGACTTTTGGAATCGTACGGAATCTAAAGTGACTTCCAAGGAATTCGAAAAGCATTCGCTGGAAAGCGAAAGTCATTTTTGCACTTCTAATTTGCGCATGTTTGGAAACATGTAAACTAGTTATTTTCTTTCCATAATGCAAAAACGTCTGCCGCAGAATTTTGATAGAGAGAGACACACACACACACACACACACACACACACACACACACCGTTGTTTATTGGCAAACAAGCCGCTTTCTCCAGAGACGAGACGACACAGATTACATGCGCAAATTACAAATACCAATGCAAATCAATCCGTGCTTTGAAGCGGCGTACTGAAGCAGACTGTTAGAAATATAATCCAGAGAGAGAGAAAAATATCCGTCCAGTCATTTATTTTTATAACTGGGTTTTTTAAATCACTTTGAACTGATTAATGAATCAGCGGTTTAACTGATCATAAACACCAGTTATGATGAACTGTAAACCGGATCAGACGAGAGAACGCTTCTGCAGACGACTGGGCAGTGGGTGGCAAACGGTCAAGCTTGATCTCGGAGATGTTTCGGCACGAGGAGCCACGAGGAACATTCAAGAGTTGGAATGAAATGCTGCTCAAAGCACTTTTTTATTTATCAATGTCACAAGCTAAAATTTCTGCTCGGGATATTTGAATATATAATAGTGTCTTGATACTAGTCTTAACACACACACACACACACACACACACACACACACACACACACACACACACACACACACACACACACACACACACACACACACACACACACACACACACTCTCTCTCTTTGTCTGTTTCTTAAACAGCTAAAAGTCGCTAGTGAATTTGAAAATAAATTCTAGTTAAAAGAAATATAAAGCATGTTTCTTTATTAAGTAAAATGTTTTGTGCTAAATATCAGGTGTTTCGTAAGTTTGTCCAAAGAAATGTACCGAATGAACGTCTGAGGTAATTTGTCTTGCTAGAGAACTCTTCAAATCCAGGATTCGATCCTGCAACCTTCTGATTGCAATTCCAAAAAGCGTGTAATCCAATCGCTTCTCTTCAAATTCTCTTCATTTTAAATGCTACGTTTTATATCGAGGAAAAGCGAAGAACAGAAGTACGGAGCTGTTTAACTTTGCATCCCAATGAAGCGTTCTTTTATATTTTTCTACGTACACTTAACGTTGCAAATTTGAAAGTATTGTCTGCAGTGTTGAATTAAGTTAGACTTTTTTAAATAATTTGTTATTATGCCCTTTATAATTCATCCTGCTACTTCTCCACTTCTGGTTAGACCAAACTGGTTAAAAACAGACTCTTGAAATAATATTATGAACAGTACATGAATTATTCGTCTTAGTTTTTAGGATGATTTCAATTGCTTATATAGCATTTCAAGAGTATTTTTGTTAAACTAATTTTACTGTTTGTATTTTTTGCACATTTTGTTTTACTTACTGTTTTGTAATTTTGCACCCTTATTTATTCGTATCTTAGATTTCTATTCGACTGTTTTTTTATTTGTTCAAATGTTGCTGCTGCAAACAAAGACATTTCCCCTAGTGGGATAAATAAAGTCTTCATTCATTCATTCATTCATTCAAACGACTTGCTAAGAATATGTTGTGGCCTTTGTCTGATGGTCCAGCACACTGGAGTGTGTATTCCTCTGTCTTAAGCACACACACACACACACACACACACACACACACACACATGCTGATCAAATGAACACGCAGTGGGATGAAACACCAGTGTTTGTATCACCGGACTGTGTTTGCACTGCAAATAAGAGGTTGATAAGGGGAGACGGCGGCGTCTTCAGCACTGAGGTGATTTTTATTGTGAGGACGCGCTGCTCTCGGCTACAGTCTGTTTAACGTGGAAGGAATGGTAGAATCTCATACGTCTGTGCACTTTTTTAATCTCTTATAACGGTGATATTTTTGTTAATCTCATACGACAGCGTGCTATTTTTAATCTCACATGACTGTGCTTTTTTAATCTCACACGGCCCTGCGTTTTTTTTTTTTTTTAAATCTCATATGATGCTCTTACATTTTTTTTCATAGTACGGTTTTTAAATATTATGACAGTGCACATTCTTTCGTTTCATATGACAGTGTGATTTTCTTTTTTTTAATGTCTTGTGAAACGGATCTTTTTTAATCTTATGACAGTGCACTCTTTTAATCTCAAATTACAGTGAGATTTTTTTAATCTCTCATGACAGTGCACATTCTTTTTCAATCTCATATGAAAATTTTTTTAATCTCATGTGACTGCAATTTTTGTTTTTATTTTTGTCTTTTTTTTTTTTTTTTTTTTTATCTCATAGAACAATTCAATTGTTTACCCCCAAGATTGTACCCTTTGTATTAGCTAGTGTTGACGTCTCTGTAGTGTTTCTGCTTACTCACTTCATTATAAAATGTCTGTGAAACGTAAGCATAAAAATGAAATGGATAAAAAATAATAATAAAATGCCCTTCATAAAAATAGTTCCTGTCAAAATTCACAATTTGAAATATAGAAATTAAAAATATGAACATGCTGCGATACATGTATGGATAAAGACATGAAAATTTTTTACAATTTAATAAAAAGGTGCTAAAATGACTGTCTATTCAAGGCAAGGCAGCTGAAGTACTGCATTCTGGGATCTGTAGATTGTGTGTTATAGTGCTTCATATCGCCATTAATACCAGTAATAACAGTTCCATATCAATGGTTCTTGTGGACAGGGTAGAACCACAGCAGACCCAAAGGAACCTTTTCTTAGAATGAGATTATTCTATTTTTCTAATATACTCCCATACTAATATAATACTGTATTAGTACAGTACTCTTTATTGTTCTCTTTTATTCTATTATTATTTCTAATAGAATATCAGCATAATAAGAATATTATCCGAATAATAGAAACGATAAAGGGTCAAAAGATGCATGAACTCTGTTTTGTGAAACCCAATGTTTAGAAATTGGAAGTCGGGCTATTTTCACAGTAGCTTGTATCACGACAGAATCACCAGACCAGTTGGCTTTGCTGGTGCGACTCCAGATCCAGCTGCTTAATGAAGCGGCGAGACGAGATCCGTGTTGTCACCAGGCTCTCCGGCTGTGGCGTGATCACTGATACCTGTCCGTTTCATTTTCCAGATGAGAACTGGGATGACGACCAGCTCTTGGGCTTCGAGCCGTGCAACGAAAACCTGGTCACAGGCTGTAACATCATCGACGGGAAGTGTGAATGTGACAGTGTGCGAACATGCAACAACCCATTTGAGTTTGCTAGCCAGGAAGCCTGTCAGACGGCCCTGCAGAAGATCGAAGGTACCGCTCTTGTTTCTCCTTCTCCTCTCTTTCCTTCCGATGAGCAGACTTGTACCTGCACGCGCTTGTCTCTCTGCAGCAGTCGTGATGCCTTCTTGGTGACTTTGAGCCGTCTGTCTTCACTGGGGTGGAACTTGGTGTTTTTAAGACTCACACAAGGATCAAAACCCACAGTCTGTGGTTCTCAGTGGTTTGATGTTTGTTTATTAAATCATCAGGACATTTTTATGAAGAGGGTTGATCAAATGTTGTTTTTCAAGATGCTGGGCAGGACCTACATTATCTCATTAAGCAATAATCATAAATATGTGACATGGGAACAATGACACAGGGATAAACACATTTCTCCACCATTTACAGTAATCCCTCGTTTATCGCGGTAGATGCGTTCAAAGCCCGACCGCGATAGGTGGAGGAACAACATTTACATATTTGTTTAACACTTATTCAGACTTTTAAAACACTTTTTTCTAGTAGTATTCTTTATTAAAGGGATGTTAACAAACATCTTCCCGCCGTCCCCGCGGAGAACGGGAGGATCACGCGCGCGTTTTCCACAGCTGGCGGCCCGGTAGTGGTCGCGGCCTCGCTGCCGAGATACAGTCTGGGAAAAAATGAATCAGCGAATATATGTAATAAAGAAAAAAAATCTGCGATACAGTGAATCCGCGATAGTCGAACCGCGAAGTAGCGAGGGATTACTGTACTTGCATACAAAACAATAACCACCACCTACTGTAATTCAGACTGAAACTCTGTTCCAAATCCCATCTTGACCCGCGAGCAGGTCTTAAATCGTGGTGTCCAGCCACGTGATGTCTGTTCCACTAGTATAAAGGCCTAGAATCCGGATTCACTGTCACTTAAATGCCTCGTCCCAAGCGTATAACACATTCACACACGTACAACTTTGCATACAAAACCATTCACAGAAAATCACATAAATGCAACAAACATTTGGTTGTCTCTAGATTTACGAAAATACGTTCAGAATGTTTTTGTTGTGTTTAGGTCAGCATCTTACTTTATTTTTTTTAGAAGTAAAACTTCTGTATTTTGTCAGTATTTTAAGCACATGCCATATGACGGACACATAAAGATAAAAAACTTGATGTAAAAATGCATACAAAGATGCAATTTGCTAGTTTATTTGCATTTATTTACTTGCGAGTGCAAAAGCCTTTTTTTTTTTTACTTTGTTTTTATTTTTATTTTTGCGGAATCTGAGGTAATACATTTGATTTGGTTTCAATAACGCTTTTGATGTTTCATTATTAATACATTTAATGTGCAGTTCCTGATTTGAACTGTGTAAGATCCTAGTCTATTTTTACACATTTTTCACGGTAGTTATGTTCCAAAAAACCCTGCGAAAAAGCCCTCAATCCCCCAAAATGTTTTGTTTAAATAGTTGAAGCCGTAAATCTTCCTCACACACTCTTTAAACACTCAGCGTGACTGAGAGACTGAAACAAGAAGCTACTTACAAGCGGACGAGACACTTTCTCAGGCTGTTAAACGCAGCCGAGTGAAACAGTTCTATGACAAAGGAGGGAATTTGTGAAACAAGTTTAAATAATGATATTTATTCATTACAGTTATGCATATATTAAAAAAAAAAAACACAACACTTTATCTGTAAATTAAATGCACAGTTATTACTGTTGCAAACATTGAAAAGACTTGTTTCCCAGAAAGGCTTTTTCTTTAATCTCCTTGAAACCTTGAGGATTTTTCAGTGTGTGGGGAACTTTTCCACTTCCGTCAGTGCTGTTATCTATTTATTTCATTTTATTTATTTCATTTACAGCGACGGCATTTTTTCCCCCCTCCGACACGGTGATTAGGCAAACAAACAGGTTGATTTACCGGCTGCAGATACGGCTCTTTTTACAGCGATCAGAATGCAAATGTTGCGCTGAGAAACGTCGTCCCTGATGGATGCTCGCCTGCCTTCTCCGAGCACGCTCAGTCTCAACTAGTGGCGCACTGGCAATTAAAGGAAAACATACGCGCTTGTTATCACAACGGTCCTAGCGACGGGTAGCAACACGTGTTGTTTTATCGCGGCAGGTTTGTCAGCACTGTTTGCTGTTGTTTTGACTAGCGCTTTTGACTCGTTGAAGTTTATTGTGTTGTTTTGTCTAGGAGACATTATGTCGAGTTGTGACAGTTTGGCGGAATTATTTTGACTGGGTTGTTGATTGACTAGTGATTGATTGATTAGTAGTGCTTTAGTTCACCGATTTTAAAGCTTGTTTTAGGTCACTTTTGTAGATACAACTTTTGATTTGATTTGTCATTTTCTGTATAGATGGACGGAACCGCTTACTCTATTTCGGAGCCACTGGCATTCGTTATGATTTTACTAGAACATAATATAAGTTTAAAGCAGTATTTTTTTTTTTTTTTAACAATTGCCAGGTGAATTGGAAGAAAAAAATTGATCATATTTATTTGTGTGTGTGTTCCACAATCCAGACCAACGTCTCTGAGACGGATCTCCTTGAGACCCAGAAACAGAAAAGGCTGTCGAAACAGAATTGGCATAGCAAAGTTTTTGCAACAATGTCTGACAGTTTTTCCGTTCTCTCACTAGCAAACGTGGCACTGAAAATGTGTCATGTATTTTTATAGATTGGAAGAAATGTTTCTGGCAAACTTTAGAGTTGTTTGAGAGCGTGATTCATTTTTTGGCATTTGCGTAATGTTGTTTTTCCTCCAATCTTGTCGGCATCTGCTTGTGTTCAGTGCGGTGAAGAGCACGAGCCAAGACACATGGTGTGCTGCTGCTGGTGGCGTGTCTTCTCAAGTCCTCATTTGCATAAGAAACACGTTACTGTCTTAATTCATCAACCGGGCCGTTTTTTGGTCTTGATGCGTCAAACATTACGCCACTTGATTTTGCATGAAACAATTGCTTCCGTCCTGCAGAAGTGCAGTCGTCTCCCTGAGATGATTAAACTCTTCCACTTCCTCCTCTTCTTCTCATTTCACTCCACCACATGGAAATCTGAATATTTGGGGTGTGTTCTGAGAAAAACCGTCTGAGAATAAACTGTCACAGAAGGTTTCGTATATGGCGGATAGATAAGTGGTGTAGATAGTATCAGTGATGCGTCTCAACAGTGGACGCTTTGAGTTTGAGCGGCAGCCTTCTGGATTTCTTGAGCTCCATTGTGATGAGAAGAGCCCGGTGAAGGTGTGAAGGAGATTGATCACGGTGTCGCGTTGCCCTCTCCAAGGTCTCTAAATGACATCCGTATTGCCTGCTACAACAAATCAATCCTCGGCAAACCTTAATAATATGTTGACCTTTGATGTCTAGGTAGATTTTCTCTCAGTGTAAAAAAATATATACCGATTCAGTAAATCATCGCCAGTGCTGATGGAAGGACGGTGATTTTAGACTCGTCTCATATTTACTCTTGCGGTTATTTGAAATTCAACCATTTGTTAGCAACACTAAACAAAGTCAGTTCAGATTGGTCAAACGAACCAAACAAACAATTGGTTACAAAGAGCCAAAAAAAACTAGGCTTTTGGTAACTAATCAGTTCTTGAGTTTAAACTAAAAGCAACGAGTTTTACGTGGCTGGTACTAGGCTTGGTTGGATTGGTGTTTTAAGTAATAAATAATGCACTAATAAATGCTTTGAAACTTCTATTTGCTATCAAACTATTGAAGACGTCTGAAGATTTCAGGTGGTAATTTAATCCACCACATAAAACAGCCGAAGCTTCACACATTCACTTTCACACAGATTTAGATATAATAAAGACCTTTGGAGACTTGGAGAAATCAGAATTGTGATAACTAGGTGAGATAAACGATTAATCCAGTTTCAATCTTTGATACGATTATTTTTGCCATGTGTTTATTGGTCAACAGTATTTACCATGCTATACTTGTGGTCAACAGAAATAATGCTACAATGTTTAAAACATTCTTTAGAAATTAATAAAACTACTCAAAAGCTATAATACAACACAACACTCTCCAAATACAAAAGCAAATTTGTGACACTCCGAAAACATGGGTCAATTTTAATAAATGTACACTCAATTTTTATTGTTTTGATAAAAGCACAAAACGTACTTTAAAACGAACAATAAATTGTTCAATGAATCAATCAATGAATCAATCAATGAATCACTCAATCAACCAATCAACCAATCAATCAATCAATCAATCAATTTTTATTTATAAAGAACTTAAAAAAAACAACTGTAGTTGACAACTAAGAGCTGTACAAAGAGTGTCCAAAAGGATGATTAAAATAACAGTAAAAACAACACAATAAAGTATCGTATAACGCAGTATCAAACGAGACTTAAAAACAAGCAATATAATATAACAGCAATACAAATGACACAGACAAGAAGTTCCACTAAAGCAACATGCTGTGTTTCACACGGAGCTGAGCGCCAGAGAGCATTCTACACGTTACATATTTCATCTATAATTACTGTAGTTGTTACTTATTTTAAGTCTTTCAGTTTTTACATTATTTCTGAAATTTGTTTTCAAATGTTTCATCTCGTTTTGAATGTCACTCTGCTTACATTATTGTTTGTTATTGTTTACATTAACGTTCCACGTGCTTTTTTTTTGTTTTTAGCGTTATCACAGCGACACTATTGTAAGAAACGAGACAGACAAACAAACTAAAGCGGCCGCAAACGCAACATCTCCGTCTTCGCAACCTTCCCTCTCTCTTCTGAAGAGAAAGCAAGCGAGAGCGAGCGAGCGCACACGCGCGTCCGTTTAAGGGAAAGTGAGTGAAAACAGGAAGTGTAGTTGTGTGTGTTTGCTTGTTGTTCTCCCCTCTGACCCGTGAAAGGAAATGCCAAGCGTTCTTGCCGTGGAGCCGTGTCTGTGCCGCCGCGGCAGGGTTTGTTCTGAGGAGACGGCCGTGCTAATTGCAGCTTGTGTGGAGGGAGACAGCGGCGTCCCGTGCCAAGAGCAACATGTTACTGTTTTAACAATGTCCTGTTTTCAGAGGGTGCGCGGAGCCTCGGCCAAACCCCACAGCGGAATGCCTGAGAGTGCTGTACTCCACTTCCTGCTCGCCCCGGCCAGGCGAATGCTGAGGCGTCCCAGCGTTTGATGCAGAACACGGGTGTGTGCGATAGGAAAGAAAACAGTTTCAGAATCTCAGTTCCTCTGGCCTCAACAGCAGCTCTGACAGCTTCAGTGAGACGCTGGAGAACACACTGGAGAGCGTGTGGGGCTTTTCTCCTCAAGACTCTCCAGTTTTACACTGAACACTTGTCACGTGTGTTTCAGCTGCTTCAAAAGGGTCAATGTTGTTTCTAGTCAATGTTTTAGTTTTTATTTCTTTAGAGAAGAGGTGCGTCTGTTAGCGGTGTAGCTTAGACTTCCCCAGTAGCTCAGTCTGTGGAGAGAAACACCACATCACGGGTTCCATTCCCAGGGAAAGCAGGAGTTTGTTGATTTGTAAAAGTTGTAATCAAATGTAAGTCACTTTGGATAAAAGTGTCTGCAGTGCAACGTAAAGTATCTACTAATGCTGCGTTAACATTTTTAATAAAATAACTAAATAAAACGTTTAAGTCTTCAATGAAAACAGTCAAACACGGTGCCATTGTGTGTGTGTGTGTGTGTGTGTGTGTGATGTATTTGTGACACTGGTGAACGTTGTGTTGGAATGTTTTGTTTTTTGCCCTTTGAGTCTGGGATTTTGTTAGCGTGCGTGTGCTACATGTATTGCTAATGCTATTATGGCTTTTATATGTTCAAAAGGTAATATATTTATGTTTGTGGTGACAAAGAATAGCTCACCTTGTCACATTTTCCGGACAAGAAATTATTTTGTAACCCTAATGAATGGATGGATATATATTGTCGAACTTTGATATTTAATTATTTCATTTCATGTATTTCGATTATTCCGCGCTGGTGAGACGGGAGAACAGGTGTTGATGGGTCTGCAGGGTCGATTCCCCCGCATCTCACTAAAGTGCCACATGAAGGGTGTTAATGCCATTGATTCCTTCACGTTCATCAGGCGCTTTTCTGCCAGAGAACCGTCAATGCCGGGAAAATCAAACCTTTCTCATTTACCTTTTAAAGACGGCGCGACCCTGATCTATTATCCCCTTCGGTGCAGCTTAAGGAGCTTTGAAGGACTCGGACCTTGATTCTTCATGGATTAATTGATGATAAAGTCTCAGAGCGCTCACTAGTTTGAATAAATCAAATGATCAATAGGGTTTTTTTTTGCGTTTTAGTTGGTGACAGGAAGCGGAGGACAGGTGGAGGCATTTACGTTGGTTTTTTAGGAGTTCGCCACTTTTGGTTCTAGACTCGATATTGGAGTTTAGAATAATAGTCCTCACAGTAGGTGTGAGTAAGTGTGTGAACGTGTGTCCCACTCTGTGATTGGTTGGCCATTTGACTGGTACTGGCTCCTGGAGATTGTTCTCCTGGGAAGAGAAGCTTGTGAAGTGGACCGGCCCGTCAGTACTGAGGTAGTCATTAGTTAGTCGTTTTCTGTTCACAGATGCTTTCACTGATCCATTTTCTACATTCTTGAGCGTCTTGAGCTTCTTGAGCTATGAGCCGTTGCTTTCCCAGCAGGGTCACGGCCGATTGAAGGGCGTTTGATGAAGCCCAGTGAACTATATCTCATGCCCCAAAACCATCGCTTCCCTTCGTCAACAATCAAATCACATGATCTGAAATCTGTAATAACACAGTGGCCCACCATTCCTGCCTTCACGCTATCGACAGCTCCGCTGGTGTGGAAGGTTTCATCCGTCTGACACCGTTCTGCTTCATCTCTGGTGATTGAGGGATTCCTGTCACGTGGAGACGTTTATCAACTGGACGGCCGAGACCGAGCGATTGGTTGCAGCTAGAGTGTGTGTTCTGGTTCAGAGAGATGACCCGGGGTCATAGCGGGTCACGCAATATGTGGGTTTTTTTCAGCAATATCCTTGAATTTAATCTGTTTTCATCACCACTACGTTCCAACGATGCCAAGTCCATTCTGGAAAATGGTTAAGAGGAGTTATATTGTTGATTTTTAAACCATTCTACAGTAGATATGTTGGTGTTTTTTAATGATTTTTGTAATATTTTCGTATGTGACATATATTTCTGCTTAACCTTTTGTTTTAAAAAAGGGGTTAGTGCTAAAAAGTGTTTGCGTCTTATAATAGACTGTTGTTCTTTAGTCTGTTGCCAAGGAATGCAAAATGGTTTGTATTTTAATGTAAGTGGGAGATGTGAAATATTGTACATGACATGTTTAAGTTTAAAGATCAGTTTATTTATAAAGCTCATTTCACAGTCACTTACCGAAGCAGCTGAATGAACTATACAACAGAACAAATAGTTTAATTTAACAACTGATTAAGGTAATTTAGCTACCTAACCTGTAAAGGTTTTAAAATAGAATTATACTTGTAGAATTATTCACACTGTTTGCATTACATAGAGATTATGTTTTTAAGTAGTTTGAACAATTTTCTATTGATGATGATTGAAAAAATGTTCTTATATTCTTTTATGTAATTAAATGTTTTGTTATCTTTGCAGAGAAATGTTTCAATTATTTTAATTGTAAATACATATTCAAAAATATACATTGTGGTTTTATCTCATATATATGAAATTGTGAGGTAAAGTATAGTACCATACAGTATATTGTTAAATTGCATATTTTGTAAGTAAATTGTAAGCATGTATCAACTAAAGCTCTAACAAGATAAATAAATAACATTTTTAATAAATGGTGTTTACAAATGCGGAATTCCAATTGTTTAAATAGCTTGCTAAATCACCTGGCCTAAACCTAATCCTATCTTCTCAAATGATCAAATTGTTAAAAAAAAAAAATAAAACCTTCTAAAGCTCAACGAAAGGCAATCGTGTGCAGACTGGACTTCAAAGTTTGACATTTAGTCCAAACGCTGCCTCCATCCGTGTGCGCTTGTACACTTTGATACGTTCCTTTCATTTCCTTGAAAGTCTTTAAAACTGCTTTTGGTGATAAGCTCATGTCATCCAGATTCCATCCTCAGGCCGGCCGCTTCTCTGCAGTTGCTTTGGTAGATATTTAGAGATATTTTGAGGGAAGCGAGGCGTCTTGTTGTTGACTTGTGAGTCTCCCTGTGGTGTCCGTCTTGAGGTGCTGGGTCTGAGAGGTTGGTGTGGTCGGCTGATAAAGATGAATCACACTTGCTGAAGCGTGCCACTGGTTTGTTCTCCTGCTTCTCCTCTTCTCTGTGGGATTCCAGAGAGGTTGTGGAGCTGCTACTATCTCCATCCTGCGTTCCATCAGAAGCTCGGAAAGGTTCGGGAGATTCTGTGTAACGCTTTTTTGGAAAGCTTCATCTCTTGAAGAACCTTCTGTTTTTGGAGGTATCGGGAGTTTCGCGTGTCTTGTTTACAAAGATCCACTTTAATTGTCACCTTGGGGAGGATTGGATAATTGGTGGGAACACGTGCACATCCTGTTGTTTCCACTCGGAATGGATGTAATTATTCAGCCACTATGCGACATTGCCTGATAATTATTGCACATGCTCTACTGGTCGTTCTGACAGTTCATCAGCTGATCATTAAACCGCTTTTGTCAAAGCACCAAATCGCTGATGGCACATTACTGGGTTTTAGCGTATCGTCAACCGTCTTTTGCTTCCCTCGGTGTGGTTTTGTAGAAGGATTTCACCCTGGAAACACCGTCCTCCCAGTAGAACCAGCGCAGTTCAGACACCAGTCGTTTTACAAATGACGTGGGAATTACAGTTGTCAGGAGAGCGTGTTCGTGCAGACATATCAAAGATGGCAATTTCCATGACATTCCAAAGACTTATCATAATTGACACAACTTTGTAGAGTAAACATGGGCTTTCGGGCCGCGTGTTGACCCGTTAAACATCAGTTACCAGAGGCTCCACTGCCACCGCCAGATTCAGGTGTGATTTACCGTAAGCGCCGTCCTCACTTTAACATGTCCAAAAGGCTTGTTTAAATAAAGATGCCTGGCATTACATTTCTCATTACATGCTGTTGCTGGGATTGCGTGCTCTAGTTTGTCACGATTATTACACAAATACAAATACAGTCGATTCCGGACAACTGGGACATACAATTATATTTCAAAAGACTAATAGTGTTTCCTAAATAATCCTAAATAATGAGAGAGAGAGAGAGAGAGAGAGAGAGAGAGAGAGAGAGAGAGAGAGAGAGAGAGAGAGAGAGAGAGAGAGAGAGAGAGAGAGAGAGAGAGAGAGAGAGAGAGAGAGAGAGAGAGAGAGAGAGAGAGAGAGAGAGAGAGAGAGAGAGAGAGAGAGAGAGAGAGAGAGAGAGAGAGAGAGAGAGAGAGAGA
>MU204241.1:1333945-1345986 GCA_017309775.1 Paedocypris sp. Pulau Singkep
CTCTCTCCTCTTTCTATTTCTCTCTCTCTCTCTCTCTCTCTCTCTCTCTCTCTCTCTCTCACTCACATTCTCCGTTTTCTATACTTACTATCTCAGTATTTTCCCCTCACTCTTTTCTGCTCTCTCTCTCTCTCTCTCTCTCTCTCTCTCTCTCGCTTCATTGCTTCTTCACTCACAGACACACCCCCCGCAGTAAATGAATATTGAACTTCAGGCTACTCTTGACTCTGGAAGGCTCGGCGAGTCTGATAAAGGAATGTCAGTGTGGGCGTTTGAGAGAAGACTGCTCTGTTGGCCGGATCACTGACTGTTTTCAATTGAAAACTAAGACCTTCACTTCCATTCCATTATCTCACAATGCTGGACATTAATCAAATCTATTGCTCACGTAGGGGTGGGTGATATAAGCCTCCAGTTTTATGAGATTTCAGCGATGAAATCTGAGTGTTATTATCATGCAAACCCAGAGTATTAGTAACTCTGGTCGTCTAGATTTTTCCCTTGTATAAATGGGAATAAAAGCGTGTGTGTTTTCAGCTCTTGTGGAGTTTTGAAACCTCTTCACACAATTCTCACCAATCCATTCAACATTGGCTCAACATTTTTCGTAACCGTGCGAAGATTTCGATTCAGAAAGGGAAAAGTGCTCCTTGCAACGCTCTATGTGTAACCCATAAGGGGAAATCGTCTACTTGTCTTCTTCAATACTTCAATAGCTCTGTGGGTTTTCAGGCAAATGATGAGTTGGCTTTCAATATGACTGCCATCAGTAAAGGTCAACAATATTGATTCACTGCGAGTCTGGAACGGAGGGTAGAAATGCCACATCGCTAACTACAGATTTATCTGTCTGTGCAAAGCTTGTACATTAATGAGATCGACTGCTGAGAGGTTTTTTGTGATCCTTGTCCTTCCACTTAACTACTAGTCTCCAAGGGAAATGCAAAATGGCTACCATTCCTTTTCACCAGATTAAGTCACAAAAGAAACATCAGATACGTGGAATGTAAATGCCAAACGTAATTCTTTGTTTCGTTTTATCGTTCCCGTCACAAAGAGAAGATGTAAATGTCAGGAGACTTGATTCAGTGTGAAGTGAAGCTCCTTAACCACAAGAATGGTTCAACAGGCCCATTTCACCTCAAAATAAACATTTACTCGGCCCGAGGATCGAAAACAAGATTTCTGTACATTATAGACATTATAAACGGCTTATCTCCAGCCTGCCCCCCCCCCTCCTCGTCGCACGGGTCTTCAACAAGAAGTCCTTGAATCAGGAGAGAAGCTCTCGGTTCAAAATAATTCCACTGGTGTCCAGTCAAAAGAAAAAACAATCGTGATATAAAGACGTGACAGATGGACCTGTCGGTGCCACGCTTATCTGCTTGTCAGCCCATTCCTCCTTTCCGCCACATCGCTTCCCGCTGATGCAGGGTAGCTTTCCGCGCCACCCGCCATCAGAGGTGTAAGAAGTACCAGACAACCATACTTGAGTAAAAGTACAGATACGCACTGTATACGTTACTCCAATACAAGTAAAAAGCCGCCGCTATAAAATAAGACTTGAGTCAAAGTAGCATTTTAAAAGAACTTGAGTATTTTACTCATGCTAAATTTAGGCCCAAAAAAAAATACAAAGAAATGTGAAAAAACTAATTAAATAAAGAACAAAAAGTCAGTCTCGATCAATCTCAAATGTGCAAATAATATATAAATGTGTAAAATATAAATGTGCAAATAAATAAAATAAATCCTATACAATAAAACCCTGGTAAATATTCACGATTTCACGATCACAAAAAAAATCGATTGTGGTTTGTCGCGCACAATCACAATGTAACGAGTAACAGGAAGTGTCAATTCAAAGTAAAGAGAGTAAAAGTTGCTTATATTTTTGATACTCGGCACAAGTACAAAGTAGCCAAAAACATACTCAAGTAAAGTAACAAAGTACATTTACTCAAGTACTTTACACCTCACGCTGGCTCTGTAGCAGACCAGACCTCACACTAGCACATCCATCACCTTCACAGGAAACATCAAAGCGTTCCTCCACTGTTCCCCACCAGCGTCCTTCATTTAGAAGCCGGGGAAGTGGGGGAATTATCGTCCAACGTCAAAGACTGACAAGGCTGAAGCCATAATGCACTTCCACATCGCAGCTGTAACCAGCGCTCCAGAATGGACTGAGATGGAGAGACGGCCGTGTGAAATCAGACAAAGCAACTAGACAAGCAGTCCAGCAACCGCTATTAAGATTGTTTGAGGACGTGTTGTCCACCGACCTTGAACAGCCTGTATTTTTTTGGAGGTCAGCTGATCAGCAACACTGGACCGACTTGATGCAACAGGTGCGATGTGGGTGGAGACAAACATCACTGAGGCAAAACTCTACTTGTCTACGTACCAAATAGAAGTTCCAGGGTCCTTCTGTGTTGGAGTTTTGGGGCGTTTTAGTTTTTTAACAGTGAAACGTTGTAGTAGTACAATTTACCTTATACTTGTAAAATATTTGTCTTTAATTAAATTAATGGAAAACTAGACATGTTTTGCTGTTTTCAAATGTTACAGTCATAGTTTTTATTAAAGCCTCTGTTTGTCTAGAAAAAGGAACTATTTTAAAAAATTGGAATGATAGAGAAATGTGGAAACAGATAATGATACAATTATAAAGAAACAAACTAAATAAATATATACTGTTAATATCGCAACAAAGCAGACATAAAGAATGATGGTCTCTGGCCCACTGAGGTTGGTATCGGCTTCAGGTTAGACGATGTTTGAACGGATTAAAGTCACAGTAGTGTGGATGGATATTTTCTCGCTTGCAGCTTAGTGTGAGTTAATGAGGTAATTTAAGCGTGAGCGTAGGATAAGAGTGATATCATGTGCTTGTAAATTCTTGTGGCACTGAATGATATCATTCTTATCCAACACTACAAGAATTTCTTTAGTGAGAGATACCTTCTCAACTACTTCACCTGTGTCCTTGAGAGAGATAGTGTGGCTAAATGTTTTTCTTTAGCATGGTTCCATTTTCTTTTTGTAAGTCTCGAAAGTGTTTTGGATTTTTCCGGGTTTTTACCAAAAAGTTTGTTTGTGTCTGCTTCTGCTGATTTGAGCTTGTGTTCAATGTCAAGGTGGATTTGACAAGCTAAGCATTGAGGAGATATAGGGCATTAACGCAGAATGTAAAAGCAGAGTGAATTCCCTCAGTGATGCTCCGTTGCCACGTGTGACCGGCTTGTTTTTGACGCGGAGCATTGGGACTTCACGGCATCACGGGGGATTGTAATGGAGGATTTGACTGGCAAAGGATCGAGTTCTTCTCCAGGATCTTTCTCCAAGCGTTTTTTTTTTTTTTCAATTTTTTTCAATTTTTTTTCAATTTTTTCAATTTCAACTGTAAATTAAGGTTTGATTGCGGTATTTGCATAATTATGTCTTCATATGCTTCACTGAGCATAAAGCGGCGGAAATGTACCGGCTGAATATATAGTTTCACCGATAAATGTTCAGCAGGTTTTCAAATCTAATGAAGTCAGAGCATCAATCCATTTTCGGAAACAGATTTCTATTTACGTGTCACGGGGAGATGCTGGGCCTGAGCTCTGGGCCAATCACAGAGCAGGATTCACTCTCTCACTCACACCAATGGGTGTGAACTCAATCTCAAAATCTGACCAATTGGAGAAGATGAAAATAGCGAATAAAAATGATCAGGCAAAAAAGAATGATCTTGCTAGTCATTTGTTTGGTAACTCCTCAGTGAGACAGTCTGCAGGACGCTATAAATAGCGCAACGAGAGAACAACTTGTTGTTTGTCTGAGTTTGTTAGATTAATGCTTTGTCAGAGGGCGGTTTTGGAGCGGGAAATGATCTAGCTGAAACACCACGCAGAGATGGTTTTTAAAAATGGCCTGATTCAGCTG
Organism: Paedocypris sp. Pulau Singkep; assembly: GCA_017309775.1. Classification (NCBI taxonomy): domain Eukaryota; kingdom Metazoa; phylum Chordata; class Actinopteri; order Cypriniformes; genus Paedocypris; species Paedocypris sp. Pulau Singkep. The sequence continues at coordinate 1,337,879 of MU204241.1, forward strand.
CATGAAACACAAATGAGGGAAGAAGCTTGTTCTTCTGAAGGTGCTTGAGCTTCTCAGCGTCTGTGTGTCCTTCGTTTTTCTTCCACCGTTTGACGAGCTGTTTGTGGCATTCGATGATTTTTTTTCTCTCGCCTTTTCCCCGACCTGATTGGACAGGAATGTTGAAGTGGTCGCCTGTCATTTTAAAGCGCAGGTGATCTTTGTCGGCACGACACGCAGCGGCTTTTCTGATTCTTCTGTGATTGATTATGGATGAGGTTGGGATGGAAAGTGTGACAGAAAATAAAATCACACATCCGTGTTTTCGTTTGTGCACTGCTGGGTTGGTGTAAACCACAAACTGGTTGCTCTTAACCAAAGATTTGTTGTGTTTTTTTCTCGAGTAATTGACAGTAGGGCTTTTTTCCAAAAGAGAGAGATGACGAGAGAGGAAAAGTGACATTGAAAGCAATGTGAAGAAATAGAGGTAAGAAATGGACTGAAAGGGAGCGATGATGTGAAAGAAAGAAAGAATGAATGAATGAAAAAAAGAAAGAGTTTGAGAGAAACAGCTTTACAGAGAAAGACAGAATGAGATATAGTTTAAAAGAAAGACAGCGAGAAAGAGAGAAAGATAAAACAAAAGCAACAGACATACAGAGAGAAAGAGAAAATGATGTGAGATTAAGAGTGAATCATAGAGATGAATGAATGAATTGCCTCAAAGTCCATTTTGGAGAATTCGAGTCTGGAAATTTCCCAAAGCACGAGTGAGAGTGTGTGTGTTCCGCTCTGTGATTGGTTGGCGACTGTTGCTGAATTCTCTGACAAAGTGGTTGAGAAAAAGCAGGTGGAAAAGCGGTTGCGATATTTTAAAGTGAGAGTGAATACGTGTGTGTGAGTTGATAAAGTGTTTGGATGTTGGTGGAATGATTGACAGTTGCAAAATGTCAGCACTTTTCATCACTAAAAAAGCAGTAATTTACTCCAGCGTGATTTCCTCCAGACGACTGTGGGACGCTGCGGTACATTTGTTAGCAACTTGGTAAATTCTGAAACCGCCTCAGAACCACAACTAAGGCAATATTACACTCCAACAAATCCACCCAGACCTCAGAATCACACGAGCCTTTGCTAAGTACTACACAGTCTAAACTAAAATATAATGTAACAAATACGCAGCATAAACACCCTGACCTAGCAATAGAACATGTTTAAAAAAGCATGGATCTATGAAACTAGAAAATAGAATCTAAACTTGGTCCAAACTCTGGGATTTGAATTCGGATTCTGGTGGATTTCAGTTCTAGTGACTCGGATCTGACACGACAATTAGGAGAATGTTTTATTAAAGAGATCCATGTAAAGCTCCACTGAGGGAGATCTACAGTGGATGACTTGCCAAGAAGAGAGGGAAGAGGGAGGAGAGAAAGAAAGCCAGGGCACGCTGACAATCACGACGATCGGCCGCCTCAGCCACTCGCCGCCTCTTATTGAAATGATTAATTCACTCCGTGCGCCGTTCCATTTGTATTTTTATTTTTTCACGCAGCTTTTTCACGACAACGGCCGAGTGTTCGCACGCTGTGCTTCTGAAAAATGATTTGAGAAGGATTTCTTTCCATTCCACTCCGCATGCTGTGATTTGCTCCCGTATGACTGAAGGATAAAAAAGATTTGATGAATAGATGAACACAGGGACATTTAAGTCTGGACTGTCATTTTTTTTTTTTATTAAAGCCAGTATTTTTTTTTTTTTTGGTTTGACAGATTGGCAGTTCTTTTATATCTTCCACTCTAAGCGAATGCAATGTCTGTTTTGCTCCACTTGCAATGTTTCTGACAGGAGCAGTTGTAATGGTTTGTTGAATGGGGAAAAAGGAAACTTATCCAGGATAAAAAAAAAAATATATAAAAAAAATTATATATATAAAAGTTTGTGTGTGTGTGTGTGTTTGTGTCTAATGAACTACTGGAATCAGTGCGGACCAGAGCTGTTTTATATTTTTGCTGCAATTGACAGATATGTTAGTGACGACATTTACAACAATCTAATGATCCTTTAAACATGATCTAATTAAAACACATCACTAGACACTCGTGCTCGTGCTTGAATGATGAAATGATGTGTCGTCAGTTCCTGTAACGACCCCAGACACTTTTAGATTGAGACCTGGCAAACATCTAAGATCCTTCTACATCCAGGCTCAAGACGTCCGACTGCGACTGCGAGAGAATACTGAGCCAAACTGACGGAAACGGAAGAGCAAAAACGACGTGGTTATTCACAATAAACCAAAGAAGTTCTTTGGACAGTCGTTTTTCGCATCAACTCTCCGTCTGTGCGTGTGTTTGTTTATTGTTTGTTGTTTTTATTCCGCGCAGCCAAAACGAGCACAACTAATTAGCATAACCAACATTGCCAAAGATTTAATGAGAACGCACAATTTTAGCAGTGCAGAGACTAGAGAAAACACAGCTAATTTAATGTGGTTTTATGCCACCAGTGATTTTTAATTGAATTACCCCGTTTCATTGCCCTTTAAAACGTGTTCTTCTGAATAACTTCTGATGCCATACAGTAGCAAACAAGACGAAAAGTCTATCTAATGCTGTTGTAGTTAATGGCGTCTTTTCCGAAATGTGCCAGTCTTTCTCAGCAAAAACCGTGCGGAGTTTCTGGTGGAAGCAAAAGAAAAGCGGCTGGCATTGTTCTGATGCGTTTGGGGAATCGTTGCCTTCACCTGAACTTTAACTGTAAAAGCATCTGCTGATGGCGAGACGTTCTAGACAGCCTTCAAACTCCAGCTCTGACAATAGAGTCTTGTTGTAGGTGAATACACGTTGTTGTTGTGGTTGTGTAATAATCACACAGCACTCCACCATATGTTCTGCCGCTGGTCCAGGGTCAAGTTCCTTCATCTGCGCTCACCCCGTTTCCTGCTTATTTCCAGTCCTCGTCGTAGGGGGTGGAAAGATCACGGTGTGTGATATGTTGAGCAATCCAGCCTCGTCTGTTGATCTCCACAGCACACCAGTCCTTCTAATGCCATTCCTGCTCAGAACTCAAGCCTCGCTCCTCGCCGCCGCATTTATTAATAACCCAGTGGAACACATATTGGGAAATCGTTTGTGACTCCCAGCAGAGCCGCTTCCTGCTTCGGCTGCCCACGTGACCGTGATGCAAGGTTTGCGGAGGTGAAGAAGACAAACGTCAAGGATGGTGAACTTTCTGGTGCTTTGTGTCATGAAGACGTTTGATTCTGTGTTTGACTGAGTGTTTGAGCAGATCGAGACGCTTGTCAAAATCGGTTTTAAAACTCTCTTGTCATGAGGCGTCTCTAGCTTCTGGGCATCTTTTGTCACTCTGGTAATGAGTCGTTCTTGGCATCACGCGTTCTTCTGTCAGCTCAAGGGTGGATTTTAAGACAGGATGGACTGTGGAGATCCGAGTGTGAATCTGAAGGCTGATTGTTTTTATTAGCGGTGGTCTGATTCAGCGCTAATTTTCAGATAAAGACACATTTTAAGAAAAGCGTCCGCCAGAGATTGATCTCGGTTCTGAATTATCCATCCAGGTGTCAGTAATTATAGTAGTCTCCTGCCTAAGTACCTGAAATGATTCCCAAAAATTCACATATTTTTTTGTAAAAGATTGATCAGTTAAAAACGTTTTTTGAAGTTTCTTCCGTTTGGCTTGGAGTGAAATGTCCTGATCTTGCAGTGACATTTTTAAATAATTGAATCCCAGTAAACGGGCTCATATCTCACACGGTGCCTTCACAAATGTCATCATCTCGTGCTGTACCAGAGCAAACGTTGGGTTTAACTTTGAGAAGATTTTGCAGCATTGAGACTCGTCGACGTTGAGGTTGGTCAGCGGGTAATCTGAAGTACGCACCTCTCCATTATGTACGCACAAATATCGCAGGTTCATGTTGTGTATTTAATCAGGAATCTACTGTAACCGGACGTAAGGCTGACTTTTAGAAACACACACCTAGAAAAGTTAAAAGCATTTCTTTGAACCTTTAAAAGAAGTTATCCCTTGATTCTGTTGTAGATATTTATTTTTTTTATTATATGTTGCTCATTTTTCAGGTGTAATGTCATGGAAATGAGCCGAGTAAGAAGCTTCAACTTTTCTTTCCATTTTTCACCCAACGCTGTGTAATTTCCCAAGTCATTTCCTCACACTGGTTTCCAGCTTGGCTCAGAACACAGCCTCTTTAAACCAGACTCCTGGGTGACTGGTTTCATCTGCTATTCTCTCTGAACTGCTCATATCACACTCCACTTTCTCCAGATGACTCATTTGATGAAGAGTCGTCACACGGTGAGCGAGAGCAGCAAGAGCTGGACTTTTTACAACGAGATCGTTTCTGATTTTGGGCGGCAAGTTGGAGAAAATTGGTCCAAATGTTTTCCCACCACATGTAGGTGGAGAGCAGCATTGAGAGAGTCATTCTCAAAGTATTCATCGCTTCCTCCCCTTCAGAGTTTTGGCCTCCAGTTTGCTTTGATGATTTGTAACAGATCACTGTGAGACCACGAGGGTGAAGTTTCTGCATCCAGGCCTGACAGAAAGAAACTTCAGCGTAATAAATCTTCATCATCGGAACGTGTCTAAATATGAATGTCTTCAATGAGTCTTGACTTGTTAAATAGTTTATTTTATTACCGTATTTTTCGCACTACACTGCGCACTTGAAATCCTAAAAAATGTAAAACCAAATGACTGAAGGCCTTATAATTGGGAAAATCTGTGTGCCTTTATATGTGAAGAAATATAATGAAAGAAAGTCTTGTTAAAGTACCAAAACATACAGGAAATGTCTGTTGTACAGGAATTGTGATTGATTGTTTACAATGATACATTATTTATTTTAATCTACAGCTTGTCATTTTAAGGGCCAGAATCCTTGATTTGTTTCTTCATGAGGAGGTGTTGAAATTTTTTTAAAGTATATTTTTTGAGAGATAATTATGAATGTTCATGCTGTTTCTTAAATTATACCAATTCTTGCTAAATTTTCCAGATCTGGTGCCGTGACCCAGCTGTTGATCGATGTGTAGGTAGTGTGTACACGTGAGAAAGCTGTTGGAAGTCTATAGTGTTTATTTAGATCTCGCAAAATAGACAGAATGATGTAGCAAACTGTGTGTGTGTGTGTGTGTGTGTGTGTGTGTGCGTGTGTGCTATTTTACATCTGTAAATAATACGACAACGACACTCTGAAGATGATGCTGAGGAGATGTTGAATGCATTAGTAAGGTCGACTGTGTTTTTTCTTTTTACTGGATTTGTGGCTTTTTGCGCCCTCGTGTTAACAAAAAAACTTTGCACTGAAACAAAAGTTCTTTCTTTCCTGTGGGAAGTGAAAGGCCGGAGGAATTGTGTGAGGGTTTAGTAGTGACTCATTTGGCATTCCGAGACAATTCCGGAGACTTTAGGTTTACACGTGGAATAACAGCGACACACTCATGATGAATAGAGACGGAACCTGCTAAGTGTTTTCTAGGTGATATTCTCACTGCTTAGCACTTTCCCCACAGCTCCAGAAGAGCATATATTGTTCTCCGCACTCCAAGCTCAGATATTACCGTAATCGTTGGTGCAAACTTGCTAGCGTGTGTGAGGTCTCTCATCGCGTTTGTGTTCAAGGTTTAGGTGTGAAACAGAGAACTTGTGTTTAATCAGATGCATTGCCTTTCTGTTTCCCACACGGACTTAGATGCTGAAATGAAAATGTGCTGAAGGAGAAATACAGATTTCAGAATTTCATCACCATCTCATGTCCACACGAGATGAAGAGCTTAGTCTTCAGTCGACTGGATCGGACTTCCTGATGGACTAAAGTGAATAAACCAAACACAAACGTGGCCAGTTGTTGTGCGAAACAGCTTCCTGGAGTAAAGCACTTCCTACTATGCAGATTTCCTGGGAACAAGTTTGCATTATTCATATATAACTCTTCCGACAGATTGATTCTAACCCTGCCTGGCTAAAGGCCGGAACGCTGCAGATTTTCTCCGTCATTCTTAGTGACTTACTCTCTTTCCTGTCACCTGTTTTTTCTTCTTGCCGTGTTTTTGTGTGTTGTACATCTATCACACGCTGTTTGCGGCGCTTGCTCTTGCCTCCCGCTGTGTCTGAGCTTTTTCACTTTTCTCCTGACACTTGTTCTCTCTCTTTCCTTCCTTCTGTCTTTCGCTCGTTTGTCATGGTGAGCCAAATGTCTCTTCGCACGATCCTCTGTCACAGAGATGATGGTGTTTGCTGGAGAAGCATCTAACATTTACCTTCCACGCAATGTGGTGCATAACCTTCAAGTCCTATTCTAATGGGTTGAATATAAGACATTGTACATCCTCAGGTGAAGGGGAGGTTTACTGGCCTTGTAATTCCAGTACGTTTAGAGGGCAAATATCCATCTCAAGTGCTCTGAAATTTGCCAGTTTGATTGCTCAACCTTTTTTTATTGTTCTGGGTTTTTTTTTTCTTCCAGTAATTACGTTTGAGTTGATATTGCATTTGTTTTACAATTTTCTCCTCCATATAATGCTGGTTTTCCGAGAGCCAAGCTCTTAAACCCCTGCATTAATCCCGCAGTTTAAAGCCAAACCGAAGTCGTTCCCAGCTTCAAATTACCATACTAATACAACGGTGGAACTGTTGAAGGCCCCGAAAGTCCCAAATTATTCATCCAAGTGTTTTCTGCTTACCATCACAACCAAATCAGATGCGGTGTGACGTTCTGCTCCAAACTTGAATCCGTGCGCTTTTTAAATTCACAAGCTAGAACTGTTTTATTCGGCTTTACTGGGCGTTTGACAGCACGGTGTAGAACCGTCAGCTCCGGTGGCCTAATAAGAAACAAATAAGCCATGTTCTCTGTGGGATTTGTAATCTAACACGCCACAAAAAGCCACTGAGGGGACTAATGGGGGCACGGCACTGACACACGGAGACGCTGGGAGAATGTGCTCAGCGGCGACTGGTTTCTAGCCACACCTGTGTTCCCAGAATCCTCCCCACCATCTGTTTCCCGCTTTTAAACTCTGAAACTTGGGCTTTCCACGACGTGGCCCACCGATGGGAAAGAAATGAGCTTTATATGGGCATCGTTCAACGCAGTCACCTCTGGATAATCGCAGCGTCGGGATTGGATCGTTTTGCTCCTAATAATTGCCGGTCTGATGAAGCAAAAATATGCAAACATCTTCATGAACTTCAAATTTGTTCAAAACCACATCAGCTGTTGGTGAACTTACTAGCTGTTATATTTCTAGAGTCTTGGGTTAAGCCAATGAATAAAACACAAAATGAATAAAACACAATGAATTAAATGAATAAAACACAAAAGTGCATTTGTGGCTTAACTGTTTACTTAACTGTTACTACTCGTCACACAACCAGTCGAGCTCAACGCCTCCCATTAAGCAACTGTAATGGTTTTTAGGAAAATTGCTAAAATATTGAAGTGTCCAAATTCTTTCAAACATTCTTTTAAGAACACAACACTCAATACACAATACCATGCGTTTTTGTTTTCACGTCATTTTCACTGTCCTTTGGCAGTGTTCGTTCATGTCCTCGTGTCTTTGTGTCAATTTTAAATTTTAAACGAATCTTAACTAACTCAAGAGTAGCGAGCCGTTTCAGAAAGTGATTTGCTCATTTTGTGCTGACCTTGCGTTTGCCGTTTTGCCTTGTCACGTTTTGCCAAATTAAGCGGAATCTTGTCCCAATTAAACAAACAGTATCAGGCTTCCGCAAAACAACTTGTTTCAGGAATGTAGCCTAGTTACGTGATTGTCACGATTAACTTGTGTTTAACACCCGGAATCCACTGCATTTCTAACAAGAACATGGGAGAAGGACAGCTTGTCCGTTCCAATGGTATTTAGTGGAGCGGTTTCCCATCAGCGGACTGTAATGTTGAGCTTATTGTCCAGTAAAGAATCCTGTATTGTGAGGGCGACTCTGGCACCGCTTCAGTGTGTTTGGTGGTTTAATGGAGAGTAAACGGCTCACTGGGGTGTGTGGATTACAGAGCAAAGGCCAGTTATCAGACTGTAAAACAGATCCCTGATCCTCCTTCACTCTCTCTCTCTCTATCTACCTC
>MU204241.1:1350242-1387495 GCA_017309775.1 Paedocypris sp. Pulau Singkep
TCTCTCTCTCTCTCTCTCTCTCTCTCTCTCTCTCTCTCTCTCTCTCTCTCTCTCTCTCTCTCTCTCTCTCTCTCTCTCTCTCTCTCTCTCTCTCTCTCTCTCTCTCTCTCTCTCTCTCTCTCTCTCTCTCTCTCTCTCTCTCTCTCTCTCTCTCTCTCTCTCTCTCTCTCTCTCTCTCTCTCTCTCTCTCTCTCGCCCTTACCGACACATCAAACAAGGGGAAAACGTGTTTCTTAGAGCAGATATGATTCTGAACTAAGATGGAACAAAGCGCCGCACGAGGCTGTTAATGGTTTGACTGCATTGCTATAATAAGTAGAAGATAATGAATCAGCATCAGCGCACTGTATGGAGGCTTATCTCAGTAAACACGTGGGCTTGTTTCCTCGTATTCTTCAGCTCAGAGGTTGTTTGTTATCGTCTTCTTGCGTCTGTGAAGCGAAAGCTCTCCAGATCGTTTCAATGATAGACAGCCTAATGAGAAATGATCCAGAGTCCACGTGCACAACTTTTTTGGGTTTGTTTTTTTTAGTGGGTTAAAAAAGCATCTAGCATCTTGTTTTCGATGAAGACTTTTCTAAATGATGATAAAAGCAGCACAAAAGCACGTTCCACAGAACAGCGCAGCTCTTTTTCGACCTCCTGTCACTAAAGTGCCTTTTAATGCTGTTTTCTTCCTGAAAAGTTTTTCGTGCAGAGTAAAAGGTTTTTTTTTTTTTTTTTGGTTTGCTAAACTGCTAAATCAGGATGTTGATTGCAGCTTGATTTTGAATCTCTTTTACATGCTTTTTTATGGTTTAACTATAAAATGACCCACTCAAAACTATCATAACTATAAACAAACTGACTAGTGTTTATTCCTAATCATTTTGTCAAAACAAATCCGACTTTTTTTGGTGAAAGCTTTAAATCTGATGATTCTGAAGTTAAAAGTGGGGGGAAATCCGTTTGGAAAGGTGAGCGTTCTGTGATTGACCACCGATATAGGGTGTGTCCCGCCTCAGACGGAGAATTGCTGAAATTGACTCCAGATTCTCAGAAATGGAATAAGAGCCAAAAAATGGATTGATCGATCTTGAAAACCTGAGTTTTTTGGTGCGAATGCTCTTAGAAAAGACACATTGTCTTGCCCCGTAAGTCAATGAAAAAACAGATTTAATTTGGATGATTATGAGATTATAGATGATGGGCTACGTCTAACATTTTCTTTTTTATTGAGCTTGGGCTCATGTTCAATCCTGGTATTATTCAGCTGCCTGTTAAAGGATTGACTGGTGTTTTTGAGCATCAAAAATCAGTGAAAGCTGGATTTCCAGAATACAGTCACTCAATGTTAAAAACAGTAATTTCAGCATTATTTTAGGACAACTGTGCTGCTCTAAATCCAAACAGTTATTTAAAACGTTGGACAGTCAGGTTTGTTTTTGGGATGCACACGGCTGCCTTTGGTCGAGCTGTTCCCACACAGCAGGAAAGTTGACTTAGAGTTCACATCTCTCTGTGTGGTTTACACGTTCTCTCCTTGTTTATGTGGATTTACTCACACAATTCAGGGGAAGATCATCAAGAATACAGCCTGGTCGTGTATCGGAGCTCTCAGAATGATGGCGTTGTGTCCAACTCATAACCTCATTGGACAACCTGTTGGTTAAGCATTCCAATAATTGGCCAATGGACAAGCAGTTTAGACCAGGGGTGTGCAAACTTTTAGATTCGCGGGCCACATTGGGTTCTAACATTTGACAAAGGGGCCGGACCGGGCTCGGGGGGAAAAAAAAATACACATTTTAGGATATACACATTTTTGTATATAGTTTAGTATTTAACATTAAATAGTGTTTATTTCTATTTGAAAATGCATTAAAAAAAAAGAAAACACAGATATAATTCTAAAATGCAAATAAAGTGATTTAGCATTTTAACTGCTTTTTAAAATGTGTTCATAAGTGAAGCAATAAAAACCTTCATAATGGAATCTGCGCAGATCTGCGCATTTGGCAAATCTGACCAATCACAGTAGGGTATTAGTGACTTTTGAGAGTCGAGAATCCTCTAGAAGATCTGTTACTCTCAGTCTACACAAATGATTATTTTAACCTTGGATAACCTTGATTTTAAGTCAACAGCTGGGAATCTTAAGTAGGGTTGAATCGTCAAGATGCATAAATTGGGGCAGTTGTGTTTTTGCTCAGATGTGTTTCTTCACCAGACGGCGCAGATGTATTACCACATTATTTCAGAGAGCAACACGAGAAACGTCAGCGTAACAGCATTCCAGCCGCTTCTCTCCCGCTGACATTTGCCATTCATTCGCATTCACATCAGCATGGGTTTTTCTGTTTGTGCTGCTTTTTATGTCTCCCCTATGCACCTTTTCAAATGTCCTGCCTTCCACTTTTGTTAGCTTGTTGTTGTCTTGTAAAGACGGAATAGAAGCAATCATTCCCGCGATGGAAAAAAAGGCCAAATTGACTGTGTATAAAAGGCTGGACTGTGACCCGCGTGGCCAATGTGGGGTTCCAAATGTCTTTATTAAACTCACGACTGCTCACGATCTGCCCGCTAATGCCGGAGAAATGGCTCTCTGTCATTTATACCAAACCCCCTTTTTTTTTGCATTTAAACAAGAGATGAAGAAAAACCTTTCTGAGAAGAAGTGACTTAAGTCTGCGAGAAAATCGTAACGCCAAGTCATTTTTGGTATGTCCCACAGAGGAAAAGCCAGACTGTTCCAAGGCGAGATGCGAGGTGCAGTTTTCTCCCCGCTGTCCCGAAGACTCCATCTTAATCGAGGGCTACGCTCCTCCGGGCGAGTGCTGCCCCCTGCCCAGCCGATGCGTCTGCAGTCCTGCCGGCTGTCTGAGGAAAGTTTGCCAACCCGGGCATCTCAACATCCTGGTCTCCAAGAGCTCCGGCAAGCCTGGAGAATGCTGCGACCTCTACGAATGCAAGCCAGGTAACGTCTGTCACCCACTTTTGTTGCGGTGTTTGGGCGACACGAAAATCTATATCTGCTGTATGAAGTGCTTATATAAGAGATGATCAAATTTACCGCTGTTCTCAGTTGGTTTTCGTTTGATTTGTTTGGATCCGAACGTCCAAGGTCATTTGACTGGGATCTTATTCATCTTTTGGTTTTCTCGTATTTCAAAGCTTCCGTGATTTGAAGTCTATTTTATTACGATATTTCATACGCCGCCCGAGAATATTTGATATACTTCTCTTTTATATACACACTGTTGTCACGAGCTGCGGGAAGGTTTTAATTTATTTCCAGTTTTGTGTTGATCTGATCCATTTTCTGAACCACTAGCATGTAACTTTTTAGGATACATTTGAATTGTGTCCGTCAGTTCTGAAGGCGGGACACGCACTGGATCGGTGGCCAACCAGTCGCAGAGCAAACACACACTCACACTCTCACTCACACTTATTGGCACTTTTCCAGAATGTTGTTTTTGCTCTCTGGTCCGCAGTGTTCAGTGTGGACTGCAGCACAGTGGAGTGTCCAGCGGTGAAGCCTGTCCAGTGTCCGGCAGACAGCTACGAGACTCAAGACCGGCTGACGGCAGACGGCTGCTGCACACTTCCCACCCGGTGACATGTCCCACCTTACACACGTTTAAACCTTAACTACTGTACTTGTTAACACTGTTTTGGCAGTGAATTTAAAGGCATTAAGCACCTTTTATGTACCCTATTTTTCGCCGTATAAGACGCACGTTTTCTTCCCCAAAACTGAGGGTGAAAAGTTGATGCGTCTTTTACGGGAAATGCAGAGATCCGCGGAGCGCGCTCACCGCCATCTTAGTGTGCAATACCGCGGTATTACTCTCGCGTTCTTTCTCGCGCAGAATCTTGTGAAACAATGAAACCAGATTTTCTCGCGCGCGTCTTCAAAACCAAAACACCTGCTCTCTTAAAGGCACAGCGCAGAAAACGGAGCGGCATGCGTATGCGCGTGAATGTGTAATACAGTAATGAGGTCTTTATATACTTATACTGTATACAAATCTAATTCATGAATTATCACGGTATCCACGATATTGCAAAATCCATATCGTGGCACATCTTAATACCGCTATAGCGCCCAGCCCTACCCCTCACTGTTTACTGACTTTACTGACTGTTCATGTCACATGTTTGGCATACAATTGTTCTTAAACTGCTGTTAACTTTTATACAATTGATATAAAATATTTTACTACAGTATTTGGTTCAGAATCTTTTTTTTCTAGATTTTCCTCCTTTAAAATTGGGTGCGTCTTATATGCGGGTTCGTCTTAACAACAGTAATTACAAAGATTATAAAGACATTCACTAGCAGTCATTAGATATTATGTTTTTTAGAGTCCTGTTTAAATGCTCAGCGTCTTTCTGTTGTGAAGTACGTGAAACATCATCTCACTTTCTCCTCGGCTCAGATGCGAGTGTCTGCCCGGACTCTGTGCCTACCCACAATGCTCAGCAGGCACTTCCCCTCAGGCCGTGTCGCATGGTGACGGAACACCGGGGAGGTGCTGCGATGTGTTCAAGTGTGTCAACGGTAAGTCCCACTTCCACTGTCTTCATTCGTGTGTGTGTGTGTGTGTGTGTGTGTGTGTGTGCACCGGTGAGATAGTCAGTGGGTTGAACGGCTTTGCTGCTGCCATAGTGACCTCAGAATCTCAGCTGCAAAATGCTAAACCACCGGTTTGTACAGACAGACACACCTCTCTATATGTCATATCACATTTATAAATATATATATAAAATATAAATAAAATATAGTTGAAATATAACACCATGATTTTTTTTTCGTGAAAAGCTGATGAATTGGTCTCGAAGTGAAGCAAATTTTCCCACAGAAAGTGAGTGAGTTTGTCAATATGGCCACTAGGGACCATATCGAAATTTTATATTACACGTGATGAGGTAGAGATCTTCTATCCTTCGGTCTCACTGAGTGATAAGACACAGGACTTCAATTGAAAAATAAAAGAAAGTCTTAATTTTAGAATTAAGAATTTAAGAAGTGTAGTTTTTAAACCGGAACATATTTTTGTGAATTTCAAGTTTTTTAACTGTTGGTGAACAAAATCCTTCATTAACAGAGGAACCACCAAAAGTAGAGGCTTTCTATTGAAATAAGCACATGATTATGTTGGTTGGTTGGCTGGTTCAAAAGATAGATGGGGGTGTGTGGAAGGATGGATGAATGAACGAGTGGATGGATTGGTCAGTGGACATGTATGATGGATGGACAGACGGACAAATGGAAGGGTCAGTCTGGTTAGATTCTGCTTCCCAACAACGTAGTTTTTTCCCTGGACATCCAATCTTTGGTGCCACAAGCAGCTCGTGCTAACAAGTGGCATCTGTGGCATTTCAGTCTTGGAGACACCATGTGCACAAAGCCGCAATCACGTCCATGAACACTCCACAGTGCTCACAGACTGGAGAGCAGAGATGCGGCTGTGTGCAGGTGGTTTAGATCTCTCTCAGATCCAGTGTCTGCAGGGGACAGGCGGAAGAAAACCACAGGAAGTCAGCACCAAATCAGCCCAACGCCGACTCCTTTACATGCTCGCGATTGGACTGAACAAAACAACTAAACCGATGGAAAAAAGGAAATCCAGACTCTTCAGGAGTATTTTTCTGAATGTAAGAATCCACAGAAATGGATTTCAGGTCTCCGCTAGTTGTTTATTCTGTTTCACAAATCCTCGAGTAAAGACGAGTGAACAAACAGAAGCCGCAGCAATAGCGTGAGTGACTTGAACCCCGGGATGCGCTTCTTCTCGCTTGTTCTTTGGTGACAGTCACCTTCATTTGAAGAACATTTGTATACAAACAAGCGAGTGTGAACGTGTGGTGTCTGGTGCCAGGTTGTGTGTCATCTTCACTACAGGCGGTGAAATTAGCCTCAGGCCGACTGGAGAACAAAGCGCTGAAGCCGGAGAGCAGTGTGGGGAGCATCAAAGCTCAGAACAGAAATCCCGGCTAATTGAACATCTGGCCACCGGTGGCTGTGTACAGTGCATGGGCTCATCTGATATTCCACAGAAGAAGTGGGGTTGGGAGAAAAAACGTGAAGAAGCGAGGAAATGAACTCGTCCCCATGAGGATGAAGAGGAGCTGATTAATATTCAACCTGTATGGTGCAGACGTCATTAGATGAGTGACCTTCTCAGAACTGTCATGGCATGAATAAATTGACACACCAGATGAAAACACTCCACTAGGGTGCAGAAAACCACCAATGACCACCAGAAGTCGTGACTTCTATAATTTGCACAAAGCGACAACACGTCTTGATCGTTCGTTGCCAAAGAATAACAGTCTCTTCCAGAGCGACAGGTTCTGACTTACGATGAAAGTGTCACAACATGATTTTTTTTTGGGGATCATAGTGTCTTCGCTACACCGCTCTTGTCTACAGTGAAGACATTGAGTCTCTCTGTAACTTGATGACTAGACTGTATTTCGGTTTTTAATTTGGTCTCCTGGACTAAATGAATTGAGACATTGAAGTGATCGGCGTAATTGCTTCTGCTATTGGTTCATCTGCCTTCCACACTTGTGACCATTATAATGAAACTCAAAGTGAATGTCAATGTTACTTTAACAATGCTTCAGCTTGAATCCAGCTTCTTCCAAGGACTTTTTCTTCAGATTCCGTTGGGGAGAGAGGGTTATACAGGTTTGGAGATGAGGCAGAATAAAAAATGATAGAATAGTCCATTTGGGGTGAACTTTCCCTTTAATTTCCTTTTCATAAGGCCGGTGTGCTGGAAACTGCTTTTATGAATGTTTAATTAGAAGAAGTCACAGACTTTCCATCAATTCTGTTTTCTGTAATGTGTGATAAGATTTATTCAATCCAGCGTGTCCTAATGAGGGTTTGAGTCTCATTAAATGCAGTTATATCATGTTTATTTGAAGATTTTCCCAATGGTTTCATCCCATTGACACATCATAGACATTGCAAGCTAGTCATTAGCTTGACGGCAGTACACATCATTAGTAATGTGTCACCAGACTTTTGACTAATGTTATCCAGACCATGCAACGGCCACTTGGGAATTTTACAGTTGAGTGTTGTGTGTCTTAGATTATGTCCAATGAATGGGTCTCAGTTCGCATTTTTATTTTTTTTTTTACGTATGTCCAGATGTTTAAATGTGCCGATGGGATCTCACTAGGCTTATGTGTGCTTTGAGGTAGTGGTAAGAACATGTGTAAAATTCATTTTTATAGTATTAAGAGATGCTCTTAAGTTTCCTGTACCGTATCAAAGCAGCCATGTCTTCTCCAGGCTAAATACCTGTTTGAATCTGGCAGTAAATCCTAAGCAGAAGTGATGTGGAGTAGCACTCATGCTCCATACCTAAACAACACATCAAGGCCTTAAGCCATTCTTACCAAAATCCAAACGAATATAGTAAAAATCAAATTCAGAGCCACATTTTCTGAAGCTCCAGTGAATGTTTGAGTTGTCCGTCCAAAACAAATCGTCTGCTTGATGATTCTAGCCACAACAGATGTCCCACCAACAGAATGGCATCCTTCTCTGCCAGTCTCTCTTTTTCCCTCCAAGGAACCCACACACACACACACACACACACACACACACTTTTTAGGGTAGCAACAGAGCGAGTTTTCTCAGACAATGTTTGTGCACCGCATTTATCTCAGACAGTGATGTCACTCTTTCAGGAGCAGATAAAAAGACGGACTGATAAGTGAGTTTATGTGCACGTCTAATCTGAAACTTTCCCACCCTGAGATAAACAAATTCCTCTCTGAATCAGGGACTGCTTTGCCCGCATTAGGCCACCAAAAATATCCCGAGCTGCTGCGTGTTTTTGAAACGGAGTCTTTTGAAGACTCTTGATGGCTCGGACTCTTTAATACAATTAGACCACGTTTAGAACTAAATGCACCCTTTGGATTCCCGTTTCACCGTGAATAAATAAAAGCCGTTCTCCTCAGCGCCATTAGCGATACTTTTAGACCTCTGATTTTTTACACATGAGCTGCTGCACCTGTCCGCTGTGAGCCCCATCATTACGCTAATGTTTGCCTAGAGAGAGGTTGTCATGGAGAAAGACATCATGTCGTGATTGGCGGTTTGTGCGAGCCGTGGATGGAAGAGTAATGTATTAGAGGCTACAGGCTCTCATTTCAAGCCCTTAGTTACATGCCTTCAATAAAAAAAAAAAAAAAAGCATTCTGTGAAGTCCTGAGAAGCTTTATTGTGCTGTAGACTCTTAAGCAGTTAGCATTAGGATTAGCTTCGTACATAGCGGCTGCTCTGTCTCAAATGACGTGCGGAAATCACAGAACAATAGGGTCTCTTTCAAAAGACAAGCGTGGATTAAGACATGCCACTCTTAGGTAAAATGCTTAAACAGCTGCTCAGTTTTCCAGGAGATTATATGTCTCAAAACCACATTTTTCTCTGCCCCGGCGAGTTTTACCGTCAGACTAAACAGGCCATCGAGATGTGCACCTTTTTTTTAACCCTCGGCGTAAAAAAGCACCGGGTCAGACGGAGGTAGAAAAGCAGCCATCGATATGTATGCGCCACTATATTTAGCTTTTCTTTTATATTCTCTGGCCACAATCTTTCCGTGATAAAAATAAACGGGGGGTTCCTATAAAGGCCGTTTTTTTTGCCCGTGTTTTGCGGCGTTTCTCAACAACTCAGCCTTGATTCGCAGGTGCTTTGTGGCGGTAGTAATTGGCACAGCCAGAACAGTTGTGGGTCCTGGCAGTGCACATTATCACATTATTTAGTCTGCTTCTCAGCGGCCGCAGCCAAAACAAGCTGGCCTGGAGCATGAGGGAGCTGGAAAACACCGGGAGGCAGGAAGAGAAATGAAACGCCAGATTAAGCCTTCCAGAGAGGCGTTCTCTCCTCTGCTAAAAGTATAAATGCAATCTTATCCTTCACCTGCAAAGGTCATTGTTTTCTTTTCCTCCCACAAAAAACACAGATCGATTGTCATGGTTATAAGGAGAATGTGACCACTGCGATTTGGAGATATTTCACGTTTGAAAGTTTGTGTTTCAAAGGCCCTTTTATGGCAGTGGTTCATATAAATGGGTATTTTTAATTTGTCTTCTTGCAGATAAATGATAGCTCACGATTTTGTTTTTCTTATTCCGGTTGTTTACTTGCAAACGCTGAAGTCTTTCACAAGTTCAATAAATTACATACCATATTTGGAAATAAAATCCATGAATAAGTATTGCGAATATCATAATTAACACGTTGGCCACATGTCAAACCTTTATGGGCCCGATATGGCCCATGGGCCGCAGGTTGGTCATCTATGGGTTGTAGATCATAATTTTACCTGAAACGTAGTTTAAGAAGCTAGAGAGAAAAATACCTGCATTTAATACTTTTATTACTTACACAACCTCAGTTAGTAAAATATAACTTGGTAAAGTATCAAAATTTGAATCAATTGTAAAAGAATGTGAGAACAAACAAATAAGACGGAGAAAAATATTGTGATTGCTGTATATTCTGTAACATGTCAAACACATAATGAAAAATAAAATAAAAAAAGTATTCATTTTTATCAATCCCTAGCTAAGCCCTGTATTTGTACTTTACTGGTCAGCCATAGATCTTTAGGTAGGATTATTAAGGTATATAGATTACATGGCAAATCTGTTTGCAGAACAATGTCCGGTATGGCTTAATTCTTCTGTGGATCTTCTGTTGAAGAGGGTTTTGAGTGGAAAACCCTCTACTTTTGTGTGGAGGCAAAGAAAACAAGACTTTGGAGTTTCAGGATCTTGTTTCCAGGGTTACCAACAATTTCTCGTAATTCAACACGAGCCATGTTTCAAGATGGGATTGTTTCACTCAAGCTTTTTATTTTAATAAGGTATATTCTTTATCTATGTTTTGGAGTCATATTTTCCAATCATTTTTGGAGACCAGTGGCAGGAATGCTCTCCTTACAAACAACAATGTTCTGTATATGTATATATTCATTTAATGACAGATTGTTATTAAATGCACGTTTTGAACGAAATTAAGAGTGTTTAAGGTTAATTAAATAGGAACTGAGTTGTAGTATGAGTCTAACCAAAGCCAAAGTCAGGTAACCGATTTATTGTCTGATTAAAAAGTGTATAAATCTTTACTGCTAATAAATCTGTTCTACCCTAAGTCAGTATTTTTCAAGGGTTTGACAGAAACGATGACACACCGACTGTGTGAAACACTTCCACAGACACTGCGACGCTGCTGTGCTTCTGTTTGAGAAGTGTTTCTTGTGGTTTTTCTGCTGAGTCTAACACGGGTTTCAGCTGAGAAAACAGTGGCGTTTATTTTCGATTGTGTTCCCGGATTCATATAACGCTTGTTGAGAAGAGTCTTTCCCGGGCCGTTGATTGAGAAGGGCGAAATGCTGCACCAACCCAAACCATATTTAAAACCAAGTTTTAAAATCAGAACCTACAGTTTGGCTTTCAGCTTCATCACACTCGGCATTTCCTTCTTTGGCTACAGTGTTCAAGGATTACAGCTCGAAAATGGCAGTCCGAAAATCAAGCAGTTAGTTCGAAATTCCGTCCCAACGGAAAAGCCCCAGCTTCTAATGGTAGAGGATTCTGGAACAAATCCAAGTCAAAAACTTTTCCATAAAACTATGAAAGAATTTGCTTCAGTTGTATAATCCTTTGCAACGGGTAAAATCCCAAATAAAAGGAGCCAGTGGCTTGGGAAATGGAGCCGTCCGCTCAAGCCTGACAATCTTTGCATATCTGCTCAGAAACTTGCTTGTTCTGCTGAGAGAATCCTGAGAGCAAAGCCGCCATCCACCAGTTTACACACCAACACCTTCGCCCACTAAACACGGAGGGCCAGGGTTTTCCTGTAAACGTCTTTGAAGGTGGTCGGCTTTTTTTCCCTGAGGTCATGACAACTAGCCAAACAGTCGGAGATGAGTAAAGCATCTCTTCACCTACGACATCTCTCTGCATCCTGATGAGCTGAATCGGCTTCATCTTAAAAGCATTTGTGGTTCGATGCAAGGCGGCTGAAAGGGGGATTCTGCATAAGCGCTGATGTTCTGCGAGACAAAATAGAAAAGGCAGCCTTTTGTCCTTACAACCTTCAGATGAAATTCACCTTTAAAGAGCTCAGTCCTGGTGTGGCTAGTTGTCTAATTTTAAAGAATTAGACTCTCGTGGGACGAGGCGATTGCGCTGAACATCTTAGAAGGTCAAAAATAATGACATCACCGCTGCCGATGTCCCAACTAATCATTTCCCCTCGCCACAAAGCCTGAAACACTGCAATATAGCGTGAATCCAGGCGTCTGGCTATTATTCATTAATGTGTGATGAATGTCGCAAGCAAATGTTAGCAACGTTTAGCCGACTTTTTACTAAGCTAAACAGCATGTTCATGTCCCAAGCAAACCCAAAAGTCGGAGATTTATGTACAGCTGCTCGACTTTACCCAACTCAGCTCCATCTCTACTCTGGTAATTAGTTCCAGAGGGACAATTTAATACTTGAGTCGAGTCTCTCAACCCCTTCTTTTTAGAGATTAAGCCGGTCCTGCCTTTGCTTGCATGTTGTTGTCTCTAACCTCTCCTGGTTTATCATGGTAGCTCCGTTCAGAACTTCCCACCGGCAGCACATCTCCTGATCGATGAGAGCCACCGAGACCCTCATCATGCTGATGTGGCTTAAAAACCAACCGTCTCATCAACTGACAGTTGGTTTTGAAGCCATGATCCTCCTGCCATACTCTTTAAACACTAAACTACTAAGACTACTTTAAGACTTGCAAGCAACTTAGATGAATTGTTTGTCCATTCGAATGTTTTCTCAAAATTGAGCTTAAAATTGTAGCTGTGTTTGTGAGAGAAGACGGAGTGAAACTGAATCAGAGACCAGTTACATTATTTCCTGAGTTAGTGTTTGTAGTGAGTTTCTAGTGAAATCTAGGATTCAACATTTCAGATTAAAAATACGTGTTCTGCTAGGTCTTTAGGCTTATTTCATATACACCAGCAGAGGGAGCATTTCACAGAGACACCTGCCAAACAGTTTTGGTTTTTGCTCTATTACCAATTAATTAATTTTAAATATCGTTAAATAATTTAATCTTAGTATCTGAGACGTTAGAACGTTTAAAGTCTTTGTGTTTGTCTTTGCTAATACGGTTTAGATTCCATTTTTGTGAGCCCATTTCAATGGATGTGAATTGATTGAGACAAGCTCATGCACTGAATGTTGTACAATTATTTTCCTTCATCTCTTCAACATCAGGTTTTCCACTCAAAGATAAATGCCTCAGGATGGAAGATCCCCCCCCCCCTCAGCTACAGACGGAGCTCATCCAACGTTCTCTATAGCTGAAGTGTTTCACACTCAATGAAACCTGTTCTAGCTCAGCCTCGTTCTTTAGCCACTGTGCGGGATAGAAAGCACCGTTTTATATGGACACTCGAGACTTTTTTTTTACAGCTGTCTTAGCAGCAGAAGGCTGTTACTTTTATTGCCATTAAAAGTCTCCCTTCTTTCTTCTGTGCATTGATTTTTAAGTTGGTCTTTCCAATTAGTCGCCGCTTACAGCAGCTGCCATCGCCCAGAGGAGAGCAAAAACCCAGGCAGACGGAACAGAAACCCAGCTAATTCACACTTTCTCTGCAGAGACTGACATCTTCATAATTGCAACGCCAGATTATTGGGTAATTCACAGATCTTCTAGTAATTAACAAAACGATTCTGCGGAGGTCAAACCCCAGATACTCGTACTGTACGCTGATCCATTCTGACTTTGCTTGGGGTTCTGTACTAGGCTCTTTCAGATTCTGCCACTCTGTGATGTGAAAGGATTTCATGGAATGTTCCAAGGCCTCACATTTGTTGAAGGCCAAGAGTTTCTTCAGAAGGCTGTGCTTCATCAGCTGTGTTCTGATCAGAGGACCTTTCGAGGACTTGCTTTACGTCAGTATGTGTATGTTTGAGAAGGTATAGTAATTCTGAACAAAGCGAGGTCTACTGTTGAAGCGTCAATGAATTGTCATGCATGAATTCTGGGAAAAGACAGACAAGCTCAATCCAGAAACTCTGCATTATTTTGTAGTGGTTTTTGCAGTGGCTTTCAAGAACAATTACAGTATTGGTTATAGTTATAGCTGAAAGCTTTGGAATTTATGAAACAGATTTTATTCATAAAGCCAAAATCTGAGAGCTGATTCTTCTCTGTCACTGAAGTCACTGAAGTTACATATTGAGATCCTTTTGACTAAATGGTTGTGGTCTGGTAGAGCAGATTTTGTAAAATTGAAGATTTGTGTCAATCCCTCGTGTGTATGTGTGCGTGCGTGCGTACGTGCGTGTGTGTGTGTGTGTGTGTGTGTGTGAATCTGTATTGGATTGGGCTAAATCCAATTAGATTTGATTGGATTGGATTAAAGCACTCGGGTCCGATCTGGAGCCCAAAACATTAGTTCACTAACGTATTTGTAGACATTTTATCTTTTAGTTTCTATTGAGATTTACTCTCTCTTTGAGATTTATCATTTTTAGAAGAGACGGGAAATTCACTGTGACAAATGTTCACGCTAATCGTGAAATGAATGTTTTAGTGCAGCATCTGTGAAATTAGAAGGTACAATTCTATTGAACAAGAAACACACACACACACACACACACAATGTGCACAAAGAACAACAAGAAGCACACTCACGTTTTGTTCATCACTAAAAGACCCTTGCTTTCAACAATTTATGGAGATGTCGTTTCACTGCTGCATTATAAACAAACCGAAAAGGGTTAATTACGCTTAGAAAAAAGAATCTTGGATTTCCCAGAAGGCGAAAATCCCCACGTGCACCAGTGAAACCATTGAAATGCTCGAGAGGAGTTTCATTCCCTCTGGTTGCCATGGCGACCCCTGGGCATCAGTCTGGCTACGTGTGAAGATACTCTCTCAGATACTGATGCACAGTGTGTAGTTCTCTGTCTTGCCCGTAACTATCTCTTCCTCGTGTTCTTCGAGCTGTCAGCCACTAAAGCAGCTCACCCTTCTGCATCAGAGCATCCGCGTCACTATCTCATTTAAAAACTTATTTCTACTCACTGGCTTTTGATTGACGCTGTGTGTTTGTATATGAACTTGGTGTTAAATTGTTTACTTAATCTACATTTTAACTGTTCTCATTTCTACCCCTGTTTTATGAGTTTTATCACGCTGACGAGGTTTTTATGATTCTTTATTCTATTCTATAAACCTGTGCTCTATGAATACATTTGACTGGACTTGACTTAACGTGCCACGCGCCGATCGCCATGTTTTGCAGAGACGAAGCCGGCCTGCACTTTCAAGGGAGTGGAGTACCAGGACGGCGACATGTTCCGGATGGAGGCCTGTCGCTTCTGCCGCTGTCAGGGCGGAGTGTCGGTGTGTTTCGCAGCTCAGTGCGGCGTCCTTCACTGCCAGCGGCACTACCTACCAGAGGGCGAGTGTTGTCCGGTCTGCGAAGGTCAGCTGACCCCTACACAACGCACATTCCCAAAACAACTCCGACAGATTGTCAATAGTATAAGCATCCGCACACATTTCCACAAATGGTTCCGAGTCAGTCTCGTGCCTTCGGGCTTGTTTTGCATTTTCTCTTAATGCTTCCTCAATGATTGATTCCGATTTTTTGTGAATTTTAATGGAAAGTGTCGTCCTGAAGCCATGATGACGTGACCGGCTTTTTAAAACCAACCGCAGATTTCAAATATTTTCATTATGCGATGAAAGATTCTCCCAGACGGGGTTTTAATGCATTTTTTTATTTCTTTTATGTTTTTTTTTTCTTTTGCTTTTGTACTTTCGCAATTCAAAAAACCGTCAACGCTTGATTAGTTCAGGGATCTGTTCATTGTTTTATTTTTATTTTTTTTGTAGATCTTCAGTAATAAACTGTCAAGGAGCGTGTAATTTCCATTTCTGCGCTTCTCCTGTGGGTCGACTCTGTTGTCCGACACATTACCACTCGAAATTACCTCAACATATTGGCGCTTTTATCAGATTGCAGTCATGTTGGAATGAGTCTGCGAATGATTTTGCTGTTATGTTGGTAATTAAAGTGAAGCCCCCCCATCCCCCCGTAGCTTTCGCTTGAGATTGGAACCGTGTCGAATTAATCAAATGATACAAAACAAGTCAAAAGTTAGAATGTGGTGGTAAAATCTCACAATCTGTTCATAAATTCACTGTTAATGAATCCAAATTTTTGTTTTAACTTTCACATTGTTATTTTTGTGGCGCTTTGAGCCGTGGAATTAATGCAATTCCCAAAAAAATCGCAATTTGAGTGTGTGAATTGAGTAATTTTATGTATCGCAAATTTTCTTCTTTAGTCAATGTCAATTTGTGATCATTCGTAGTATTTTAAGGTAAAAGAAATCTGCTCGTTTTGTTATTTGAAAGTACAGATATTTCATCAGCAGCTCCACAAGATATCATACATTTGCTTATTATTCCATTTCAATTATATTCACCCAATTTGTAGATATGCACACATATTTAAGATGTTAACCAATCAGAGCTCACTGATTATGTAACACATGGTGGAAAAAATCTAGTATCGTTCACTGAATGTGACACAAGTGGAAAAAAAGTGCAAAATCAGCTGCAGACATTTATTAAACAATTTGCAATTTAACATTCTGGTGCTTTAAATGTAAATATTAAGCTTATGGTCGGCATTGAAGCTCAAGTTTAATTACAAAAGTGTAAATCATATTTATCCATGTTTTCTTGTGTTACACTAGACTCGGTTTTCAAAAGCGTGTCAGCTGATGCTGTCCACCAATCCCTGAGCCTGTGTTTCCATCCTCTCCCACCAGACCCCATCTACCCGGTGCTCAGTTTTGCTGGCTGCTTTGTGAACGGTCAGATCCTGGCTCACGGAGAGCACTGGCGTGAAGACGACTGCACCTTCTGCCAATGTGTGAGTGGAGACTCCCGCTGCGTGGCAGCCGCCTGCGGTCACAGCTGCCTCCATCCTGTCACGGTGCCCGGAGAGTGCTGCCCTGTGTGCGAGGGTAAGAGCAGACATGCTGTCACGCAGGCCTGGAGGTGTTTCAACCGTTTTACATACCCCAGCTCACCAAACTGCTTCCAGTGAAGGAATGTATCAGATCAGTTTTAGGAACCGCGTCTCTGTTCATTGTGTTCAAGGTAGGAGAAGGTTTAAGTATAAAAGTAAGTCGTATTATTATTCGTATTAGTTCATATCTTTTAGCGTTAATGGTTTTTTTTGCGCGTTTTTGCATTTTCCTCATGTTCACATTGCAGTCATGCTCCATGACGATGAGACGTAAATCCACTTCTTGACACAAGGTGGCGAGACTGCTGGTGATATTTTCCTGTCATAAAAGTAAAACCCACTCTCTAATCCTACGTGATCCACCGCTCCACACTGTTCCAACAGCTCTGGGCTCTTCTTGATTTGTTTCATCTTCTAGTTTTGTCTGTGAGCCGTTTGAGCTTGAGCTGCACCAGTTATATCCACAACTCTATACCACACGTCAACAAAAGAACAAATCTCATTCATTCTATCAGGTAGGATTGGAAAGTGTGTCTTATCTTGATCACAGGAAAGTATCGCCAGCATAGAGTCTCGCCACCTTGTGTCAGGAAGTGGATTTACACATGTCTCGGCTCTTCGTCAGTAAGCCTGGCTTTGTTGTGGACATCATTTTTGGATGGGGAAAAAGCTCTGAAGGACATTTTAACAATTATGTGTTTCTGACTCTATTTGAGAGAATTTGTCACAATGTGAATAGGCCTTAGGAAATTATTTTCTTTATCTGTTCAGTTGTGTAATGTGACCAATTATTTTTCAACTATTATATACTTTTTACTGGTTTATATATATATGGTATATTTTATGTGCATAGTCCATCAAGGAGACTTCTTCACAAATTACCAAACGTTTTTTTTAACCGATAGTTTTCAGATTTGGTTTCTGTGTGTTCTTTCCTCACCCTCCAATACTGTCTCAAACCGCAACCGCTTGGATTCCCGAATTCAATTCTAGTCACGTTTCAAAAGTGTGAATAATCCCCTCATGTCCGTGAAAGCAAACCATGCGCGGACCAACATGGGTTCCCCACACAACCTAAACATCTCAGTTGCTTCACTTGTCACGTCTTTACCTGCTTTCATGCGCTGCTGTGCCAGAAGCTTCCTGCTGTTCCACCTTCCTGCTCTCCCTCACCGGCAGGGAAAGATCACATCTCGATGGACACGGTTCTTCTCTCTCTCGAGCAGATGCTCCCAGGCTTCATCTCCCGCCACATCTGACTGGCTTTCTGCTCTGTATTTGAGATGCATGGCTTTGTATCTGGTGGTGAGCTTTGATGACGAGAGCCTCAGTCTCAGTATGCAGGAACGCGGTTGGACTCTCCGGGGCTTGAGCCATGTTCATCCACAGAGGCTTTCTAAAGGTTATTGCGCATGCAGGAAGACGAGAGCAAGAGTGATAGATGAGTGGTAGGCGTGTGGGATAGTGAATTTCTCCAGGGATTGTGTTGACGCGTGACGTCACTCCCAGACCAGCTGGAGAATATCGATTTCCTCACGTCTCCGATTGCCGTCGAGATCAAAAACTCCCCGGAACATTAGAAAACGAGAGCTGGTTTAGGGCAATGAATGCTCCTGGAGCGCTGTGGTGTGTGCCAGCGGAGCAGAAGATGTGGGGGAGGCCATGACAGAACCGAGGAGCCGCTGGTTTTTGTGGCTGTGGGGGCGAGACTCCATCAACGCTTCTATTGGTTATGATCAATGCTGTTGATTTAATATGGGACTTAATCCCGTTGGAGGTAATAGGATTCCGGCTCATCTCGTCTATCCTCAGCGTTCAACTGGTGCCAATTAAAGCTTCAAACAAAGGAGAGGTTCTCCTGAGCGACTCGGAGGACAGAATCGGGATTTGTTGTGATGTTTTGCCGCTTGGACACGAGGATCTCAACAAGACACTTCAGCTTCAGATTCATCTGCCACTGTTTGCGCTCTGCAGCCGAGTGATGCCTCGCATTGTTGTGTTTGTGGACAAGGTGCTGATCCATTTCAAAGTGCTCTGAGTAACAACCTGCTTGTTTTCACTGACGTTGATTTCTGTTTTTTGGTGAAATATATTCTGGTCTGTCTGTCCATCCATCCATCCATCCATCTGTCTGTGCATCTATCCATCCATCCATCAATTCATCCTTCCATCTATCTGCATATCTGTCCATCCGTCTGTTTGTATATCTATCCATACATCTGTCTGTCTATCTGTCCATCACTCCATCTGTCCATCTGTCCATCTGTTCATTCATCCATCCATCAATCCATCCTTCTGTCTGTGTAGAGTGTATCCTTCCTTCTGTCTCGACTTATAAATCTAGCAGGCTTTCTATCTGTTTATTATTTGTCTGTCTAGTAATCTACAGTACTAATCTACATTTTTATTTGCCTGTCTGTCTGTCTGTCTCTTTGTTCATCTTTTTTGTCTTTCTTCCAGCCTTTTGGATGATCAGACATCCTTTTACTTTTTTTTAACAACTGCAACTTATTTTTCTCATTTACTTGCGTTTTTCAGTCCAATTAAATGATTTTCTGTCCCAGGGAAGCAGATTATATTAAGCTTATTTGATAGGATTTGTTTTGGTACTCTAGTACTTATTTAGTTTTTTTCATTTTCATATCTATTTAAAGGATCTCAAGTGTGACATTTATGTTGCGTTTTAAAATGTAGTAGTTTCAACAGAAAGTTCAGTTCTTTCTGCGCTGTGGCCGGTTTCAGAGTCTTAGTTGAAACCTTTTGGGGTTTTATAGTCTATTGTATTGTGTGTGTGTGTGTGTGTGTGTGTGTGTGTGTGAGAGAGAGAGAGAGAGAGAGAGAGAGATGAGGAAGAAGAGCGCAGCGTTTGGACAGAGTGACATCAGTGTCTCTGCAGGGCAAAACCGAGCAGAGATGAGCAGAGCACATTCACCCTTTTCAATTAATCTTTCAAATGCCTTTTTGGCCTGTGAAGCAATTAGAGGTTTAGATGGATGAGGCCGAGCGCGGGGAGCACTCACTTCAGTTCGGAGGTGGAGTGAGAGGGTCGAGCACTACGACATTCCACAGCGAGCACCGGCTCTGCATCTCTAACAGCGCTGTCTTTCTCTGAGATCAAAGCAGGAATGTCGGCGAGAACGCTGCTCTTCACAGCCTGCAGGGTTCAGACCAGTTCAGCACTTTTGATGAGTCGAGGAAATATCGTTTACATTTTCTTCTGGCTTTGTTTTCTTCTGAACGACCATGAGATGTGTTTCCAGCCGTAAATCTGCTCCGCAAAACAGCTGATTCTTCTGGCTCCAAAAAACGGCAGTAAAACTCCAGAGGAGTCGCTCCGTCGGGCTTTCAGACGTGGTACAATGGTTTGTGTGCGGATCACATCATAACTTATATCACCGTTGACGTAAAGCACCACATTTTCTAACTAGAGCTTAGACTCTTGTGCTCCTGATGATGGTGGGACGCCTTTCAAAACTCTAGGGGGTTTGTCCACTCACACTTCATTACGCTTTAGAGCCTTTCAATCAGTTGTGCAAGTGTTGGAAACACCACAAAGTTTGTCAGTTTAATTCCCAACAAATCTTGCATGTCAAAATTTGGAACATTTATCATTAAAGCAAGTTTAATCAGTCAAAACGTCCAGTAGATGCCAACAGCACTGAAGGCTAAGGGTCAGTGAATGTGTGAGATTCAGTCTCAATGTGTCATAATTATATAAACTAGGTGAAACCGTAAGATTATTTACAATTAATTGTAAATAACTGTGTCAACAACCCCAAACGCTGTGGGTTCGATTGTAGGGAAAGGTAGTAGTTGTATTAATTTCTGTAAATGATTTTGCTATCATACTGCAATGCTAGTCGCAGTGGATTGCGTTTAACATTTCCAAAATCATACATTTAAACATTACCAACCCCGAAAGTTGTCGGTTTGAGTCACGGCCTGTAGTTGCAGCGACGTATTACTTTTACCTGTAAAACTGGGAACATTTTTGATGTACACTTGTGTGTGTGTGTGTGTCCTGCACTGTGATTGGTTGGCCACCAATCAAGGGCGGGTCCCACCGTAGCCCCACAGTTGGCTTGGCTCCCTATGACCCAGAAATGAAAAACCTCAGAATTTGAACGAGGTGGTGTGCTCTACATCCTTGTGATAATTAGCCTAACTACAAACTAAAGAGAGTTTTTAAGGAATGACTTCCCTGTGCAGGATCCACGGCAGCTATGAAACTTTAAATCTGTGTTGCCTTTTGATCCTGTCTAATGAAACCTGGCTGTGACACACCGTTACCTCAGCTCTCAGCGTACAGTTCTATTCCGGTCACTTCTATAACAAAGCCTGTTGTCTCCTCCTGTCAGTGTCAGCCGCCTGAAGTCACAACCACCGAGGCGATAAAGCTGTTTTCAGAGAGGAGGATCTTTTTTATTTTTTTATTTTGTCAGCTTAGCCAGAGTAATGGCCACGTGGACTCAGCAGAGCCATATGTGTCCCTATTTAAGGCTGGGAAATGGGGAAATAAAGGGAGCTGTAATGATACCTGATACTTCCCCCTGGATAGTGCTCCTAAATAGCTGAATGTCCGTACCTGTTGGCAAGGGCAAGAGAACTCTGCGTCCGCCCGCCTCACATTTACATGTGGCATGTCACATGTGGCCGTTCCAGACACATTCCCGTCTCCACTGCTGTGCTCGGAATAAATGTTCCCAAGAATGTATCGATCCACGTGTGCCATATTGTTTGGACTGTTTTATAAGGCCCGCCATTAATAAATGTCCTTTTTCCGAGCTCTTCCAAGCACATGGTTTTTTTCTTTTTTCATGCTGTATGGTTCACAATCAATTTTTAACCTTTTTTGTTTTTTTTTTGTTGATCTTGTGGGCCTCAAAAACGGCGATCTGATGAATTAGAATTCATTCTTACACTCTTGTGAAAACCTACACGCAAAACTACACATATTGATTAGTCTAAATGGATAGATGAGGCCTATGTTGGCCTGAAAATAAACCAAAATATGGAAGCAAGAGGAAGTAGTTGGTGGTCGATTGAAAATAAAGGCAGTTATGGTTTTAAAAAGGGTGCGTGTGCGTGCGTGCGTGTGTGTGTGTGTGTGTGTGTGTGTGTGTGTGTGTGTGTTAATTCTCCATTGGACAAAATTGATTATCTTGGATTATCTGGTTTAAAGTTTTGTCATTTAGAATTGTTATATAACACTTTTATAACATATTTACATTTATTACACATATTGACATTTATAACATATTTGTTGTATAACAAAATGTCAGGACCCAGCAGTGCAGTAGATTGCACCAAACAAGGTGGAATCCAAAAAGCTATGGATAAGGAATAATACTTGAATCATATAATAACTACCGCTACTAAAAATAACACTTACATGTTCTTTTTCTCTGAGCCCGACCAGTTGTTTTTCTTAACCCCGCCTCCTCTTTCCCCTTTGACCTGTGGTGTGAGAGCTGCGTCCGTCCCCTGGGCCCTGCTGTTCCCAGGACAGCTTCATTTAGCTCATTTGCCAGCTGTCCTGCGCTCTGTGCATTTTTATTTCCTAATTATTATTTGTTGGAAGACCTCATTTCCTCAAGGTGACACGCGCGAGTCATTGTACTAGAGGCGGCCTGTGTAATCACGCAAACGAAGCCTGTCAAGACTCAAAGCTCCTGCCTTTTGAAACCTGATCAAAGCCGCAGCCGCTTCACACCTGCTCCACTGTAAATACTGTACATGCGTCTGGAGATGCTCTGGTGTTTGCGTGGCTGTGAAGCTGCATTCCTCAACAAAGTGGCGTTCAAAAATCAAGCATGCAATTAAAATAGTATGAGTATCAGTGTTGACGCTGTACCTACTGTACATTCACACATACAAACTTACTGTACACAAACGTAATGTTCATGTACACGCGCATTCAAGCATACAAACACACTTGTGTGCACACACACACACATACATGTATACAGTATATATACACATACATACTTGCGATAATTACATCAATTACAGTCTAAATCAGTCTGTCTATCCATCCAACACTACAGATTCAGATACATAATTGTACACGACTGGGATCTGAAATGTGCCACGCTACTGGTTTCTTGTGGCTCCGTCAGTAGCGTTGATGTTTGCCACTCCAGGATCCATGGGTTCCATGGGAAAGATCGAGTCCATAAGGGTTTAAGAATTTGAATTTAAATTAAATATTTTAATTAATTAAATAAGAACCATTAGCATAATTCAAAGCACACCTTTGAACTCTTCCTTTAAGATGAGAAAACGACCAGCAGAGCAGCATCCATGACATCCCAAGTGGGCGTGGCCTAGGAGAACCACGGGCTAAGCTAATTGGCCGAGTCCTTTGATAGGCGCAAAACAGTCAATTATGTTCCTACTTTCAGCTTGTTTGGCAAGCATCTAACATCTGAAAAGTGGCAAATGATAGATTCCAAAAAGTATGTTTATTTCATGCAGTAATTGCTATAACCTAGTGTCTCGACTACTCCCTGTGTAGTCATGGGGAAAAAAACGGATCAATTTCTGTCTGTCAGAACTGCTTTTCGCCTTCCGTCTGCCCGTCGTTCCTCTGTACTGCGATGGGAAGAAGCGAGAGCGATTCAGAGCTGTCACAGTCTAAACGGAGAGGTGATGCGCGTGACAGATAAACCGCGGTCCGCTATATTAAAACGGCTCCGTCAGATAGTTTCAAGTCGTACAATCACTCACAACTAAGTGGAATCTTTATTAGATTTGGATGTGGCTGAGCAAATCGAAGCAGCAGATTAGTGATGGCTACGTAACAGCAGGGCCGCCGAAAGGTTCCCAGTTTAAACCAATCCTGTACGGGGTTACTTTAGGTCAGCTGATGCAAAAAAATGTGTTATGGAGAAAATTGCTTTCAGCTCCGTGACTCACAAGCGCAGTCCCGTCTGAGCACGTGTGATCCTCGGATTCTGTCTGACTGTCCTGGGGATCTGTGCTTTCAGAGCCCACCTACATCACAATGGCTCCCCCTGCCTGCGACGCACTGGACAACTGCACGCTGACCGACAAGAGCTGCACGTACGGCTTCAGACTGGACGCCAGCGGATGCCGCACATGCAGCTGCAAGACACGTAAGTCAAGTCCGGGCGCGAGAAGGCGTGTTCAGAAATATCAACGCTGAAAGGCAGATGGATTAAAGCAGGCGTGTCCAAAGTCCGGCCCGGGGGCCAAATGTGGCCCTTGATCAAATTTTGACCGGCCCGTGACTTGATTCATAAAATGAATGGAACATGTAAGTGACAAAAAAAATTTGAATTCAATTTAAATACAAATAAACAGTATTTAATGTTAAATACTAAATTCTACACAAAAATGTGTATATCCTACAATGTGTACCCGGTCCGGCCCCTTTATCAAATGTTAGAACCCAATGTGGCCTGCGAGTCAAAAAGTTTGCACACCCTTGGATGAAAGGCTTGTTTATTTTTCAAGATTGACTCGGATGGTCAGAGAATAGCTTTCCCGCCGCTCGGTCAGCACAACTCAGTGATTAAAACAGTAAGGTTGTGTTTCTATTGACACACACTTGTCGATAGATTTTGAGGGACTGGATTTTCAGGGAAAGTGTGAACTTCCATGCAAAGGTTCAAATCCCGGTCCAGTGGTTTCTACAACTGAGTGTCCTTGAGAAATACTGATGCTGACACTTCCCAGACCCCATGCTTGAGACTGCCCACTGCTCCGAGTTTGTGTGTGTGTGTGTGTGTGTGTGTGTGTGTGTGTGTGTGTGTGTGTGTGTGCGACTTTACTATGCAGCTCCTAGTGGCCATATTGCCAAACTCGCTCACTTTACATGTGTGAGGGAAAGCAGGAATCGTTCTTGATTCCTTCTTATTTGATATGTTTCTAATTGAACATGTCCTTCTATATTAAATACATTTATTGTATTAATTGTGGACCCATGGGAGTCAAACAATAGTCAGGATCATTTGGTTTAATCAGAGTTTTAACCTAAAGCGACACCACTTTACCTCGGACTCACTCGTTTCCAAGTACTCTTTGCATCTTTTAGAAGCTTCTATACCTAAAGATTGATTTCAATTTGTGTAGAGCAGTTCTAAAGTAATTGTGATTAATTGCTGACAGCTGTGCGATTATTTGACTAGATCATGATCTATAACAATAATGTGACATAATGATTATTTCCGTTTTGGTATTTTTAATTTCTTTCCAACTCTTTTTGGTTTTTCATAGTCGTTGACTTCAGGTGTTGTTTTGTTTTTCAGGAGAAGAGCTGTGCAGCGTTCTGATCTCCTCTTGCACCCTGAAGTGTCCGTTTGGATTCCAGACCGACGTCCACGGCTGCGATATTTGCCAGTGTCGGCCACGTCACAAGAAGTGCAAGGCTGTGGCTTGTGGCAAGGACTGCCCGTTTGGCTACATGTAAGTAACGTGTGACCCAGCGCCAGGACAAATAGTGAAAAGTCAGGTGGTTATTTAGTTAGTGGCATTATAGAGAGTCTATAGAGACGATAAACGCATTTAATGACGAAGACTGAACGAAAAGCTTGCATATTAGCCACAAATGACAGGCTACTGAATCAATACAAATAGGGTAACAAATGAGAGAACACAGGTGAAAGAAACAAGTCACATGACTACAGCCACCATAGAAGTCAGGAAACAGAGGATTATGGATGTTGTAGTTCATTGTGATATGACAGTTAGCAGCCAATGTGTGTTTTAATCGACAGAACCAACTGTGCTCGTTTTAACATTCAAAAGAGACATTTGAAATGCTACACAACTAGGCTCAAATAAACTTTCTAGTGCTCCCTTATGAAAATGTGACAAACACGCAGGCAAATTTTTTTCCCCAAGATATACTGGTTACAAAAAATCACTCATTTTTTTTTTTTTTTTTTTGCAATCCCTATGAATCTCTGCCCTTGTTTTCTCTTGCTTGTGCTTTGTAAGTCTGTCTGTTTATGTAGCTTCTGAATTCTGACGTTAGAACGTGTCATTTACTTTCCAATTCAAGAAATGACTGCTGTAATTCTGTGATAATAACCTTTAGCTTATACAATTACACTTTTACTTTAGTTAACCAAATCTGTCCTAAATTGATTTTTTAATCGGATTATTTACGGCGATCAGCATTTTAGTATAAGCATTAGGTCTTTCTACTTTTATTTTCACTCAATTGATTATCATTAAACCGTTCTTTAAGTTCCAGACCGTGTTCTTCACCGTGTCATAGACAGCGCGATGATATCAGAAACCGTTATTCGTCACGGCAACAAATCCCACACTCACTCCCGCCGCTCTGAAGTGAAACGGAGAATGACAAAATGCTCCCGCGCACCAGCGTGTTGCTCGCTCGCGACTGACAGCTAATTAGCGCGGCTCAGATCAGCGGCTGCGATTGCGCGGCGTAAAGGATGAGCTACGCTAGCCAAGTTAAAGGCTAATCCACACAACATCACGTCTCAACACTCACACAAATAAACAGTGCAGCTCCGCATGCAGACCAAACAACTGCTCCAATTACTCGCAGGTCTCAGACCGTTTGGCCAAACTTTTGTGGAGGTGCAGTCAGCTGATCCACAGAGACTAACTTAGCATTTTCAGAAGTGTGCTATGTATTTAATCGTTCAGTGAAGTGAACACACACGCACACCCGGAGCAGTGGGCAGCCTTCAGCTATGGTGGTGTTGCACGATATTGCACGATAGTTTGTTGCTTACAAATCACCGTACGATGGCAGACACCAAACTGTTGCAAGAATCATAAGTGTGAGTGTGAATGTGTGTCCTTCTTCGTGATTGGTTGGAGAGGAACGATTTGTGTTTTTTTATCGGTTTTATCGGCAGCGTGTTCATGGTGATGACAGTGAAGTGACAGTGGTGTTAAATTTCATTCACTTACCGTTTAAATTTTTTTCTTACTCTGTTGCAACAAAGACATTAAATATATTTTGATGTTTTGTTTTTCTTTTGGCTCCACACATGTAACGCTTCTTAAAAAAATGCGCCCAATTAATTTCCTTCCTTGACCCGCGTTTGTGGGAAATAATTGTTTGTGACGCCTGATTACTAATTCATTAGCCCAAAGCTTTAATTGCTCCACTGACAACATTTAAATTTGTAAAACCAATTCTGGCTGCTCAAGCAAAGAAGCAGCGCTTGTATATCTGCTCTGGGATCAGAGTTTTCCCCGTTTGAACCCCGAACCCTCATTGTCTCTTTCCACCTCAATTTGCTCTTTGTGAATGAGCAGACGAGAGCAAACGTGCGCATCTCAGATTCTAATTTTAGATATCTATTTATTGCGCCTCAAAGTTATGGCCACAGTTCAAGCTGGCGGTCTGAATAATGCATGCGGCTCCTGCCAACTTCCTCCTCGCGCACAAAGAATATTGATATTCCCCTCTGCTGACATCACACCTGATAGCTTATCACCCAGCCAAATATTCACTGCACATGGCTGCTACCCAGGATCATTATTCCTAAGATAAGAGCAGATAAGAGAGGAGAGTGTGTGTGTCAGATGGGCTTCCCAGGCTCGGGCCAATGTGTCCTGGATGCGTTTATGGCCTAGTAATGCGCTTCGGCCTTCACGGAGCGCTTGTATTGGACTTTAGGTAGCCATATTTAAGGTGCCATCTGCTGTCAGGACGTCGAGTGAGATCTAAAAGGTCTTGACGTGGTTACGGTCGTCTAGGTTTGGACAATAATTAATAGAACCTTTGTTTTTTAGGATTAATATCAGAATCATATAGAGTAGATTTTATAGATTTAGAATGTTATAGATTAATCTAGTTAGTCACTTGATTAAAGCATCTGGAAAATGTTCTGCAAACAAAATGTCATGTAAAATAGTACTGAAAAAATATTTCCCATGTTTTTGACCGTTCACTAATCATTGTTCTCATTATGGCTCGTTTACGAAATTAATTGTAATAATTAATTTTAATAGTGTTTAATAAGAGTCTTGTGATGTTTTTTTTTTTTATTGAAGACAATTAAGAGGAATATATATAGGAACTAGAAACCAGCTGTGGCATATTTGCTGTAAAGTATGTACTAAAGTTCCATTGATATCATCTACATGTCTTTGCTTTTTTTTCCATCTTCTCAGTAAAAACAAAAATGGCTGTGACACCTGCCGATGTAAGAAGTGCCCTGAGCTGCCATGTGACAAGGCTTGTCCAATGGGCTTCCAGCACGATGAGTTGGGATGTCTGATTTGTCAGTGCAGAGGTGAGTCACTAAAATCTAATTTGAGTGATGTATGTTAGTGTTTTATTACAAATAATTGTACCAGCTCAGATGAGGTCATTCATTTGTGGGTTCTGCCAGGTTCTCCGGTTTCCTCCACAAGTGTGGAAGGTGTGAATGTGTGTGTTCCTTCCATCTTGTAATTTTTTTTTCTATTTTTCAGTTTTGAATATATATATATATAATTTTTTGATACATAGCTAAAGTATAATACGTAGCTAAAAAGCATAATGTACATTGCTAGATAAATTGTACGCTGTTTATACAGTATGTACATGTACAAGCAGTACATATTTATATATAATTAATATTAATATTTAATATTAAAACAGCCATTATTTCATTTCCACATTCAAAATACCACCCCATGTTTTATTTTTATTTTACATAGGGAAAACTCACATCTAAATAATGAATATTATATTAAAAAACGATAGAAACAGTATATAAGGATTTAATGTGTTCTACCGTGCATTTTACTTCGGAAATGAGACTGAAAAAAAGTTGTAGTCTCTGCCAGATGTTGCCAGGCCTTGGCTCCACTGGCCTAAATCGATATGCTGAGGTGTTATCCCTTTAATTTCCAAGTGTGAGCTTCACACAGGTAGTCACCACCGGGCCTCATATTCACAGACGCAGCCTTTCCAGCACGACTCAAACCCCCTCCCCATTTTTTCCATTTATTCTAAGGGCCACCTGTTGTACAGAGAAGCCACACATCCCTCCATTATTCATGTGCCTCTTGTCTTCTCCTTTCATTCGGCCCCAATAATGAAGCTGACACGTGAAATATTCTCCCGTTCCCTCGATTTGATGCGACGAGAAAATGTAAAAAGCTCTTTTTTTATCTCCCTCACGTTGAATGTTTGAAGGTGTGCATCCTGCTCATATCGCCTGGCCGGGACGTTTTAATCAATGTGAATTGGTTTGGTGATGTAGGCCGGGGCCAGGCAAGAGCTTTCGTGGAGAGGTGACGTTCTCAGCAGGCAAAATGAGATTTGAGCATGTTTTTGTGCTCAGAGGTTTGGCGCTGGAACGCATCGCTTGGATATTTCGTTTGTTCACAGCCGGTGAAAATGTTTTACCAAAGAGGTCAGACGCCTGGAATATTAATGTGTGGATGATTCGGGGGAGTTCTCTGGCTTTCTTGCTTCATTATTAGTATTCTGAAGAGCAGAAGACATCCACACCACACTGACTTTGAGATAAAAGCTGCTCTAAATAAGCTGCTGTGTTTGCTCTAGTTTATAATTCCACAACAGCAGCGAAGATGCGGACCGAGTCTTTTTTTTTCCCAACATTAAAAGCAAAGAATTTAAATATCTGGCTCTAGCACCCTAAGACCCAGAAATGGTTTGAGATTTTGAGAAGTTGAAAAAATAGAGATGTAAAATAAAGATTTGCACTCCCCCTGACCCTGAAATAGAATATGATATTGAGATAAATGAATACATATAGAAAATATGAATTAATAGAGATGTAAAATAAAAATGTGTGCTCCCATTGACCCTGAAATGGAGCAAGATATTAGGAAGATGAATGAATACATAGCTGTAAAACAAAGATATTGAGCTCCCATTGAGATAAATTATGAAAAACATGAAATAAATAGAATAGAATAAAGACCATTATAATACAAGTGAAGAAAAATGCTGCATCCCGTAACCCAGAAATAGAATAAGTTAATAAAAGATGAATAATTATTAAACTGTAAATTAAAGTTTTTTGTTCCTGAAAATTATCCACATTTCTTTTTGGAGAAATAGCTGAAAGGATTAAATCTTGTGGTTTGTTTGTCTTTTTTGCGAAAAGGAAGGGTGATTTTAATTTCTTGGGAAAGTCGCCTCATGTAAACCATTTTAAAAAATGACACAGTTTATTAAAGCAATAATAACTCTAGAAAACACTAATCTTAACTCTTCTGATACACAACATTTAACTCTTTATCTATGTACTTGTGTATTGTTTAATTCTACGCCAAACTTCTAAAATCCCATTTTAATAATATAAACGGAAAATCATTCAAACTCCAAATATGTCTGAAATGAATCCATCCATTTTTGATGCCGCTTTTCCATTTCTGGGTCACAATGAAGCTGGAGCCTGAAGGCGGGACCCTGGATTGGGCATCAACCAATCGTAGAGCTTTGTCACTATAAAGCCTGGTCTGATTTGATGTTTGCTTTGTGTTCCTCAGATCAGAGCTTGTCGTCTGTTGCGCCGCCAGTGAAGTCCGGCTCCTGCTTGTCTATGGACGGACGCAGACACGAGAGCGGGCAGAGCTGGCACGACGGCTGCAGGGAATGCTTCTGCCATGTGGGACGGGAGATGTGCGCCCTCATTTCCTGCCCGGTGCCCCCCTGCGACAGCCCCAGCATTCCACCCGGCCACTGTTGCCCCACGTGCCCAGGTGAGTCACCACTTCCTGTCCGTGGCCACATAAACACTCCAATGAGGTCGTGTCTTTCTCAGAAGAGCCCAGTTCCCATAAACCAGAGCTGAGCGAGGCTGCCGTGTGTCTGGCCCCGGGTGGCGAGTACTTTGTGGATGGAGAGACGTGGAACATCGATTCCTGCACCCAGTGCACGTGCCATAGTGGGCGTGTGCTCTGTGAGACGGAGGTGTGCCCGCCCCTGCTCTGCCACAGTCCAATCAGAACACAGGACTCCTGCTGCCCACATTGTTCAGGTGCTCACCCTACGTCATTCTTACATCCCGTCACTGTATCAAATTCAAATTCTATTCGTCACATGGATATTATACGTGGGACGACTTGTAGTGAATTGTGTTTTTGATCGTTCCAGTATTTAAACATGCAATAAAATGTGCAACAGGGAAATGCAATAAAATGAAGATAAAGAATAGAAATACGATAAAACACAGTAGATATGAAGATCAAATATGACATATGAATAGAAATACAAAAGTATCGAGATAAAAATACAATCAAAGAATATAAAAATAGAAAAAGTGAGTAAAATACAAAACAGTGACTCCTGAAACTTTTGACAGATGCTTTACCAGCGTTTCAGTTTGCCTGTGAATGTCGAAATGCTAAATAGCGATTTGTGAAATCGATTGAAGCGTGTGACAGCAACAATCGGAAAAAATGAACCGATGACTTCTATATATCAGTTTTCCTAATGTTCTTGCGACTCAACTGTAACCGTTTCCTGTGTCACTGAAATGAATTTGTAATGACATCGTTTGAGCCAAAACGAATTTGAAATTGTTTGTGGTGACATTTGTTGTGGAGGAAAACCACATATTCACGACGCTCACGTGATGTGAGATAATGTCGCCATGTGAAAAGTGTTGTGAGGACAAAGTCATTTACAGTAATTTACAGACCCATAATCTATTAAATATAATAATAAAAAAACATTATCATTCAGTATGTCTAATTAGAATGTCTGCTTAAATGACATGCTTAATACGTAATGTATATATAGATAGATAGATAGATATAGATTAATAACTAACCCTTTTGTTATTACTATTGCATTTTTTTTGTTGTTGCTTAATCCTCTTTTCCTCACTGAACTGTTCAACTTTAATTAGTGGCGACCATGTTTTCTTCTTTTCAATCATTCATGTCATTTTGAACATCTGCAGAAGAGCCAGTGACTCCTGCGACGCCCAGTAACGACAGCATGCCGGGTTACTGTCGGAACGAGGACGGAGACATCTTCCTGGCTTCCGAGTCCTGGAAGCCCAACGTCTGCTCCAGCTGCGTGTGTCTGGACGGAGCCATCAGCTGCTTCTCCGAGTCCTGCCCTCCCGTCACCTGTGCCCGGCCTGTGCTCCGCAAGGGCCAGTGCTGCCCCTACTGCCTGGGTACGGGGTGCTGGCTGTTCTGGGAGGATAATGGTAGGTGACCCTGAGAGTGACGGGCTTTCCTCTTCACCAGATGCCACGCCGAGGACCGTGTGCCACTTCAACGGGAAGACGTACCTGGACGAGGAGCGCTGGGACATCGACAGCTGCACCCACTGCTACTGTCTGCAAGGCCAGACCCTGTGCTCCACAGTCAGCTGCCCCGCCCCGCCCTGCCACCAGCCCAGCGCAGTGGAGGGCAGCTGCTGCCCCATGTGTCCAGGTCTGTGCCACTGTCACATCACAAACACGCCTCGACTCGCGCCTTCACGTGTCTGGATTTCCTGGGTTTTGTTGGGCTCGTGGCAGTTGTGGTCTAGTAGCTGGAAACGCCGGCCGAGCATTGCAGGCTCAAATCCTGACCGTGTGTCCTCGGCCTCTAAAAACTTTAGAATTTGTAACGAAAAAAAACATTGAAGCTAGTGGAACACCTGTAAAGTTGCTGATCTTGTCCAGGGCTTAAAGAAGCTTGAAACTCGTATTTGTCTCTTTAATATAAATAGTGCGTTCACATTTTTAAACCAGTTGAACACTAGATGGCGCTCACTTGGATTTGTCTTTGTACGTCATAGTCTGTTTAGTGTAGCACTTCCCACTTATTGAAGCGATCAGAGGCTCTAGACAGAGGAAACAAAGCACCTGATTAGTTCTATCAATGATTCAATTTGCTCATCGAAAATGTACGTTTAAAATCCATTTAAACATATTTTAAAATTCTCAATCGTATTCTTTTAATGTTTGTTTTAATGGAAATCTCCTGCAGTGATTGTGGTCTTGGACCCCATACTTTCTGCTTGCAGCAATACTTGTATATAGTTGTACACAACTAGCAACAGTTACCGTAACAGTGTTAAACAGCTCACAATCTCCTCCGGTTGTGTTTCCTTTAGCACATTCACACCTTTCTCACTCTTTCCAAGTTTTCACGAAGCCGTGTCACTTAGACGCTGCGTTGTAAGTGAAGAGGTCTTTTGTCTAAATACAGGCTCATTGAGATGAATCATTGAGAAGAATTGATGAAGTGGAAGCTGGACAGAGGCTAAATGAGCTGCCTTTGCATTGGGGAGATAACGTCATCGATCACTGCTCTCTTTATTGCCGTGTCATTTAGATCCAGATCAATGAGGCGGTGAGAGCGCTGTGAGGTGCACTCTGGGTAATCACTCACCTTCCGGAGCTTTCCGACTCTTGAGATGAGGTTTTAATTAGGCCGTGGCTCACACTTTCCCCCCGGCCCTGATGGTGTCGGCCCCCTTGGCCACTTCACGATTTCCCCATTTATATCGGGTGCCTTCTGTTTAAGCCGATACTTTTTCTGTCTCAGTTACTGTATTTGTGTCTCACTGTCCCTGATCTTGTAATTACAGAGAATTACGCCCCTACAAACGTCCCCATCGAGAAGACAGACCAGCGCGGAGACAAGCCGAGGCATCAGCCGGCCTGGCCCACTCACAGCCAAAACGACATCATGCCACAGTTCCGAGGTGCCGCCTTTTAAAGACTTAATCAAAGAGATAGATGTTAATACAGTTAACAATAGTATATATTTAGACCAGTGAGACAAAAATCAAAGCGGTAGTCAAATTCTTGTAGCTTTGCCACTAGAGGGTGCTAATGAGCCTTTCTGTCTAGAGTTGGAATGGATGGATTAAATAATTTTTTTTATAACATTTCACTTTTAGAACTTGTTTTTCACTAACATTATTTACTATTTTCAACTTAGTATTTGTCTGTTTTTGACTTTTCTGTGTGCTGTATTTTTTCAGTCACAGTTACTATATAAGAAGGGCATCTCTGGCATTTGCCTGTAGTTGATTTTCCCATTTTTATAGTCAACCCTCATTTGTGTTTCCTGGCATTGGAAAATTCATCATCAACATCTGTGAACCAGATCAACAGGGAGTGAAATATGCCAACCACTGTGTTGTGCACTTTTCCAGGAGACTTTGGGAGTCTGCAGATGCCCTTCCTCGATGGCAAAACACCGTTAAAGAGCCAAGATGGTGGTGTGCACTGGGCCTGGGTGGCCTTACCCATCCTGATGATGCTCACTATCGCCGCCCTGCTGTTTGTCAACCAGCGCAAGCAGTGGATCCCAGTGCCTTGCTACCGCACACCCAATAAGGTGCGTTTATTACGCAGAATGCGAGTTTAATTCAGATTAGCGACAGTGACGTAGACCGGTGTCTCAGTCAGATTCACAATATTTGTTTTTATGAACACAATCTCGATGACGAACATGTTTATTTTAGATTCTTTTTGTTGGGTTTCATTGTATGTTTGCCTTGAAATAAGTCAGTTTTTTAGAATGAAACTGTGCTTACGTACAAGTTCCTGTTAGACAAATAATTCTTGGAAATATACAGATTTACCATAATATATTAAATACAGTAATTATCCTGTTGTAACAGGATACAGAACAACATTGAAATAAAAACTATTCATATTTACTGCAATCTAACAAAAAACAATCTAACCTTCTTTGTAAGCGTGTCCAATGTCACTTTTTAGTTCAAAGTAAAACAGTTTTGCATTTAAAAAGTCACACAAGAGATAAGTGAAAGGCCGTCTAACAAAACTATTTTTATGTTTTCACCTATTCGTGGCATTTTTGTAAGTGGAAGGCTTAATTCA
The DNA here is from genome assembly GCA_017309775.1 of Paedocypris sp. Pulau Singkep. Taxonomy (NCBI): domain Eukaryota; kingdom Metazoa; phylum Chordata; class Actinopteri; order Cypriniformes; genus Paedocypris; species Paedocypris sp. Pulau Singkep. The sequence goes on from MU204241.1 coordinate 1,384,090, forward strand.
CAAAATACTTGGAATTAGCAAACTATTTTAAATTTGAGGCTGGTGATATAGCGTCTTTTTCACCGTGAATGCCAGAACAAAACAAGACGATATATATATACAAAGTGTAATTCAGCTTTTCCTACATGCCTTCGTGACGTTTGACGGCCACTAGCTGATCTTGTCCGTTAAGTTCGTGCTCAAAGCGATCCATCACGACAGGAACTCGCCGTATTTAATTACCGCAATTTCAAACAGATTTGTTTCTAAACCCTTTTTTTTAATCTCACTAGTAGAGTAGCAGTAAAAAAAATAATAAGCAAGTGGGTCAATGGGTCTGGTGACATGTGAGACGTGAGAATTAACCGTTGAATTAACTCTGTAGCCCACGTGTCTCAATAACCAGCTGGTGTATGTGGACGGCCAGAAGGGGACCAAGGTGCAGGTGGAGAGCTCGCAGCGAATGCTCCGCATCGCAGACCCCGACTCCAGATACAGCGGCTACTACAGCATGCAGAAGCACAGCAACCTGCAAGCGGACAACTTCTACCAGACGGCGTGAGAGGACCAGAGAGAGAGCCAGTCCACGCTCAGTGGAACAACTGTAGAGACTGACAAATCCACCCGCTCGGAGGAGACACCTAGATCACGAAGAGTATAGTCACCGACACACACACACACACACACACACACACACACACACCTGACAGACTCGCCAGGCGATGGAACCAAGTGTCAAGCGCAGACGCCGCTCCCAGAACTCCAGCGCGAGACTTCCTGGAACAGTCACAAAGCGCGTCTCGTTTGTTCTCCTCTGGGTTTGTTTTGTTTGTTTGTTTGTTTGTTTTTATCGATAACCGAGGTGGCTTTAGTTTCCGACCGTGTTTTTCCTGCATTCCTAGCTTTTTGTCGGAACAGAGAACAGAGTTTCACGGACGAAAGATTCCGAGGCGAGTGCTTGTGTGAAGACTTTAACGCTTAACCAAAGCTTCTCTGTCTGCGGCGCCGGACCACGGGACCTTCTGCTCCTCCGTGCGAAAGGAAAGAACGTCTGTCGCCGGCACAGCTGCGTTGTTTTAGGAGATTTCCCAGAGTGCCGTGTGTCTCCTTACACGCTCCCATCTCTCCGCTCAGCCGCCATTCGCTCTGTCCTTCATCACTGTAGCTGGATTGATTTACCACCGGGAGGTTTAGTGAGGCGAGGCGAGGTGGTTCTGAGGCCGTGCTTTACACTTGCTGCTTTATTCCCCCGGTTTTCAGGTTGTAAAGGAATGGCTCGGATTGTTTGTGAGAGTCGTTGACGAGGACGCAGACTTTTTCTTCTCCGCTAAGTCGTTCACAAAACCATTTCCCGGGATCCACAGCCACCGGTTTGAAGCCTTTTATTACCCAACAGCTCTTCGTGGTACTTTTAATGCAGCAGGAAATGTAAAAGGAGTAAAAGTTGTGAGTATTAAAAGTAAAATCAAGCACTTACAAAATTAGTTTTTAAAAAATATGACTAATGTGATCTGGAGAAATCACACAACACATTATAGCGACTGATCACCATAACAGTTCCAGCCATGTTGTTTGGCAAAGATAATGTATCTTATCTTTATATCTTCATGATGGATTTGCATTAGATAAAAGCGAATACTTTGAAAGTAAGCCCTAGTCCGGATAGCACTGTGCGTACGTAAAGCAGATGGAACGAACAAATGAAACAATTCTCTTCAAGTTTCATGGTGAAACTTGTTACATGTTAAAAGTGGCTTTGTTACTTAAGTTACGTTTATCAAATCGTGGTCTTGTGAACGATTTACGCAAAAAATGCTCTGCTTCTCGAAAGGATGGTTAGATATATAAACCATTTTTAAGCGAATACTCTATTTGTGATTTCTTTTTCATTTGTTTCATGGAACTGCCTTGGTTTCTGGAAGCTTTGAAATGTTACTGGCACCTTTTTTTGTTTTTTGTTTAATTTTAGTCATTTGTTTTTTTTTTTGGCTGAGAACAAATTTGGCTTCAAAACGTTGATCCGAAACTATTATAGGAACTTTATTGTACATATTTAAGCTGGAAAGAAGAGAGGAGCTGAAGTGCGAGCTTCTTCATCTGTTAGGTCGATCCTTCATTATCCCAGTGAATGTATTTCTACGGTGGAAGAAAAAAAAAAACGTGATTTATGGAAAGGCAAACCGATGATCGCAGGCATTATTTTGCCCGTCTTGTGATGAGTTAAACGAATTTATGAAAAAAGAAATAAAAAATAAAATAAAAAAAAAGAGGAAGAAGAAAACTAGGCGCAGGTGATCATGATGCTTTAGAAAAGATGAACATCTCATTCTGTCGTTAGTTTTGTGTCTCTATTTATTTTCTTCTGGTTTTCCTGGTAGAGATGTGCTTGTTTGAATGTTTCGGGGCCTGTGAAGTCACTGGGACTTTGTTGAGATGTACGGAGAGCGAACAGAGGAGCACTTACGCTGGTCAGGCCTTCAATCACAATCACTCCTCGTGTCTGGGAGAAAAGCTGCGTTTGATCCACATCCAGTGAGCTGAACGTCTTCGTGAGGACGATTGAAAGAGTTTCCTGTCAGAACTGCTGGAATGTCTGGACAGGAGTGAGTGAGTGGGCGGGGCAGGTGGGCGGGGCCGAGCTAGTGGTCAGTTTGTTTGGGTTGTATATTTGTCTATATGTGAGATTGTTTGTAGAGCTTCACGACTCGGCACTTTCGATATGGAGAGAACTCGTCTTTTTGATAGAAAGAGTCGCCCCACTTTTCGAGTCGAGACGAACAGAGCGGATTCTCTTCGGCAGGTCGGTTTCCATTGTGACCTGGTTTTCACGAGCGGTGGCCAGATTTCCACCAGCAAACCGCATCGGCGTACACGTTCTGTTCTTCTGCTGGATGTGTTTGTGCTGTAGACGCCAACCTGGATCCCTCAGATGCGTGAATGTGAAATGAGACGTTTCCCTCAGAATATCTGATGTCACGACGCAATAAACTGTTAAAAGTCCTGAAATAGCTTTTGCTTTCTTTCTGGGGGAAGAAAAAAACCATTTATAGCACAAATTTGATTGGAATGAATGATTCCGGTTGATCTACAGCATAATAGTGAATCTTTCCCTTGGAGCACCGAGGGCTCAGACTCCAGTGCTCAGATCCGCATCTTTGCTCCGGTGTGTTGAAGTGAAAGAGTCGTGTGCTTCACTAATCACTAGAGATGCCCTTTCCACCCCACACAGCCACGTTTGCCTCCTCGTCCTGCTCACAAGCGCTTGACTCCGTCAGGCCTGCGGATTTATTCGGGTCTTATGGGGAATCCTTCATGTTTTAGTGCATTCTCCAAGTATTGTTCTAAATACTTGAGTCTCGCTTGCCAAAACTGAATAAGACAAAAGAAAAAAAAAAAAAATACGGAAAAAGTAAAAGGAAAAAAAAAA
>MU204241.1:1387595-1453442 GCA_017309775.1 Paedocypris sp. Pulau Singkep
AAAGGAAAAAAAAAAGAAAATTTGAAAGGTAAAAAAAAAAATTCAATGGGTTTTGAAAGAGGTAAAAATGAAAGATATAATATATTGTCTATGACCTTAATAATTTATTGATGGGCTGAAAATCTAAACTTGGAGAATGACTCGGATGTGTTTTGTCGATTTGTCAAAGAGCGCCAGAGTTGGTTTTGACTTTATTTTCGGCTCGTTTGGGGCGAGAAAAGGAAGCTAAAGAAAGATTATTTCATCTAAGACGTTGAAGCCCAGTCGAGCTTCTGGTTTTTGTTTCGTTTCTTCTTTTTATCGGCATTCTTCCCGCTCTGCTCTCATTCTTTTTTTTTTTTTTCCACAAAAATCAACTTTTTGGAGTTTGTGTACTACTGGTGTTTAATATTCATGTAAAAAAAGTGATAATGTCAACATGGGTCATGAAATTACAGATTTACGTATAAAAAAGGGGTAGATGAAAAGTTGGCTTGGAATTTCTGTAGCACAATTTTCGTTTTCCAGTTTCTTGTATTATTTTGTTTGTTTTCTTGCAGCACAATAAATACTTTTTAAACAAATGAGCTTTTGGGTGTTTTTATTTGAACCCGTATGATTTTTCTTTCGAAGACCTTTTTTTTTTTTTTTTTTTAAATCCCGGCTCAGGTCTTGATCCAAATCAACCAAACAACCAAAACAATGACAGCGAGTATTTGTAATAATGTCAAATGGCTGTACGGGTTATTCTTTTAATTTGCTTTTGAAACTTGAAATGTTTTAATCAAATGTCAAAAAAGTTAGGGTTTTATTTTTAAGGAGCATTTAGAGGATCCGAAATTTCATTTTTATATGCATTTATTACTAAATGCATTACGAGATTTCATTTTTATTTATTACTAATACAAACATACGGGCTGAAACCTGACCCCAAGAAGATTTGATCAGAATCATTTGAAAGTGGATAAAAATGCGTAAAAGACTTAGAATTAATATTTTGAATTGCAATTCATGAATTATCCGCTGTTTTCATCAGAGTACAACTCCATATCCATAAGACAGACTGAAGACTTGGTCTCTACCTCTCAGCTACACCTTCATTAGCCAAAGTGTTGTTATCCAAATGGAGAAAAGTAGATAGTGTAACATTTTCAAAGAAAAATGGACCACGTCCTATTTATTTACAGAGATATTTCTAGTATAGTAACTTTTGTAGGAGGACAGTTAATTAAATCGGAATATGTTGCTAATGTTCTTGTGCTTTAAACCAAAACAAAGGACAGACGTTTTTTTTATATAGCAGAGTATGAATAAATGTTAATGGTCCGGCCCGCTTGACTTCTCCCTAGGCCGAATGTGGCCCACGATGTGAAATGAGTTTGACACCCCTGACATATAGAGTGTATATGTGTCACCTAATGCGTTGAGATGCAGCATCGCTTTCATTTTACATGTGAAAGGATACTGCGTTATGGATGATGTAACTGGCGAATAATAATTCTTCCCTTAACAGTATTTGTGTGTTGTTGTTTTTTTTTATGTGGTCGTTCATCTTTCCAGCATTTTTGTCACCAGTAATAAATAGTCCATCGCCTAATAAAACAAAACAAACGCTCTATCAGATGCAGTTGCTCAATCCGGTCGCTTGGTGGCGACAAAGAGCTAGTAAACCTCACGTCTGCTCTGCGCGTTCCCGAAGACGGAGGAATTAAAACTTGATGAACGAAGCTAATAGTCTGTGTTATTTTAGGATGGAGTGTTTTTAGTGAAGCGAAATAAACATGGAAAGACGAAATGAAACGGGAAACTGAAAAGCTGTTTAAAAAATATAAACCTCAAAAACTGTTCGATTAGTTGGAGTGGATACCAAGTTCGTGGTGTGTAAAAGATAAACGGTACACACACACACACACACACACACACACACACACACACACACACACACAAATAGTGGACGGTCTTCGTTTGAAACATAACGTCAAAACTTTGACGTCACTCGGCGGCGACGGCCTTTTGTCTTTAACGAATTCCCAGCGTGTTGACGACCAGAGCTGGACATTTTCCCTCAAATCCACTAAAACAAACTTTCCGTCTGACCACCAGCTACATCATAGTGATCACTTCCAATAACCTTCACATTCTCCAAAAACACTCGTATGCACATGACTGTGTTTCCGAAGAAATTGTGATTCGCTGCGTTAGTGACGTAATACAAGACAATGAAAGCTCCGGGACAAGCGTGACACAATAATGCTGGCTTAAAAGTCCATATGAATAGAAGAAGCACAACAAATCCTTTTTCTGAAATGTCAAATGTTGGTAAAACAATGATCAGGATCAGGAACGACAATCTTTAAAGCAAAATTATGTTACCTTTTTTTTAAATCTTGGCTGACAAATTCTATCCATCCATTCTGAACCAGTTTTCCATTTCTGGGTCACAGGGAATCGCAAATATTCTGGGCCTGAAGATGGAAAGCATAATGAATTATTATTATTATTATTATTATTATTATTATTATTATTATCTTGACAACCAACCACAGAGCGAAACACACACACAGTCACACACATTAACACTCTATTCCTACATGTTGTCAGACTGGGGGAGAAAACTGGAGACCCAAAAGAAACCCACACGAGCACAAACCCATTCAAACTCCGACCGGGCCTCAAAGTTGAGTCTCAGAGCGGCCACCCTGTTGTCTGTTTTATTTATTCAGGTCCCTGCCATTCTGTGCCATTATGTCGTGTACTGATCCGTTTAGATTTGTATAATTGTGTAATCAATGTGCTTGCTGATAACACAAAAAGGCCTGCAATCTTCACAAACGTATAATCGCTTCTGCTGACGTTGGGAAACGTTCAGGGTGTTAGACTTTATTTCACGCTCCGTTTCTCACTGTGATAAAAAATCCAAGCCAAAGGAGAAGCAAAGCCAAGACAAACCAGAAGATACAAAGATCATCGTCTAACAAAGCGTCCAGTGTTTAGCCCGGCGCTGGTGCCGTGACCTACAATAACCCTCTTTGTTTTCATTGGTGAGTATTTGCCGTATTTGCGTAGCGGGGTGAATTTTCAACGTCAACTCTGACCTTTTGTCCATTTTCATTTTCATAATTGACCAGGCACGGCAGAAATGTCCATCAGCTAATCCTCTTACTGTGAATCTAATGCCAGCTCTTTCAGAGCACCACCATGATAATGGAACAAGCTGCTACAAACCAGCAAGGTGGAGATCAGCCAAGTCTGGATCTGCTCTTTCCTCTAGCACACACTGAAGCGACTGGTCCGTTTAATGGTTCTGTTCTAGTGATGTCCATTACTGTGAGTGGAGAGTGGATTTACCGCTGGGTTATGGTTCAGGAAAGGCTGCCTTTAAATGTGCAGAGTCAGCGCAGAGTTTATCATTTGAATACGTGTAAATAACATTATGGATAACGGCTGGCGGTTTTAAATGCCGGGTCGCGACCTGGACGCCCTGTGGAGCAAACACAGTCAAAGACGAAAGGGAACTATGGCATCCAAAGCCACAACCTTGCAACTATCCAGTCCAACTACAGACGTGTAGAACGAAGACGATGTTTCTGTTGTCAAGAGCTTGAATCAGATTCTGTTTTGGAGCGTCTGGTCGGTCCAGATGATACTGAAGCTGGTATTGTGGCTGGCCTGACGTGACCATATCCTGGTTGAGTCACAGACATGAGTTGCTCTGAGCTTCACTGAGCGCTCTTTGTCAGCTCCTCTGTGAGAAGGAACCCAGATAAACTGTCTTGTTCATTACCTCTTCCTCACGTGTTCCCTCTGGTATGGGACATGAACCCATGACCTGCCAGCAGTGATGGGAATAACGGCGTTACTTTTTTCCAGTAACGAGTCTTCAAACAAATGACTGTTTCCTCCGTTATGACTCTTTTACCGTTACTGACGAAAACGTTTTTTCTTCCGAGCTGTGTTTTTGGTGAATGGCAAGTTCAACATGTTCAGAAGGATCTTTTGCAAACTGGAAATATAAGCACTACTGTTTCTTTGTTTCCTTCGTTCCTACATTAAAATAGTGTAGATTAATGTATAATGCTTTACAATAATAATTTATTATGTTTAGTGTCCATTGCATTAATTTAACATGTTTAATATTGAGAGCAGCCAAGTTATTTGACAAATAAAAAACTAAATGTATGTAATGCAATAGTTACTTTCCCTGGTCGTTAGTTACTTTTATAATGATGTAACAAAATTATTAACTCGAGAATTTAAGGCCCTTTGGAGGTCCATGAAAAAAAAAAACCCACTAATCGGACCAGCTGCTTTTTGGAATCAAATAGAATCAAACGCCTTTTATTGTATTGAGTCTTTTGTTGTTTGCTTATTAGGGCCAAATAATGTAAGAGAGAATATGAAAAGTCTGTGAACACAGAGCAGAACATGCTCTCCAGGCTCGGTTTCATCAGAACAACAGTTTCCATCTCCTGCAGGGACGAATAGGACTGGTCTGGAATCAGAACGATGTTGCTATGCAAATGTGCCGTCAATACAAAACAAATAAATCATTCTCTGACGTGATTCGTTAGTCTCGAGACATTTTTCAGATTTGTTCAAAAGGAACAAATCAATCTTGAACGACACCAGGAAAATCTACTAAACATTTCAATCAATGAAGTGGAAAAAGTGGAAAAAAATTAAGAAAATGTGGATCTTTATTGGATCGAAAATTACGCAGACACTATCAACAATGAGCTTCAATGCTGCAAGGAAAAATAAGAGTAAAAGATTAAAATAAAAAGATTAGCAAAAATACAGAAAAAAACAGACGCAAATTGTTGACACCGTATTGTATCATCCAGCTTGATTTAAATGGCCTTGAATCGTTTGTCTGACTAATGCGGGGAACTGTTGATTTTTTGTCATTTTTGTCACGTTTTTAGTTTGTACAAATTTCTTTTGTGGTATAATAGCTTCTCTTACGACACTTTCACGTTGCAGAAATGAATCGTTCAGCCTTGCACTCCAGGGGTCTATATTTTGGGTCTCAAAAGGAAGTGTAACCTCAAGCCAGAGACTCTGTTAGGGGACAGGCCGAGTTTGCGTCTCACTGAGCGTGAGAGTCTGAGTGGACGGAGACCCGGATCTCAGATGTGATGAGTGTCAGCAGCACAGAGAGAAGTGCAAACCTCACTTTCCTGTTATAGGATGTGTGCGCTTACGGGATAGTCTCCATTACAGAATCCTGCTGCTTGGGGGAATCAAGTAGCGGCAGGTAATTGTGTTACAGACTTGGGCCTATAGTACGAGCCACAGATGGGATTCAGTGTGTCTACAGAAGGATGGAGACTGGATGAGGAATCAAGACGCTTCGGTGGCTTCAGCCGGTTCGTTAAATTATTGTCTGAATAAGTCTGAATACTGTGTAGCATTACTCTGTAAATGAATTGTCTTTTTTCTTGTTTAACGCGTTTGGTGTCGGGTTCATAAGAATGTAAGGAATCTCGATGTAAGTAGTGGCCATATTGACAAACTCACTCACTTTATTCAAACTGTTTCTAGTGTTCTGTTACTGTTTCGGATGTGTCTCTTGTTCTTCAGACTCGTGCAGAAGGATAAAGTCCGTCTCTCGTGCGGATTCATCTCAATCCAGAGGCTGATTTAAACCATTTCTGCTCAAAATGCAAGCACGGGTTTGAGATAAATGGCGTGTCGAAATGCATCACCACCGATAAGTATTTGTTTAGTCTATTCCCAGTAGAAATGTAGTTCATAAATTCGACAGTAGCTGCTAGAGAACCTTTACACAAAATCTGTCTTCTGCAGCCAGTGTGAAATGTTCTTCCTTTAACATGGAAAAAGGCTCAAGTTTTTTTTTTTCTATCATTGGTGAGGAGCGGAGCAGGTCATCTGAGTTAAACACATGAGTCAGTGAGGAAGTCTTCCTCATGCACCAAAATTCCTCCCAAGCAGCGTCTTATGACAAAGCTGAGATGAAAAACTATGAGAGGAGCAAATGTTCTGTGATAAACTGCTATGCCAAATCCATTGAAGGTCCTGCAGCAGGAAATAACTCTCCTCGGCCTTCATGAAATGTTCTATCTGTAAGTGCCCGGGTAAAAGAAACACAGTAACAACCAACTATCTTCTTTCCAAATATCCAAACTCTAGTGCTATAAAGTACTTGAAGAAATGAACTTTGTTTGGCTACTGTGTACTTGCAATTTTAATATAAGCACTTTTTTACTCTCTATTTGACTACATTTTTATTGAGTATCTGTACTCTTTACTCTACTACACTTGAATGGACACTTACTGTTACTTGTTACGTTGTGATTGTGTGCGACAAGTCTGCATTTTCTTTACATTTTCACGGTACATGTTTTAGACAGACAAAGCGATATCGCCATCTGCAGGGTGCTGAAGGTACTGGATGCTATGAGCTTAACTGGCAACATGGCTGCCAGTGATGGAGTTCTTTTTTGTAAGTTCTTTTTTTATGTAATCTTTTCTGCCATTTTGAAACATTAATGTCTTAATGTCATTTCTATATTAGCAAAGGTTCTTGTTTTTTTTGTTTGTTTTTTTTTCACTTTTCTTGCTGTTTTTTTAGTCTAAATTCAGTATGAGTACCTAAGCACTTAAGATCTTTAAAATTGGATACTTTTACTCAAGTCTTCTTAGAATTGGTAACTTGTAATGGAGTAATTGTTACAGTCCATACCAGCTACTTGTAGACCTCTGTCTAACCCCTGAAGCCTAACAGCCCTTGTGCAGATTGTTTTTTGGTGGGACTTTTCGGACTTTCAGTTTCTATGAAATAGCTTAACCGTCTCATCAGCTGACAAGGTCTTTTAAAACTGAGTCAGAATTTCTCACATGATTAGAAGTGGGCAGATCTTCCGCTCTTCATCTCTGCCCTGCAGGGACGCACACGAGCAGCATCGGTGTCCTGAGAATCCTGCTTAGCAGACAAACTCTTCATTCAGCCAGCAAAATGGTTAGCAAAGGTCTCAGTCCGCTGAAGTCAGCCGCTCTGAGCCGGACTTGATAAAAGCAGATTTGCCAGTATGCGACATCCTCTTGCCTCTTCTTTTGTCTGGGAATGCATTTAGTCCAGGCAATTGCACGTTGTTCAGCTATAAAGGAAGCATTACCGGTTTCTCCCTGAAGCTCAATCCAGTGGAGGCCTAACATGCACAATTTTGAGATGAATACTGCACAATATTTATATATGGTGTATGTGTTTGCTGATCATCTTCTACATCAGGAATGAGACTTGATGTGTGTTTCTAGGCAACCCACCTTAAAGTCAATGGAAGTCAATTGATTTTTTCCCATCCATCTAACTGTCTTAGTCAATAAAAAAGTGTATTAGTAAATTGTTTAAACACAAGGTGTGTAACTTTATTCGATAGAAAGTGGTGGTGGTGGTGGTGGTGGTGTGTGTGTGTGTGTGTGTGTGTGTGTGTGTGTGTGTGTGTGTGTGTGTTCACACTCGTGCATGTGCCCTTTTTTTTAACATGTTATGTACAAAAAAAGCAATATTCCAAAAATACAAGTCTGGAAAAAATGTGTTCAGCTTTTGGTCACTATTTAAGCTGCTTTAAACCCAAGTGACTCACAGAAATCCCTCCAAGGTCCATTTTAATTAATCTGAATAATAATATTTGTCATTTTATTTAAGAGAAAGCGAGAGTTCTTTTAGCATAGGTCAAAAACATATTAAATGCAATTTTCCTGTTTAATTGTGTGCAGTGCTTCAGTCTAAATGCTGTGTAAATAAAAAAGAATACACATTCATTAAAAGCTTTTACTTAACTGTAATTTGACAGTCTTTACAATAATTTTTCTCAAACCACATCAAATGATTTCACAAATCCGTATAGTGTCTGTAAATGGATGAATAATGTCTGCGTAACTGTACGCGTCTGCCTGCGTTTATAGCCAGTTGTGTCCGACACGTTTTTATCCATGAAATGTTAATGATCTCAACGCACTTTTGCGAGTTCTGGCAGCTCCGACGCGCCGCTGCTCTGGAGACGTCATCAGCGTCACGTGAGCGCGCGCGTAACCCTCTCACATGTAGAAGTCACGGCAGCTGCATGAGAGGGAGGTGGAACCTCAACTTGAGAAGCGCAATGGAGCCTAAAAGCACAGCGTCCCGGCATTTAAAGCAGCCAGTGTGACACCAGGAGCGGACAGGAGGACACGCACACTCGCGTTTGACGATGCCTCAGCTCCTGTGCGAGGAGCGCGCGCGCTTTAGTCTAATTATCAGCAAGCAGCTGTGAAGCCCGTCTGCATGGCGTCCATATGTCCAGTAAATAATTCCAAGTCATTATAAATAGGATTTTGACAGCAGCAGGGCGCGTTTCTCCAGGGTTGCTTTAATAATACAGCATCCTCAAACACACGCGTCTTCTTCTTCTTCTTCACACTGTGATCCGCGCGCGCTCCGGACATGAGGAGGACCTCATCCCGGGTCTGATCTCCTGCGCTCCCGGCCATCTGCCTGACTTCGATCCCGGGGTGTCGACCATGGAGCTGGACGATAGCTGCAGTGTTTCCAAAAAGAGCATGATCACCACGATCCTGAAAGTTCGCAAGCGGCGGGAGATGCTGCTCGTGCAGGTGTGCTTCATCTGCAGCGTCCTGGTCCTGGCGTGGTGCATGTCGGCGTTGCTCACAAAAACAGGTGAGTTCAGCCGCCCGTTTCCCCCGTGATTTGTTGACACGCGACCGTGGGCTTCGGCTCGAGCGTGTCGGTGTGTTTAGTGCATTAATAATGCGACGGTAAGACACACTCGGCTTATTTTGGGACGCCAGTCGGTAAATTATTCACAGAGGCTGAACGAGATGCTCTGATTGGGACCAGCGTCGCAATCTCTCTCTTCTTTCAAAAGATGAGGCGTCAATGGTCCCAATTGATGTGTCGGTTGGTTATGCGCCTTATTTGGCTGATTTGGGAAGATTTGTCGATTGGAATTACACGTTCTATCCGTTGTTTTTTTATGTCGACTTGCAGTGTTGTGATCACTGTTTATTCCCCTCAGAATTGTATCGTACATAAAGTACCCGCTCATGATTTTTTTTTTCTCCATAACGCTTATCGATTATTTATTTATTGCTGCCTGTGCGTAAAGCACGACATGGGCGGAGTCATTGTAATGGGTGGAGCTAAATGTTTTGATAGGCGGGGTTAATTAAGCAAGAATCAAATGCTGTACTCATTTTGACAATCAATCCATATTTTGATTGTCGTAATATAGTGGAATATTTCCAGTACTGTGTCTGATTAATCCCAACCAAAGTATGTTATCAACACGTCATTTGTTTCCTTCCAAACTATTAATAAAAATAATGAATTAATCAGCATCCTATTCCTCCTTGACGCTGATGGTAGAAGACATGCTTAGACTTGATCAGGTTGCTCAGCGAGGCTGGTAAGTTCAAAGGTAATTGAAGAAGACATTTCTTTAATGACCAAAAGCTGAAGGTCCTTGACAGCCAACAGGCATGTTGTTTTCAAACAGCAAAGCACAAAGCTTTGTTTCCCAGTCATCCCATAAACGCAAAGTATCAATACTACCCCGATAGATGGAAAGAAATGAGATAAGCAAATATTCTTGTTTATGCAAATTAATTGTCAGGAATGCCATCAGATTGGTCAAATACTTGATGGTTTTGTTCTGAATAAAACAGTAAAATCAGTTTGTTTCTGACTATTGCCAATATTTAAGCAAACGGATTTATTGTCAAAATCTTAGCAAACAGAACCAACCAGTGTAGTTTGATTGCCGGATGATGTCCTCCAGCCCACTGACCCTCGTGTCCCTCTCCCAGATGTAGTCGTGCTCGTGGGACTCACGGCTGATGCCACATGCTTGTGAATTCCATTAGAAGATGACGGTCAGTTTAGGCTCTAGCAGTTTGTTCCTAAACGCAGTGTTTGTGGCTTTTAAGACTGAAGAGAAAATCCGACATGTACTGTCCGTTTCACGTGGCTAGTTCTCTATTGAATGTACTATTAAATATTTTGACAAACCAAATGATGTGCTTTAGTTGCTTATTATTCTATTTAACAAGGTAAGATTCTTTTTTTAACAAACTTCTTTGAGACTGTGGAATCATAAGCTAGGTTCTCTTACAAATTGTTTTTTTGGACTGACATTTTAAGGTGCATAGTCAACAATTATTTCCTAAGATGGATAAATAATGTTTTTCCAAATAGGAAGTTTTTTCTGGATTGTAAGGCGCACAATCTTTAAAACATTATTCACATTTTTATTTTAAGTGTGTCTTTTTGTACAAACAATACGGTAACTGAGGGAACTTTGGAGAGAAAATCCAAGTCAGTCACAAGCTTTTGTTCAAGTTTATAACCCCCTGCAGTAGCGAACCAATAATAAATGGATTTACAGAACCAGTAATAAACATGCCTTGTGGTCTTGCCTTGAAATTGAAAAATGCTCATAGAATTAGTCATATTCACAAAAAATGTGATGAGCTCTAAATGAGTTTAGCTTGTATAATAATACGTATTAATATTTATTGGGTGTATAAACAACCATGAGACGATTACACGGGTGCATTTTGCAGACACTTTTATGCAAATCAATGTACAATCTATTAGATTTTACAACACATTAACGTTAAGTCTTTTAAGTAGGTTTAAGTCAACCTACGGCCCGTGGGCCACATCCGGCCCGTGATGGTGTCACATGGTCCGTGCTTTTATTTAACATGTCTGATTATTTTGGTATGTTCAATTGGAGCTAACCTTCCAATGTCAAATTTAGAGAAACATTTCTACCTGAGTTTTATGTCAAACTGTCACCAGCGAGCGTCAATTTATTTACATTTTTCTCACAATTCATACGATAGATTAATTTAAAAATTTAAATTTTCATTACAGCTATTTCAAATTTACAGTAGGTCAAGTTTGATCTCCGAATAGTGAAAGGCTAGCCATAATTCAGCTAGAAACTGCTGTGCATTTTGGGTAGCAGAAAGCGTCTGGATCACGGTTGTCAACACGGACCGATTTGCATAGACGCCCCAGATTATTTAGCACGAGTATTTCAAGTGGGAATTTGAGCTTTAGGCCAGTTTAGCAGAAGAACAAATCTCATCTGTTAGACGCATATGGACGGCCTGACGTTCTCCGGCGCAAATTTCAATACCGAGATGAAAAGCAGGATCCCAAAGGACACGGCAAATGGAATCAGTGTCAGAACCGCACACGGCGTCCAAACTGTGATTTAAGCAGAGCGCAGATCAAACTCCCTGTGGAGGCAGCACTTCTTAAACACAAATCATCTCTCATTACAGGGGATTTTGCATCGCGCTTTTCAACCTCTCGCCGAACGTAAAGCGCTGCCCGCCGAGCCCAGTGCTTCTGCTGGGTGCGGTTGAGTTTAATTACACCAAAACGACAGGCGGCTTAAGGGATTACCTGCACATGATATTGTAATGACGAAGATGCTGAATCTGTGCTTTCTGCCTAATGGTTGAGTGGATCTGATAAGCCTGTCAGGAGTCCGTCTGCCGTGCAGCCCGCAGTGATTACACAACATCACACCTAACGTCGTCTCCTCTTCCCCTCATCGCCGACTCTCTCACGCTCTTTGTCTCGTCTTTTTTTTTTTACAGAACTTCACTCGCTCTTTATTTCCCCTCTCGCGTCTCATAAGCTGGAAGTGGGTCATTCGGTGCTTGATTTAGGAGCAGTTGGAATAATTTGACAGGTTTTGCTCCACTGAATTTCACAGTGTGGAATTTTTAGTGTCTGTCTGGCTTCTCCTAATGCACTGTACAGCGTATTTATAGACTCCACAGTGGCCATTAAAAAGACCTTTTTGCGCATTAAAGGAACAGTTGACTCGTGAATGATGGATGGATGGAGGAAAGAAGAGCCTGGTGAGCGAATGGACTCGCAGACAGATGGACATGGTCTGATATATTGATGAATTAAAGGCTTGATGCTTCTGATCTGAAATAAGAAGCTATTGATATTCCCAAAAGCATTTTTCTGGTTGATTCTGATTTGTAAAATGTTGTCCTTGATCAATCCATTATCTAGTGTTGTTTGGTCCAATCTTTTCAATTTCAATCTTTTGGGTTTCGAAACCTGATGGTGCCTCCAGCTGCCGGAACATTCTGGTGGCTTATTTTTCTACCATATTAGACATGGAGAAACCGCACCATGTCCGTCTGTGGCCTGGCAAATTTGTCTATGTGCTGACACGCACAATTTTAACTTTTTTTTTTCCTTTCTGTAAAGCCAGTATAAATAAGCCCAACGTGTGCAATGATTGACAGC
This sequence comes from Paedocypris sp. Pulau Singkep, assembly GCA_017309775.1. Taxonomy (NCBI): domain Eukaryota; kingdom Metazoa; phylum Chordata; class Actinopteri; order Cypriniformes; genus Paedocypris; species Paedocypris sp. Pulau Singkep. The sequence goes on from MU204241.1 coordinate 1,399,882, forward strand.
TGTGATGCCAACTGTGCCTCAAATATGCTTCTGAACGTGTGCCATGGTTTGATAACTAAAGCGTGAGTCTGCCGTTGTTTAGGTCTGTGAACATCTACACGTGAGCGGGAATCAGCAAGAGAAGTGAGCAAAATATGAGATGGGAAAAGTTAATTTAGGCTCTGGGTGTTGTGACAAATAACATGCATGGCTGCGTCTCTCAGAGTTTTTTTTCTTCACCTAATTTCCCAAATTAAATAATCCCCATGGTGCAACAGGAGCGGTGATTAAAAGAGAAAGCCAAAAAAGAGCAAGAGCCAGTCACGTTAACCGAACTTAACAGAGAAGTAGATTAACCTTTAATTGTCTTCAAACAGCTTGGATTGTCATCATCGCAGATGCCATCACACAGGCTGTTTGCCAAGTTGGGAGAACATTTATCATCATGATATAAGCACTCTTTGTAGAGAAGGGTGATACAGCAAAATAAAATGACAGCGGTATCTTTTTATTGTTCATATCAGTCAATATTGAGACTTTGAACCATGAATGTTGTATCTTCACGTTTGTCAATTTGAATGTACGATTTTTGCTTCTAAATGAAAGTTGTAAAAACCAGACGTTTTTTTAAGCACGACGAATACTTTCAAAACAAGTGCTGTGGAATACACATTAAATTAGTAATAGCAAAATCCGTATGCCAAAAAAGTATGCAACATTATTACAATTTTTAGAATATATATATAAAAAAAACCCATACATTATTTTATGGATCTGTAGCCAATCCCAGTAACTCTGGGCCTGAAGGTGGGAAACACATCCTGAATTGGTGGCCAATCACAGAGCAGGACAAATAAATAAAATAAAATAATTATTCCGGCTTGTGCCTTTTGAGGTAATCAAAATAAAGGTATAAGAGTTTTTAAAAATGTAATTTTAAGGACTTGCAACTCTTGTTATTACACGGCCGGCAATATAGAAGAGATTCTGCGCTGAATACAACCAAACTACAAATCCCACAATGCCTTTGGCAGAACTACCAGGGAACACTTTTCGTTGCCCTTCTCATGTGCAAAGTGTGAAGTTGATACCAATAACGGAGCAATTTAAAACTAATAGGAAGAGGAGAATATGTTTACTGACATTGCTGGTAAACCGGTCTATTTTGTGGATCTAATGTGGCTGTAATGAAGAAAGTGACGTTCTGAGAAAAAGCATCAGGATAATCGTAAAACCCACAGTGCAGTGGAAGGAAAACTGAAGGAGTTCCACAAGACTCTGACATTTCAGCAGACCTTTTTCACCAGAGCCAAAACACAACGTGAAGCTGCTGTGAAAGCCAGTTTTATTGCCTAATCATTCCCGTCTGCCAAAAAGCACATCATGTACTGTAACTATATTTTCAGGACTTGCTTTTTTGTGTGCAGCATGTTCATAACTAGAACATGTAGGTTGTAGAAACGTTGTAAAACATATTTTACAATTAGAATAGTCATTCTGGTATATAGTCGTTGTGGTCCACGCTCCGGTGAAAATGTCCTTGAGCAAGACACTGATCTCCACATGATATTTCTGCCAGTTTTGTGCACATTTATGATATTTAATTTAAGTTCCACACTTGTGGATTGTTCAGACGGCTGAGATCTTCCTCTCAATCAATCCACTGCTGGAGAACATGGCTGTTTGACCAAGAATTGATAATGAGAATCTTCTAAAATTTGATTCGGACGAGGGCAGTTGTGGCGTAACTGAAGTGTCCTTGAGTGTGTGTGTGTGTGTGTGTGTGTGCGCGCTCGCGTCTATGTGTGTGCATGTGTGTGTGTGTTATCTTAACTGTGCGTATATACCTACATTTAACTATTTGGATTGGTCTAATGCAGATCAATGTACAGACATTATTTAATATTCAGCTGCTAAGCTAAGAGCTAGCATAATTCATATTCGAGGGCATCTTGTTGCAGTAATTTAGTTTTTTTACATACTTGTGCTTTAAGCTTGAATCACATTTTCTGTGAAGCTTATGATGTTCTGGAAGAAACAAAGGAACTTGAAAGATATTCATTTTAATTACTCTTTAATTATTGGTTCACATGAGGAAACAGAACATTGGGGGGGGGGGCACATTTTTTTCTGTGTCTTTAATGTTTTTAGTTTCTTGTTGTTGTTGTTGAGCAACATCAACGATCATATTTTTAGTATTTCAATTGCACTTGAAAACCTAGCTACACTATTAAAGATGTGTGACGGTGATGAGCACATCTTGATGTATGTTAGTAAAACACAACTTCAGCACAAAACCAATGCAGTTTTAGTCCAAGCACAACGTGAATTGAACAAAAAAAAAAAGTACATTTTGCCCTATTGTTGTGTTTTACACTGTAACAGTGGTTCACTTTTTCTTGCTTCTTTGTTGTCTATGAATTGTGCATTGTATATGTGTACACTGACAATAAAAGTTTATTCATTTCTATTATTTTAACCTTCCTCAGTCTGTTTGAAGTCAACCGAAGGTCTGCATTTGTCTCCGGGGCCAGACAATGCCCGGGTCCGCTTTAATGTGTTCATTTATTCACATCTCCTCGCCTCTCATTCCTCAAACAGTCATGTTTCTGTCTGTTCTTCAAACAGAAATTGACAATGAAATCCAATCCACAAACTTTTTGGCTGTCACTTGCAACATTCTCGATCGTCAGAATCTCTGAGAAGACTGTTGAGATTGGCTAGGGATCCGCTCAGCCAGACACGCTTCAGTAAAGCTATTGAGCCTCGTACCAATTATTACCTATTGTTTTTTGTGTGTGTGTGAAAATTATAAGCAATGACAAGCAAGGCAAAATGTATGAAAAATTAAATGGTGGCAGTCAGAGATCAGATTTAGGTCCTTTTACGTTTTCTCGCTGCCCAGTTTTGGCTGTTCTTCAGCTTCTTTCTGTGTGTACCTTCCCCAGGTCATGGACCGTTTCTACAGGAGGCATCTGCTGCTCCCAGAATTCCCTTGGGCCGCAGACTCATGGCCGAAGCAGAATCCAACACGACAGAAAAGAATTGCACAGAACCAGGTAATTCATTAATCAATGAATAGAGCAAACAACGCACTTTCTTCACTCAAGTTGTTTTTTGATTCTGTAATGAATGCCTCCTCCATCATTTATTTTTATATCATTAAATAAAGATCTAATGAAAAGATTGTAATTCAGTATGTGAGATGGAGGACGGCAAATTTATATTAAAGTTTTCTTTATGAGTCCTGTATGACTTCTACTTACCAGCACCTCTGCAATAGATCTGTCTGTAATTTCCACAAATTTATTTTTTTTGTATTTTTTTTCCTCCACATAAAATTATATGCATCCCAAAATAGAGTGCGTCTCTGTGAAGCAGATGTTAAAGTGCAAAATATCTGCACAAATATATTAAATATGTATGGATTTTTTGCTGCCTTTTACTTACTTTGCATTCAATTCAGCAACCACAGAAGTGTGAAAAGCTGGAGAGACTGACTCATTGAGATGCTCTCTATCAATCCAAACACAAATACCAGGAACCCAACCTGCTAACTTACTTAACTTTTCCTAATACGAAAACATTGATTTGAAGGTTTTCTCGGAACGTACGTTTATGCCTTTTAATGAAATTTCAATGGCTTTGATTTTCATCAAGGAACTCATTTCTTCCACGCTTTGGAGACCACTGCCCTGATGGACACTTATTTCCCTCACACATCACTCGCTTTTGTCTCGTGTCAGTGATATTGACAGGTCGGTGCTGGTAAAAACATAAATCGTGAAGGAATTGTAATGCATGCATGAGAATGTCAATGAAATAGAGTGCAATCCTGTCATCCTATTGATACGAGGTGTTCCAGCAGTAAATTAAGCAGCCCTGACTGGAAATCTTTATCGCTCAGAGCAGCTTCGTGGAAGTACAAAGGGATTTTGAGGGAAGATTTGCGATTATGAGAGAAATGGATCCATGGTGCCTTCTATAAATGGACGCACGCAGGCTATTTTTAGCTGCCTTGGCATCCCCGTGTGACCATACGAGATGCTGGAGATGAGACTAGATCCTCGTGTGTCGTTGGAGTTGTGGCGCTGAATGGCTGCGGGCTTCTCGTTAAGCGTCTTTTATTTGCGGAGCAGCGCGTTTCGCCCGGCGTGACCTCGTGCGCATTGCAATGTGAGATAATGGAGGGTTTCAGGGTTGTTCTCTGTTAAAATCATAGGCTGGGGAAGATTGTCATTGCTGGTTGATGAAATCTGCCCTTTGAGTTGCTCTCTGCTCGTAATGAACAATCCAGTGTTTTCAGGAGCGTGGATCGGCTCCGCTGTGGGGCAGATGTGCTCGGTGGTACTGTGCGCCACTGTCGAGCGTTCCAGCCTGAAAGCACAAGCACATCAATTATCCCGACTTCGCCAGATACATGAGCGAGAACGGGGTGAGAGATGAAACCTGTCCGTCTCTGTCAGTCGAGCATCAAGCTGAAGGCCACAGCGGTCACGTTGAGCTAATGAAGCATGCAACGTCTTTGGACTTTCCACTTAACAGTCGGCAGAACTTTACTGGTTCTGTGGTTTAAACTAGTCGATGAGCCTTGGTGCACACATTCAAATGAAGAAGTGGGATCATGGAGAAGCAGCATCTCGCATGACGGCCGGCTAGAGACTGCTTAGGATGCTGAGCTGGCCACTCCGCTTCCGTGTGGAGGACAAATTCAGTGGTTGCTCTTCTATTAACGTGAAACTGGAGAAGATCCAACGGTTTTGTTGTATGTACGCGTTCTCTCTGGGAAAAACGCTAATTCTTCTTTTAATTTGGTCTGCGGCCCAGGTCTGGAATGGATTCTGTAACTATAAAAAACAATACTTTGCTCAACCCTGGTCAACACTTACATGTAGTGAATTCCGTCTTTTGCTTATGTTTAGCTAGTTAAGAAGAAGATTGTTTCTAGTGGAAGTTGTGTTTTTGTTCTTTATTATTCTTTGGTTGTTCGTTTTGAGTTCATCAAGGTGTGTCTTCGAATCATCTAATGGTTGAATTCTCTCAACCTTTGAATTCTCTTAACTGGCATCTTTCATCTCATTTTTTAATTTGTAACTTCACTGGATGGTTGAAGGCAGAGCACAGTTTCAGTACAATCCCTAGTGACAATATTGACAAACTCACTCACTTCTTCATCTTTTCTTGCTCATTGATTATGAAAGGAATTCATTGTTCAGCTTGAATCTTCCATTCTCTTTTCAGAGGCTTCTCGTCTCCTCAACGCTCATTGTAGACGAGTTGTTTCTGCATTAATTGGGCCAAGGATGTTATCTCTATTTACTGAAATCAACTATACAGTTTTTATAGTTTAAGTTTGGGCTCCTTTTTTTATTTTCGTAATTAGTGTCAATGGAACCTCTCAGAGTCAGTTTATCAATCATTCTTTTTTTCACAGTGCCTCTGTTCTACTTGCCAGCTTTTATCTTTAATAAATGTTTATCTAGAATTTTCTTCTTTCTGTAAAGATTGTTAGCATCTCAGCATTGGGATAGAACATACAGTTTTAGAATAGCGTGACCAGCACTCCCATATTATGTCTTCTGTAGTTTCATCTAGTTTTTACTGGTAATGTTTACCAGTTTGCCACCGAAAGGCGCTAATCCTCAAGAATTTTCAAACGGATCATGATTTTGTTTTTCTGTCAACTTTTTTGGCCTTTCTTGGGAACGTTTGAAATGATTCAACTTGTTTCTGCCTCTATCATTGGTCATGTGAATTCAAAGAGCTCAGACATTCAGAATTAAACTACACAAAAAATGAGTAAAGAATGATTAGATAATTTTTGATGGTTTCTTTAGGTTGTGTTAAAGTGTCGTTTGAAGTCATAAATGTCCGCTGGACGTTGTAAGCATTTTCAATTTGTACTTGTGCCAGCACGACTTAATTCGATGTGACAAGAGCATCACACCTGTCTCTCCAGGTCAGCAGCGACATGACGGGACAGATTCAATTCCGCCACAACATTCTAATTTTGTCACAGAATTTCCTCTTTGCTTTTTACCAGGCAAGACATGTTTCGTCAGAGATGTGATGTTTCCCTGAAAATAAAACCTAGTACAATATTTAGGCTGACTGGAACTAGGGGACCCATCCTGAAAAAAAGACTCAGTGGAGATCGAAATGTGGAGAATGTGTGGAGAGCGTCACATGACCTTCTCAAACCATGATCACCGCATTACTGACTAGTGTTTTCTTTCTGTCAGTGCTTTCTTAATTTAGTTTTCTCATCCCATATGATTTTGTTGTTTTGTAAGAAAAGAGAAACAATTCCGATAATGAGAGCTATTAAAATGAGAGTCTTTTTTTAGAGCAGCTAAAGTACAATTTTATAGTCTTTTTTTTTTTTCCTTGAGAGGAAAAACATTCTATGAAGTCAGGAAGACCAGATAGCCGAAGGAGATGACAGAACATATTGACCAATAAAGACAGGCTCGGCACGTTTCATGTGGTAGGAAAAGGTTCTTAAATTTGTCCTAAAAAAAATTCTACCCTGTATTTTTTCTGAAATATTTAACCCTGTTCTGCAATGCTCAGAAGGATATTTAGCATTTATATTGGTATTTGTAACAGGAGAATAAATACTCCAAACAAGCCAGCGCTTTGAGACGCCTCCATTATGTTTGTGCTCCTCAGAAGCAGCTCAGATCAATAAGTAATTTGAAAGAGAGAGAGAGAGAGAGAGAGAGAGAGAGAGAGAGCTTCAGCAGTCTGGGTTAGATGCCAGGTTGATGAGGGGAAATTTGAATACGCAGAATGTTCTTCTGCCTGAAGAGGGTTTATTTGAGGAAACGGCTTTTTTGTACAGACTGGAACAGATTGATCGAACCGTTCGTAAGGGAAAAAGGTAAAAGGTAATTGAGTGGACGTCCGGTCTGACAACTGCGAGCTCAGGCCATGACAAAAGATTCATATACTAGCTAACAGCTTTACAGTCCATTTCTCGTAAAAAATAAACCGTCAAAGCAACCTTCGTCACCAAGTGGAGCTGGAGGCGACGTTATTCTTAATTCCTGGTGAACGTGAACTGTTTGCTCTGTGAAAGACTCTGGGTTTATTGACCTTTAAATGCTCACTGACCCCGGCAGCGGTAACTGATACATCAAGCAGTCAATCCGTCCTGAAAGTCATATGTCCTGTTCCAGGCTGTGGTCAGAGCCGTTGACCGCTGCTCAGTAGTCTGAGCTCTTCCTCAAAAGCTCAAGACTAATTATGAAGTGAATGTTTTTCTAGAAGTGTTGGGCTGTTGGAAGAGTTGGGGTGATTGTTGGAGTTGGAGTTTGACGGCACGACGTTGCTAACGTTCTTTAGACATGTATTTTGTATGCTTGGCAACATGTTTTTCCTGACTTCTTGAACTATTTTACTGGAATAAATATATATATTTTTTTATTTGTACAGTATATTACTCTGGCTTTTAATGCAGCATAAGTAGGTTCAGAAATGTGCATCATTCAAATCAATGCGTGCTGTGAATATCGGTAATATTTTGTACATTTTATAGTGGCATTTTCTTACGCCAATCTGCGTAGAAAAATAGACTGATTGATTTTTAACTAACATTACGGAGGCCGGGAGCTGGATTGCTCAATATGTCGATCGGAATCTACCAGTCAATCGAGACGATAATGTGGGTCGACCGCATGGCTTAAAAAAAGTTAACCTCAGCTTATCACGTGTCATCTCTATGTAATGCGTCTTTTGATTGACATTCAGAGCAGCCAATCAGACTTTCTGACACAGGTGACAACCCACATGTATCTGCACAAAAACGTTTTTATTTAAAAAGACACAGACTATCAACACAGACTTTTCTTTATATTTCTTTTTTTTATATATAGTTTTATGCTTTTCTCTGAAGTTGCAGTTAAGTTTAAGTTAAGTTAAGCATTGGCAAAAATGTATAAAGTTGTGTAATGTGGTGATGCAAGGTACTGTTCGTTTAAAACAAGATGTTTTGAATAAAATACTGATTTATTCTTAAATAAAATATAATTTATAAGTAGTTTGCACTTCAGAAAAATTGTGAGCACCCTTTGGGAAAAATAAACTGCCTTTGAATAGCAACTATTTCACTTTAACATAGTGTTAACATCGTGTAACATAGTGGTACTTTTAAACATTTAGAATTTTTACCATTTAATTTATAAAGGACAAAATAGCAACCATTTTTAAAATTCTAATCACAATACTGATGATGTGTCTCTTTTTTTTTGTTGTCAAAAGTGAAATATGTAGTGTAACAAAATGGCAAAATGTACATTTACTGTTTACGTTGTCACGTTGATCTAATCGAATGTTGCGTTAGGAGAATTTTTATTTCCACCAATCCAAGAAAAGTGCTGGAACTGTAGCATCAGATTCGCATCTCCTGACGCAGTCACATTAGCATGTCGCATCCCTCATTCCACTCATGTATATTTATTCGCAATCTCCAGTCAATAAATCACACCTCACAATACGGCCCGGTGTCCAACTATGTGTCATTTAAATGGGGGAAAAAAAGTCACGAGTTGGCTTCACCGATTGAGTCGACATCGAGATTTCGTTTCGAGCCGAGCTGAACACCAAACACGGAGACACGCTGCTCTGAGCGTCACGCTGCGATTTGCTTTACTGACACTCGCATCTCGCTCAGCACAGTATGTGCAACCGTCAGGCGCTGATCCTGCCATGTGCGCTCACATCACGCCGGACACTGATGGACAAGGTCACGCCACCACAGGAGACGAGCAAGCGCACACCGTCCGTCTCCACCTGAAGGCGGTGCTGTCTGCACGGACTCTGTTTTTAATGGTGCGGTCATTAATCATTGATCAAACGTGCAGGATCTCCAGAGACTCTAATGGATTTACCTGCAAGGATGGTTCAACCTGGAGGAAAACAACTCTTACCGTCAACACACTCCTCTCCAGTTCCACTTTATACCTTCACGCTCTCTATAAATAACACGGATGGTTGTTTGTGATAAGATGCTTGATAGCCGCACTGTGTTGTGACTGTGATCTGGCGTTTGATCTTGGAGGAACGTGCTTTCTGCTCGTTTCCTCGGCTTCCTGCTGTGATGTTTCCATCGTCTTTTCTCTTAGCCGCATGGTTTCTCTCTTCGTTCCTTCAGCTCAAAGCTATGGGCTCTCTGGGATGTGCTGGCTTTGAGAGTGGTTTGCTCGTCCTTGAGCGCGTCCTCCTCCGACTCTCGTGTGATTCCTGGCGAATGGCAGTGCGGTCAGGACACCAGCCGCTCTCCTCGTTTGATGGATAAACCTGTTGAAATTCAGCCAATTTTGATAATGACAATGAAAATGTTGATGGTGCTCGTGATGATAAAAACATTACGCCGCTACCGCCGTCCCGATGATGGATCGCTTCTTAACGGTGAATGCTATTAGTGCCACAAGTGTTCTAATGAGCTCATCAGACTGAAAAATGAGTTTGTAGTAGAAGCGCTCTTTTTTTTTTTTTTTTTTTTTTTTTCTGTCATCACTGGCAGTTGGTCGCTATGTGTGACTGATGTTAGTTTTAAAGGACGGATGTCTCATTCCTAGGATTTGTATTATGACGCAAATGCAAGTTGGGCTTAAGTATAGAAGTATAATACAGTGATCGAACCAGTGAGGTTTGAGCATACTTAACCAGGAGGCGTGTACTTGAGATTGGCCACGCCCAAAAAAGAGTAGGAACCAACCTCAAACGTCTCAATTGTAAACTAAAGGTTTAAGAATGGCAGAAGTGACACAAAAAAGTTTTTAGAGAATTGATGTTAATCAAGTAACTTAATTTCTGGGATCCAATAGTTTCAGAGAAAAATCTGAGCATCCACCTCATAGCCAAACTTCAAAACTTGTGCGAATGACATGTTTGGCTAATAAATCTTGAACAGAACTTTGGTGCCATTTTTTGCTCTTTACTGGGATACGAACTTAAACTGTTTCGAAACATCTTCAAAAAACATGGTTTTAGAAACTATCATTAGTGCCACTGTGGAAGTAACTATATAACGTATTCATAATTGTTTTTATTGCATAATTATTTTTTTCATTAATAAGAAGTTTGAAGTTTCATTCTGGTACCAAACCAGTTCTGGTGCGAATCCAGACTCGGGTTGTTCTGTTACCAGGCTTCCATAGTTGTGGTTGCTTTATTTTTTCTAAATGTGGTTTTATTTGCTTCACCTGTGACATCCAACGTGAACGCGAATCACTCGCACAATGCATAATCAGTCAGTGTGTTTCACACGACAAAGCCGAGAACTTCTAACATCCTGTGACTGGTGTTGTTAAAAGCTTTTTCCAATACGAAAGGTACAACATGTGCTGCAGTTCCAGCTTGTATACTTCTAGAGATGTTGTGTTCTTTGTCCAGCTGAAGTGAAAGTAATGGATAACTCGGATGCAGGACAGGTTTTGTAAACTCTAAAGTTCACTGAAGAGTAAAGATACTGGAGATCCAACTCAACTTTGTTGTCGTCAGTGGCTTTACTGAAATTTGGATTCCAGAGACTTGGATTCGGTGACACGTTCTGGACACTGTTAGGCTTGTGGAGTACTTATTGAACCTACCTTTCTCGCACACAGGAAGTCCCAACCTTGTGAGATTGCTCCGCATGTGGTCATCACCCAAGCAGGGATTTATGAATCCAATTCTGCTCATTTTTATTTTCAAAAATACGGAACCACTATGTTTGTAAAAAAAAAAAAACGTTTCTGCTGAAAACAGCTGGTGCCGTGCAGCCTAACTAGGTTCCCAGGACTATTGGAAGAGTAAAAAGCCCAAAGCATCTCAGATCCTACTCACCATACTCACAGATGTTTCTTTTTCCTTCTCATCTTTCGCTGGCACAACCAGAGAGTGTTTGTTGCCAACAAGTCTCATTCGACCAATGCTCACGCTCCCTCTGCCACTTAGAAAACTCCAGGCAGTTATGCATCTGAAAAAGCTTTCTAACGGACTGCGGTTAAAGTCTTGTGGTTTTGATGGAGATATCGTGTCCCCAATGCCGTTCTTTGATGCAGTTCAGCTACAGGGAAATTCGGAGATTTTAGTTCGGTCCAGTCTTGTGATTAACATTGTTGAAGAGCAGAGAAATTCTTTAGTGATCTTGTCTGTATTGGTGGCTTTATTTTCTAGATTCTTTTTTTTTTTTTTGGACAATATGGTAAAGTTTTTCATAAACTGGACATCTTTTTTTTTTTTTTTTGTAATTATAATGAAATTGTGATTTATTTGTGCAGCTCAACTGTAATAAGAGATGTGTTGCTTTCATATGTTGAATAGTTAAGGAAAGAATGGTAGGTTTTATCATTACATTATATTTTTACCCCAGGGAAACAGGAAGTCGTGAATTGTTAATGAAAGGTTTCTAGATACTCTGATCTCATCTCCAAACCTACTGTAGAATTTAACACTTTCAATGTTATTTCATAAGATTTTCAAAGGATGCCAATACATGTAAGACCAATGAATTATTTGTAGATATTATGTTTTGCGAGATATTGACTATTTCCCAAGGTGAATATATGCTTCTGCAATAAAAAAAATTAGTTTTTATATTTGGAGGCCAAACAAATTGTTCAAGTGCCTTGATTTTGGTCGGGGCCACGTCATTTTGGAGATGCTCGGCTCTCTCGCTCTCCTCATGTGGACCAGACGTGACGTGCCTTAAAGGGGCAGGTGACTGTATAGATCATGGCATGATGCTGATTTCTGTTTATGCTTCATTACTACAGCTTGGACAGAGAACATCTTGTGCCAATGGGGATTACTACAGGCCTGTCCGTGTCAGAAACAGGCCTGCCACGACAGAATGTGCTGCCCTGTGTTCTACTCAACCCTGTTAGCGGGGACGGACATTCAGCGAGATTACTCCAGCAGAAGGACATCTAGCAATCTAAACCAGATTTAATGTTTGGGGTTTAGTTAAATAAATGACAAGAACTGTCAAAATATGAACGCTAATAATATACATGGAGCATAACAAGAGTGCATTAAATAACACGCGAGTGTCAAAAAATACAATTTGTAAAAATAATTCCAATAAAAATGTAAAATGTACATTCGTTCGATCCAACTGCTTGTCTCTTTACACTGGCTACCAGTCGCTGTTAGTTTCAGGTTCAAAGCTTTAACTTTGCTCTAACCTTCAAGACTGAAGATCTTACCCATGAATTCCAGGCCGAACGGGGCCTTTCTGTGCAGAGTTGATATTCTTCACAGTGATTGTGTTGGTTTCTTCTGGGTCTCCGGTTTCCTCCCACAGTCCTTGTGTGTGTGTGTGTGTGTGTGTATGTGTCCTGCTTTGCAAATGGTGTCCAGCTTTGCTGAGATTCTGAAAAGAAGTAAGAGTAAGGTAGGAAACATAAGGATGGATGGATGAACACGGACGTTCTCTCTTGCGGCTGCTTATCTACAACTTATCTACTCCAACTGCCTGTTTGGCAGCAACTAGTTAACTCTGAAGCATGATAATGTGAAAATAACCCATATATAATGACTGTAAAATCTTTTGTCACCTTGTGTAAAGCATTTTCTGTTGCCCGTTGTTTGATCATTTGCTTCTAATGCTTCTCATTTTGTAAGTCGCTTTTTTATCGAAAAACTCCAAATGATTGTAAAGTGACTCCCAGGGAATCAAACGATCAACACCCAGACTCCCAGGATGTTGCGATTGAATGCAATTTATAAATACACCATTTACCAGTTTACATACATATTGATCTGTACTGTGTGTGCGTTTATTGTCTTCTGAAAGGTGACCTTGAGGATCTCAAAAGGTATTAGAGATTAAAATATATTTTATCATCACTGTACTATCATTATTAGTATTGTATTTTTTTTTATTTATTACAGAAACCAATAATATAGCAACTATGCTAATGATATTTTAAAGACACTGAATTTTGTTTGGAGTTTGGATGCACCTTTGATTAAAAGACCTTGGAAACGTGTCAGACTCCAACATTTCTGCTCAAACAGTCAGAAGTAAAGGTTCCTGCAGAGTCCACACGGCTAAACGCTCTCACGAGTCAGTGATCTTCTGTTCTCCGACCTATTCTCGCTTCCTCTCACGTCAGCACATAACGTAAACGCAGTCCCCTGAACCGTTGACGTGCATTCCGAGCTTAACTCACGCTGTGGGTTCTTCCTGCATCGTGATTAGGTCACTTGCCCCACGGACACACTTTAAATTCAGTTCGTCCAACACTCGACTCTTCCCGGGGAAGCTCACGTGAATCAGTCCGGATGCTCCCCACTATCAGGCTTTTATCTTGATCACTTTTATGGAATCTGACATCCAGCACCAAAGTGACTTCTCTTTCTCTTTTCCAACGCAGCCATCCGGGAGTTCCCCGAGGACGTGTTCACCAACAGACAGCGCACGAGAGGAGCCGTGCTGCTTCACATATTTGCGGTGGGTGAACTTTCCCAATGGCCATCCACGTCCAGCCTTGCCCACCGGTCGACCTCGTCATCCAGACTCTTAAGAGAATTGTAAATCCTTTGTCAGCGTTTGGCGTCATTTTGAGTGCTGGTGCTGAGGCCGTCCTGTCTGCAGCTGACAGGAGATCACTCAGACGCGCACTTTACATTATTCACGCACTCCATCTTCGTCTCGTGACTTTTTCTTTCTCCACTTCACTTTCACTTCTTTTTCTCAGGCTCTGTATATGTTCCTGGCCCTTGCCGTCGTCTGTGATGACTACTTTGTGACCTCTCTGGAGAAGATTTGTGAGGTGAAGGTTCCTCTGAACATTTCAATTTTTTTTTTTAATTTAGATCAGACTCAAACTGCCTTTTCACGAGATGTTTACTCCCTGTCATAATCTTCCTCTGGCCCTCAATTGGCCTTCAAATACTGCACAATTCTGGATAAAAAGAGAATCACGTTTTTTTCTCCCCACAATTCTTTAACAATTGTGGATATTTTTTTTTACTTTACTGAAAAAAGCAGGTTGTCAAACAGCAATATAAAAATACATATTACTCTTTGCTTTAAATTTAAATAAATGAAATGAAAATGATGCAAAAATAATGTTGTCAGGAAAAAATAAACATACCAAGGTACAGTATAATGTACAGTTGAGGAGAAAATTGTGAATTTTTATAAATTCTTTCTAAAACTCATTTTGAAAAATGTAGAGATGGTTCGATCATTGTGTCACATCTCCTCTAAAATGTCTGAATTGGAAAAATTATGCATTTGAAAGTGGAAAATAAACGTAGACACAAAAGGTTTCATTAAATTATTTAAATCATATTAAATCTCAATCTCATGACACACAAAGTTAATGTGAACTGTTTGGTGGATCACAGTTGGACTGAAGACAGAAATTCACAGTTTTGCCTGTAAAGACGCTCATCTATTATGATCAGAAAGAGGAGCGAGACATTTCCTCCCATTTTTTTTTTCCAGTCTGTGTAAGAAAAAAAAGCGAAATTCATGTTTGGAATGCGGTACTTTTTTTGTTTGTGTATAAATCAAAATGGGAATCATTATCAGATCAAGCTAAATATTAAATGACTATTTAATGATCAAATGACATTTATAATTAAGATACACAAATGATTCATTCATCTCTTTTAAACCTGGCCTCAGTTTTGCTTATTGTGGGTCTTTAACGTTCCTCCATCGATCAGAAACTGCACTTGAGCGAAGACGTGGCAGGCGCGACCTTCATGGCAGCGGGAAGCTCCGCCCCCGAGCTGTTTGCCTCCATCATTGGTGAGAAACGTAGCCAGGTGATCGTGCGCCAGTGGATTCAGCGGATGTGTTGTGTTTCTGCAGGTGTGTTCATCACACACGGAGACGTGGGTGTGGGCACTATAGTGGGCTCAGCCGTCTTCAACATCCTCTGCATCATCGGCGTGTGTGGGATTTTTGCTGGACAAGTGAGTTGCTCTCTGAAGTCTGGAATAAAGCTGAGCACCAGTGCTGCCGTACTGAAGATAGGAATGTTTAAGATTATGTAATATTAATATAATGGACTTCATACGCAGATGAAGCATATGAACATCAGACATAAATGGCTTACACAGAATTTACGAGCCGTACTTTACATCATCTCTCTCTCGCTCTCTCGCTCTCTTTCTCGATCCGTCTTCATCTCTCTCTCACGCTCTCTCTCTGTCACACTTCTCTCTTATTTCTCGGTCCTCTCTCTCTATTCTCTTTCTCTTTGTGTCCTCTCTGTTTTTCCCCATGTTTTCTCTCCTATTTTTGCTCTTACTGCCCTTCCTTTATTTCTCTTTCACTCACTGTCCTTCCTGTTGGGTAATTCTTCCTTTATCTTTATTTTCCGCTGTTTTTCTTTTTGTCCTTCCACCTTTCTGTCTGTCTCTCTTTCTAATATTGTGTCCCCCCCCCCCTTTCTCTTTGCACATACTGTCTCTGACTTTCAATCCTTTGTCTGTCCATCTCTCTGATTGATTTCCATTTTAGGCAACACATTTATATTACTTTCGATCATTCGTTCTTGTACTGATATTAAAACTGGTAGAAAAGCCGAAAAGTACTTTCGTATTGAGAACATGCTTTGTTTAAAACGCTATTTTTTTTCTATTGAAGGTTGTTTTCCTCACCAAGTTTGCTGTGTTCAGAGACTCGATCTACTACATTTTTTCTGTAGTGGCTCTTATTGCAGTAAGTATCATGTGCAATACTTGTATAAATACTGCTATGTGTATGTATATGAAACAATCATTAGATTAAATATGTTGGTAAGTTTGTTCGTTTTGTTTAGAGTTAGACTAACACATATAAGATTAATCAGTCATTATCATAACCACTATGTAAACTTTATTGACCATATAAAGCATAGTGTGAGTAGAGAGTGTTGGGTTCTGATTTATATTCTGCTTTGTGAGACTTTTATTCTATATTTTTTTTTGCAGTTTATCTATGATGAAAAAATTGTGTGGTAAGTAAACTTGATTCTATTTATGTTTCTCTGATTGGCAAAAGGCAGCATTCTGATTGGATGTTGCTGTTTGCTAAAGGCATTGTTCAGATTGGATGTTGCTGTTTGCTAAATGCAGTGCTCTGATTGGTTATTGCTGTTTGCTGAAGGCAGCATTCTAATTGGGCATTACTGTTTGCTAAAGGCAGTGTTCTGATTGGTTGTTTTGTCCCCTGTACCTGCAGGTGGGAAAGTCTGGTATTGATCATCATGTATGCTGGCTACATCATTATCATGAAGTAAGTCTTCCTCGCATTTCCTTCACCCGAAAATAAAGTTCAAGCATGACTGATTTCACTAATGTCTGTTTTGCTTCGGCAAACTGCCAGGATTAATTACTCCTGATTGGTTGTGCAACACTGCGGTTTTCTCTGTTGTAACCGGGCTGCGTTTTTGTTCTTCAAGGTTTAACACAAGCATGCACAACTACTTTTCGGGGAAGGACGATAAGCGAGTGACCAACGGTAACGCGGTGATCAGCGAGATGGAGGATGGTAATGCATGTTATGATGCGTTTTGGGATGATCCATCCTGGCCCTTACTCAGCCGAGGTAAGGGTAACAAGACAGGTTTCACGTGGGCAAACAACTAATCCTCTGCTGCTTGCACCGAGTTTCCACATAAATCATCACTCCGCTGTGTAATCTCTGTCCGGAACACTCTTCCTGGCGTGGAGAGCCTAACACTTTTGCCTTTTCTCGCTGAGTAACTGCATTCCGCTTTCTGTTTCAGAGTGCGGTGTTGTGTAGTGCGACACTGAAGCCTGTCTCTTTAGCCTTACAAACTCTGCCCTGGCTCCTGTCTTAAATCAGTGTGTGTGTGTGTGTGTGTGTGTCATACAATAGCTGTTACACCTACTGATCCATCAGAAAATGGTATCTGTCAGCACGGCACGCTCTGCGTTCATGTGAAGTTTTTGGAGGAATACATTCTTGGTTTTCTCCATCCTCATGTGTTTGCACTAATTCAGGCAGCGCACATCTGCCTCTTTCTCCTTCTGTCACTGCCCACCCCGTCGTCTTTTTCTCTCTGTTATTTTCCCTCTTGCTTTCTGATTTTCTCTCTCTCTCTCTCTCTCTCTCTCTCTCTCTCTCTCTCTCTCTCTCTCTCTCTCTCTCTCTCTCTCTCTCTCTCTCTCTCTCTCTCTCTCTCTCTCTCTCTCTCTCTCTCTCTCTCTCTCATATTCTCTCTCACTCTGACTTTCTCACCCCCTCTCATGCACTCATGAATGTCCTTTTTCTTTGCCTTGTGATGCTCTCTCTCTCTCCCCCCTTCTCTTTCTCTCTCTGTCTGTCTGTCTTTTTTCATATGCCTGACACTCCAATTCCGTCTATTTATTTGTCTTCTGCAATATGTAGATGTGGGTATGTCTCTCTCACTCTGTCTCTTTTTCTTTAACTCTGGCTGTGTGTGTGCGCGTGTGTGCCTGCGTGTATTCACTCTATCCTCTATCCTTGCTTATTCATTCATTTTCTCTCTCTCTCTCTCTCTCTCTCTCTCTCTCTCTCTCTCTCTCTCTCTCATTCTCTCCACTTCTTACTTTCTCTCTTGATTACTCCCACTTTTTCCATCTTTTCATATCAATCTTTTTCCAAAACGCCACATGTTAAACGCGACTTATTAAGATGCAGTCAATTCCTGATGAATAATAAAAAGTGCTGTCCTACTTTTCTATTTCGATGCCTTTTTCTCTGTTTTTTTTCTTCTTCTTTTGGTTCTACTAAATAGTTTTCAAAAGTGCACATCCTGCTGTGTCCTCGACCGCAGAGATAAAATCATTTGAACAATTTTAAATAGTTAATTGACACCATTTAAATAGTTAATTTAAATGGCCAACTCTGAGCAGTTAAATGTTAAAAAGATGTCATGTTGGAACTTGCTTCAGGTTGAGTTTGAAAATAGCCACTATAATGGCCGACAAGAAGAAGATTGTGTATCTAACTGTAGGGATTTCTAGTAATGAACGTTCCAGTAATACCCTCTTCCGCTTGACTATGAAGCGATGGTGCCCGCAGTCAGTGTGTTTTGGTGCCCGCGTGTAGTTAACGGCGTTTTGGCAGAGGAGCTCGTTCTGTGGCGTGAGAGTCCCATAGGCTGCACTGCGTGTCAATTTCCAGTGTGTTGATGGTTTGTGACAGTGTCCCGAGGGGCTCAGAGGTGGCCTGCAGAACACCCCAGCAGGACTCCGGCTTCCTCGCTCTGACAGCACACACTCTCAGATTGAAAATGATGACAGATCCTTTTTCTGCTTGGTGTGTGTGTGTGTGTGTGTGTGTGTGTGTGAGTGTGTTCTGCCACATCCATCTCTGTGTTCACGCATGCTGCGTCTGTGTTTGTGCATTTACGCCTCCTTTTATTCTGGCGGATTTCCTAGTGAAGCCCAGTAAGACGTACACCCGGGGCTCTGTGGTGATGGTGGATGAGATGATAAACTCCAGTCCGCCCCACTACCGCTTCCCCGAGGCCGGCCTCAGGGTCATGATCACAAACCACTTTGGACCCAAGACACGTCTGCGCATGGCAAGTCGCCTCATCATCAACGAGGTAAAGACACACGCGGCTTGAAATCGAGGGCTGATGTTACCTGTGTGAAATATAAACTCAAAACAGTTCCCAAGCAAGTGTTTGAAATATTTAGGAGTGTGTCTTCATATCATGAGTCGGAAAAGTGTGTACATGTAAATGTTACAAAATATGGTTGGCAAATAAATTGTAATTGCAAGTTTTGTGAATTACTGTTAAATTAATAGTGTTTTTTTTTTCATTCTCTATAAATTGAAAGCGAATCACAGATTTTCCATTGTCTATTATCAAAGTTTGATTTTTCTAGTTTAGCCAGGTTTGTGAGTGATTAACCAGCCCAAATAAAATGTAATTATCTTAAAATGACAGTTTAGTGCAGAAACCGGCACCTCTGAATGTTTTCTCGACATGGAAACGATTTGTTCAGGACTGCATTTGGTTTATTTTCACGAGGACTTTAAACTTTGACTGGATTTGGCAGATGTAAAGACCCGATTGTCTGGTTATAATGGAACACATTTAACTGTGGAAACCCGGGGACTGGATTATGAATCTGAGAACAGAAAAGCCTCTGGTCCGATCTTTGTTTGCCGGCTCAGCGGTGTCGAGTCTCACATCAGGTAGCCCAATTCTGAGGCTGATTAAAGCGTTTCTATAAATACCTCCATGCTGGCAGTCACAGAATGGCGTTAGAAATTCAAACCTCTGCTCCAAAGGCCGCTAAGGAATCTGATAGAGACGTGGCAGCTAGTTAGTGAGGAAACGACACTGGAAGCCGAGAGCATCACAATAAGTGTGTTCTGGAAAGTCCATCAGGGAAGTGATGAAGCCTGTGCCACTTTCACTTGCAGCAGCAGCGGCTGGTGAAGACCGCAAACGGCGTGGACGCAATTCTGGTGGCTGATAACAAGACGGAGAACCTGGAAAACGGCATCGTAGCGGAAGACAAACTGGCAGAGGAGCCGGAGAGCGAGATCTCGTCTCCCTTCAGCTTGCCTGGTGAGGAAACGTTTACAAGCATCCCTTACAGTCGTTTTTTTATTGCATCTTTTCATTTGATGACTTCCTTGTCTTGTATCAAATATGGAGGATTTTCTGCTGTGTATGCAAATCAAAATGATGTATAAACGGAACATCTCCTTAAGTCAAGCATTGATTCAGAGATGCTTCTGTCCAGGAATGGAAAGTTGTGTTCTAATTTCAGTGTTTTGCTCGGGGACACATTAGTTGTCGAACCCAAAAGTCGAATGTGCAACCCACCGGTATTGGCTGAAAATTCAACATGCAACTGTTTTTATTAAAATGTGTTGAACGTATTGTACGTTTGATTCAAGTAGTCGTGTTGAACTAATTGATCCTGGTTTTCCTCCCCAAAATTTGGGAATGCAAACTGTAGAGAAGGAAAATCAGAAGGAAGCATGCCTAGAATACAAGAAGCATACAGAAAAAAAAACAAGGAAGCGTTACTTACGTAACTTACAGACCAACTCACTCGTCTTATCCCAGTTTGGATGAATGTAAACAATCGCCTACTTCAGGGTACAAACACAACAATCGGACGAGCCCCCAATTATGTTACGTCCCTGGGTGGTGTGGAAGTCTAGAGTGATGGGTGACGTGACAATCCGGCGGTTGTTTAATTTATGACGTTATGAGATAAGAAATAATAGTGAGCAGAGCGGACCAAACTGAGGAGGACAAACTTTTAATCTCAACTTAAAGTGGTAAACAGAACAAACCATACCGGTGAGAAAACCAATGAGTGGTGCCCAAAATAAAAGTAACCATCTCCCCTCCCAGCCTCTACTCTTAAACCGACCACGCACAGGAACAAAGGAAAAATACTAACTACGCTAACCAAAAATACAAGGCGGGCACCCCCTCCTTACCTAATGTTCTAACAAAGAAAGAAACCCTACGTGAGGTGCAAAAAGAATGTATACCACGTGGCCTGCTTCCCTGGTTTTCTCTCAAAGACAAACAGGACCACAACACAACCAGATTTGGCTTTTCACAATGATGCAGCACCCACAAAAACGGACTCAAGCTGAGTGGCACACAAGGCGGTGGTTTGAGGCTTTGGGCCGGACTTTTATCTCCCCATGGCACCTTCCAATTGGTCCGCCCAGAGTGGCAGCACCTGCAAACATACGTAGGATGTTCCTACGTAACACATCAAAAGGAAACAAACAAAAAAAACATGTTTGTGTATATATAAACTGTATGTATGTAAGTATGTATGTATATATACACGCATATAAATATTTGTAAAGAGCTACAACACTGACTGGAGATAAGGGCGTGACATCCGAGAGCATTGTTCCAACTAAAACTGTGATTCGCATGAAAATAAAAGAATTCTTTTTGCTTATTGTGTTGAGATTACAGCTTTTACCACTCACTGACTTGGTTCAGACTGGCTTTGTGTTGTGCATTATTTCCTGTATATTTTCCCTGCAGCTTTGCTTACATCAAAACCATGTGCCCACCACTTGAACTCTCAAGTCATGGTACATTAAAGGATTGGCTGGTTACAGTAAAGCCAAGAACAAAATCAAAAGAGCATTTTGAGAGCATCATTCATTTTTGTTCCACTTATTGCTTCATGTTGTCTATAGGGGGCGCTATGGACCGAGTAAAGTTCTTCATTTCCTGGCCCATTCTGGTGTTGCTGTACTTTACCATACCAAATTGTGCCAAGGTGCGATGGGAGCGATGCTTCATGCTGTCCTTCTTCCTCTCTACACTATGGATAGCCATTTTTTCCTACTTCATGGTGTGGATGGTGAGTTTTTTGTATTACGGAAAGATCCGTTGTTTTTTTGCAGAACTAGATGGAACTCGTCCGGATGCTGATTTATCCATATGTGGAAAGATATTTGAATCGTTAAATATATGTTTACCTACAATAATTGACTTGTTTACCATAGTGTTCGGACTACAAGGTTCATTAAAACATATATATTTTATTCATCCACCAGTCTATTATATTATACACCGTCAGTGACTGATCTTAAAGTAAAGTAAACTGAAGTTCAGACATAAGAGAGAAGAGACACTTGGTTTATAAAGGACACAATTAATTTTTGAATAATTTAAAGGATTAGTGTGCTTGTAGTAAGGCAATATAGCATATTTACTTTTATTAACACATGTTAATTTTATTAATTTGATTATAATTGAGGCCTTTAACGAGTTTAAAGTTAATACCTTTTTAATTAATGTTCCACATCCTTATAATTTGATTCATGCTCCACTGCTTTTGCATTGATTTGATATGGTTAACAATTGATTTGATGATGCATAGATACTGTAAATGGTATGAAAAGTGGCATTCAAACCATTAAAATAAAATCAATTTTGTAGCCACAGAAGTAATGGCTACACAGACTTAATTTAATATTTTTATTTTTGTAAGAGCTGAAGGACACACACACACACACACACGCATAGACAGACAGACAATCATCCTCAGAGTTTTTACGCTTTTAACAAAGAATGATACCGTGGAATAATTCAATTTCTCAGAATAATTGAATTAAATAATTAAGCACAATGTTCACAAAAAAACAAGGTTATTGGTTTGAGTCCCATGAAAAGAACAAAAAACGACATGTTTTTAAACAACGGAACGTTTTTCTGTCTGCAGGTCACAATAGTTGGATACACCCTCGGAATTCCTGATGTTATCATGGGAATAACTTTCCTGGCGGCGGGCACCAGCGTTCCAGACTGCATCGCTAGTCTCATCGTGGCTCGGCAAGGTGCAAAGTTTTTCCCGACATTCTCCTGCTTTTCTTGCTGGCTTTTCTTCCTTCAGCTGTGGTCGTGTGGCTTCTGTTAGGTCTGGGGGACATGGCCGTCTCCAACACCATTGGGAGTAACGTTTTTGACATCCTGGTTGGACTCGGTGTTCCGTGGGGCATCCAGACAATGGCTGTCAACTACGGCTCTGTGGTAAACATCTTTTTTTCATTCTTTGAATTTGTTGGTTCTCGTTTAAACGCTCTAAAAGCTTCTTTGGGTTATTTTCCTCCTATAGGTACAGATCAACAGCAAAGGATTGGTTTACTCTGTGGTTCTTCTGCTTGGCTCTGTAGCTTTAACGGTAAGCAAATATAATCATGTTTAAAGGTCAAACAGGATGGAAGATTGAGAATATTAACGGCATGCTGTGAAACGAATGCTTGTGCGCAACAACCATGTTTTTCACAGTGTGTAATGTATTTGTATTTGCTCAAGTGGCACAGGGGCTTGAGCCTTAAGCTTTTCATGTTCAGCAATAAACAGCATTTTGTCAGATGTTTTTAAGAAAATTGAATTTATTTTGTAGATTCATTTTGATGAATAATAAGTTAGTTCTAGTGAATTCTTTCCTTGGTTCCATTCATCACTGGCAGAACCAACAACAGAATTCAGTTCACTATCTTGTTTCCAATAAACAGTCAATTTTGATTTATTATTTTAGTTTAATGTAATTGAAAGGGCTTTTTTTTAACATGTGTGTAGAATTCTTGTTTTTTTTAGGCAAATGTTTTAATTGTTTTCTCATAATTAAAACATTATTTTTTTTTTTTTTTCTCACTATCATTGTCGGAACCAAAGTGAGAAATGTTTTCAGGCGCCGATGAGAGCTGTTTGTTCGCTCTCTTTTTTTTCTTTTTTAATAAAATTTGGTTTAATTACCACTTATATTTAAATAGCATTTGGCTGAATTACAAATTTACACATTGTAATTACCACATTGTGCTGTAATATGCAAAATGATGTTACATATAAAAATATGCATTTGCAAATTGTTTTGATAACATTTTTCCACATCTTTCATCCTTTGTAATATAAAAAATAATACTTTAAATATATTTTTCAGAGAGTGATTGTGTGATAATCTTGGTGTTATGAGTGAATCCCTACAAAATCAAATGTGTCCTCGATTCTTTCCTTCTTTCGTTCCCAGTTGCTTTTAACGCACTTGAAATCCTGAAAATAAAGTTCCAGTTTACACTTTTTCTTATCCATTGTTGTCTTTCTGCTCACAGCTCACAGTGGTGATTGAATTATACTATTTATTCTGCATGTTTTGTACAAAAAGATGAGCTGTGTTGAATGGTTTGGTTCTCTGCCTCCAGGTTTTGGGCATACATCTGAATCGATGGAGGTTGGACTTTAAGTTGGGCATGTATGTGCTCGTACTCTATGCCATCTTCCTCTGCTTCTCCATCATGATTGAATACAACATCTTCACTTTTGTAAACCTGCCTATGTGTCAGGACGAGCTGTAGGCCGGATGATTTCCGTGGGCTCCGAACCAAAATACCTCCGGGATGGGACCGTACAACAAACTCACCAACTGTTCTGTTCCTGTGACGTTTCCATAGTCCTTTAAAATATTATCTCACCACCCCTTCCGCATCTCTAAACCACTGTGGCACAGATGGGAGAAATACATTTCCCAGAAGACCTTTGGCTCCTCATCACTTCCAGGAAATAAACTTGGCAGCTGTGTTTATAACTGGACACTGGTCAACCTCAGACAATCACACTGCAACCTATATGCATCCGCACTGGATAAATCAGGGGAGGCGTGGTCATATCTGACAATGATGCGCGTCTCCTCTCCTGCACAGTCATGAAGAATGCTGCTCCTTCCTTAACGCATTGCAATCCACGCCGTCATTGCCGTCAATGACATAGACATCAATAATGCACTTTATGTACGACAAAGATCTATATCATCATTTATTTCTGCAAGGATGGAACAACCGAAGAATGTCTCGGATATGGTGCAATAAAAGCGAGGGGACTGACATTAAACTGCAGCCCGAGGGCCAGAAGATGATTCACGAGGAAACTTGAGAAGTAGTCAACATGAAACATCTACGGATTGATCTCGCACTGGACGCGGGAGGCGGGGGGGATTTTGATGAGCTGCTGAGAGCTTCCGGCAGGTTCTGAAGGGAGAGGTCATCAGCTTCTCAAGCGCTCCCATCGCATACGTCTGGGTTCCATTTTGATCATCACCAATTAGTGGATGATTCCAGCCAGATTGGAAAGCTCTGGGTCCGACCGGAGCAGTAAACCCTCAGGAGAGCGTTTGCTTGTGACGCCGAAGAACTGTGACACGCACAACGTACTGATCAGTTTCTGGACGCGATGGTTGTTGATATGTAAATATGACATCACTGATCCTGTTTGAACCAGTGCTTCCTGACCGATGATGATGATGATGATGTGGAGGACGGGTGCAATTACAAGTGACCGAAGTGGCCACTGTTTCTTTATTTACGATGTGCCCGGACCTTCCTCTCGCCACCTTTACTACTGTTCGTCTGTAATGCATGATGTGACACAGAAAGCCATTGGTCAGTGTGGGAGAAAGCTCACGTCAGTTGAACGGGATGGATTTCGTGGAAATGAGCCAAGATCCCATCTAAAAATTCACTTTTGTTTTTGTTTTTTTTTAGATTAACTCTAATTAAATAAATAATTAATAGAAATTATTTTGAGTTAAAAACCAGAGTTAATCTAATTACCATACGTTACTGCCCTTTGTGGCGTTTACTTTTTTGTGACCATTTGTTTTAACTACATGTACGTGTCATTTCTTATTTAATTGTCTGGTTTAATTGCATAATTAATTGACTTTTGATTACATGTTTAATTATAATTTTTGTTTACATACCTAATTAGCAATCTTTCAAATTTACAAATTTTAACTTCCTTTTTTTTTAAATCACTACACTCTGCTGTAAGGCATTTTATTAATACATTACATGAATTCATATTTACAAAGTTACAAATATTTATTGTTTTAAATGCATATTCAACAGCCATGTTACCTACATACCCAGCTACCATTTGGTTTATGTAATTAAATAGTTTTTTATTATACTTTAACTACAGTGCAATTCACTACTTTTTGTAGTTAAGTAATTAAATTAACTGTAATTATACATTTTGAAATTACATACTCATCATTTGGTTTTTTCCATTACAATTTCTTTCAATTTACAAACTTTTATTACCATTTGTCGAAACAACCACAGACAATACGCAATATTTAAATATTCAACAACCGTTTATTATTTATTTGTCCAAGTACATACTATAATAATACTCCACTACTAATTTATACACTTTAATTATCATTATTCAAAACAACCACACTCATTATTGCATATACTTTGACAGTATATACTTACAAATGATTTTAATGTGACCAAAAGGACAAATGCCAAATAATGACAATAATAATAAATGCCAAATTATTTATCTTCTGTTTTTTTTTTTTTTTTTTTTTGATGTGTGTGTTACGAGTCGAACCCTACAGTTTCAGATGTGTTCTTGGCGCGTTTCGTGTTAATGGCAGCTAGCGCTCCCCTCGTCCCCTCAGCTGCTGGTGGGCTCAGGAGATCAGGAATGGCTTTGTGTCTCTGTTGCTCGTTGGAAATGTCGTTGTTGTCCAGTGCCGAGAGGCGCTGTTGCTGTTGTCTGTGCAGAAAGACAGTGTTGCCGTGCTCCATGTACACCGTATAGATATACATATATATGATATATATGCAATCGTGAGGGCTGAGCCCCGAGGATTATATTTTCATAGAGCCACATTTGGTGAAAGCTGCTGAAATCACACGCCACCGCTACACTTGCATGCAAATTCTGTCATCTAATCTCGCGTCACATAATTGCCATTCTGTAGAAGGTCGCCTTGAGTTTATTGTGGCTATGTGCTGTGTGGAATGATGGTGATGTCATGTGAATTTCTTTTTTTTTTCTCTTTTTTTTTCTTTTGTATTTGATATGTGGTGTTTCTAAGTGGTGGTCCGTACTATGACATTTTTCACATATATTGCATTACGTGTACTAAGGGAGCAGCACTTACCGCTGCTTCCACTGCCTGGTTGCCATGTTCTGTTAGTTTCAGATTTTTTATTTTGCTTTGTTTTTTTTCTGTGCCAGTAAATGAATACCCGCATGGTGTATCTACTCTAATTGTTGGCTTTCCTTGCTATCTATTGCAGCGCTTTTTTTTTTTAAGAGATTGTAAATGACTCTTAAAACGTTTATTTTTGAGACTTTGGGTGACATGGACTTCTTTACACTTTACTAACTGAGTTGTGCCATGCTTGATGTCTGATTCTGACTGTACGGTAGCCTCCCGCATAAGTGCGCGTCCCCTAAATTATGTTCTGAAATTCCTGGTTCAAGATTCATCATTGTGAAGTTCGCAGATTTGCAATTTTGGGGAAACGCCATGTTCTTTTGACACTATTCAATTGAGTCCCAGTAAAGACAGATCGTTCTTTAAACGCTCAAGGTTGGTTTCTTCCATCTTAGGTACGCACAGTTCTATTGGCGCACTTTAGCGAGAGGCTGCCGCGTTTAAAACAGACGCTTTTGGTTCTTCTTCGAGTAGTTGATAAACTTCAGCGTGTGGGAGGGGCTTTCTTGATGGCTCGTCTTGGTTTTGAGTTGTACAGCACTGGCTCATGAATAATGGTACACGCGCTCTCTGTTGTCGGCCTCTCAGGGCCCAAACACGGAAAACGCTTCAGACGAACCCACGGCGCATGAATATGCACACGAGTATGAGGCCTCCTCATGCAGTCTGTTGATTTATTAAACGCACATGCACAGAAATCTGCTCCACTGCTTCGTGAGTGACCTGCTGCACTGTGAGGAGGACGTCGGGAAACCGGCAAGGGTTCGGATTCAGTGGTTTTCAACATCTCGGTGTGTAACCTGAATGTATTGTCTTGCAAGCAATGGATGTATCAAACCAATGCATTTACTGTTAAGCAATAATCTAAAAAAGAGAATATGATCGATATATACAAGTAAGGGTGTCGTGTGGAGAATATTAAAAGATCCTGTTTATAAGCGTTTCTCGTGTCTGTCTTTGGTGTTCGGTGGCGCCCCCGCGTGTTTAATGCCGGTGGTGCAGCTTTAGCCATCTTGTTTTTAGCCAAAATGGAAACGCTGTGAGTCGTCGAAGGACTCGCTTGATTGAATAACATGGGTAAGTTACTGTAGGTCTCGATCGTGTCGTCGTATCTGAAAGGCGATTCAAAACGAATCGAGTCGCGTAAATCTTAGTGCACGCTTGAGAGTGTAAACAGCTAATGGTGTACCCGAACAAACATTGATATGAAGCAACGTGCATCTCGTTTACAGTTTAGTGTCAATTAAATTAATTTTACCAATGTGTAACTGCTAGAAACCCGCGATTAGCGTGTCGCTGTATCAACGGATTCGATGTACGGGATAAGTGGACGTCACGTGACACGTCAGCTACAGCTGACCTTGGCATGACGTTGTAATTAATTTAGCGTGTTATTTTCTACACGTGTAATTATGAACCATAACTTTTTCAAGCGCCTGTCGTTACGTCCGCCCCGCACCAGACGCGGTGTTTGTCAATCATTTATGAACTTCACGAAAATGATTTTTTTTCCCGCGTCATTTTGAAACAATGCGGAGTGAGTGTTCACACACACGTCACTGATGCGGTGTTAAACAGTCAGTCAGTCCGGTTCTCAGCGGCTTGACCTCTGTGTGCAGTGCTGCTGAAGGCGCTGAGAACTTTCCTCGCGCGTGGAGCCGCCGCCAGGGTCGCGACCGGCCTGAACTACAGCAGCCGGGCGAGTGTGAAGTCAGGTGGGGTTGAACATTAACATTTACAGCTGTCGTGTCGACTGAATATTGACCCGCTGCCGCTGGATGTGTCAGTGTCAGTGTCAGTCTGTCGGGCGGCATGTGGGTTCTTCCTCCGGCCGCCTCGCCGCGCGCTTTACGCCGCTGTATTCGACAGCAGAGCCCGGGCTTTAAGAACACGTCCGGTGTGGCAGCAGGTACAGTACAGTTTGGGGGTTAATGTATGTGCTGGGCGTTTTTCTCCTCCGGGTGGGCTACAGGTAGGGTGAGAAGATTTTGATTTCCAAAAAAGAGGAGAACACTAATCCAGACGGGCTTCTCAGAGGTCACATGCTTTAATGGTGCAAATAATGTAGTGTGTAATAAAATCATAGTCCTAGACTCTTTTCAAATAAATAAATAATATATAATGAATAATAATTGGATTAATTCGGCATTAATATGAAATGGTGTTCTACAAATCAGCTCTTCTGTTATAAAATCCAGCTTCAACAATATATATTTATAATAACAACCATAATGTCTATCTATTAGTGAGCAAAAGTAGTGGGAAGTTTTTATATGACAGATAATTGAGAGGTCTTCATAAAATGCGCGTGAGATGATTCGCATGAGATGCTGCTTTAAAAAACAATTTTCCTTTGAAGAAGCGTGAAACCCGGACATTTTCGTGAATTTATAAAACCCGTCCGGACGCCCTGGAACACGAGGTAGAAAGAGGACAAGTCCGGGGAAAAGATGACGCTTGGTCACTTTACTACAGGAGATAAAGATACTGCTGTATTGTGGAAGACTGGACTCGGTGATATAATTTTTTATTATTATTTGGCACATTTTCGAGTTTGTGGACATCAGTGTGAAACCAGAGACCTGGAGGAAACCCACGCCAGCACGGCAAGAACGTGCCGATCGCTCCTCAAAGTCTGAAACGGGTCCTTCTTGCTGTGAGGCAACAGTGCTCAAGTGAAATTTGACAAACGTGTAACATTTTTGTCCCGGTTACCTGATAATACAAATTTTGAAACAAATTGACCATTTGGAGGCTCTATATATCCGTATGCTGCTAAACTTTTTGTAAAGTTTATAAAGTTCTGTTTTGTTTTTTTTTTGTTCAGTAAAAGTTTTTTTTTTCCACTTAATGCGTTTTGTTTTTCATTTTAGGGCAGTATTGTACTTTGATGTTTGAACTCATTTAACAAATCACAGCTACGTTTGAAATTCCTAACAATTTATGCAAATGTCATGAGTTTGTAATTTTAAATGTAATTATACAAATGGACCAGAAACAGTCACACTTGAGTTTTTTTTTTTTTTAACAGACATTAACCAGTGAACAAAGTTGATACTGTTTGTATGTGTGATAAGGAGGGACAAGCTTTTCTTGTTTGTGTGTTTTGACAGGTTATCAACAGGCCAATGTGGTGATCTTACACAAGGACGTGGCGGATGAGTTTGAGGCGTTCTGTCGTGCCAACAGCAGCCCTCTTCCTCTGCTTTATCGCAGTAAATGTGGAGAGTGGAGCTGCCCTCCTCTGGCTGCCGACTCTGACATCAGGTATCTACACCAGCTTGACATGTCCAACATTCACTTTTAAAGAGTCGTGAAAACATTGAGACGCTTCTCTTAAGTCAGAACAGCTTCAGTGGTGCCAGCATAGTTTTATATTTGAACTCAAAGTTAAAAAGTAAACCGATTACTGTACCTTACACTGTTCTGGCGTTCATCATTTATAGATTTTTTTTCTAACAATTATAGTTTTTTCAGTGGAATAAAGGTAATGTTTAAAAAACTGTTAATTGCACATTTGTTTTTAATGTAGACACATACAATGCAGTCGTCTGATGTGAGAGTTTGATGTAAGCTTTTACATGTCTTGTCTTAAATGATATATGTGGATTATTATGTAATATTATGTAATATTTGCATGCTAAAAAAGCAGTTTATTAACACATTTCGATTTCTAACACATCCAGGTAGACCAAATGAGTGCTTTGTTGACTGTGAAACTGGATTTAAATGTCATATACATTTATTTTATGTATTATGTATTATGTATTTATAATACAGGCATTTTTTTTTGCATTTGTGAAAAATACAAATATTTTAAGCTGTAAAATGGGCTAACAGATTGGAATTCATTAGGCGTAAACAATTGTTAAACGTATACACAAGTTTTGCAGGAATGTTACGATCGCAATAAGAATAAATGAATGGGATTTAATCAGTAAATAATCTCATTGTTCTCTGTAACAAATGTTACGTCTAGTTTGTGTGTGTGTTGCTCTCAGAGAGGACTGTCCAGAGTACTGTGTGTTTGAGAGTGGGCTGCTGGTGAAGAAGACTGCCAGTTTATCTTCATACACACTTCAGCTTCAGGACATGGTCACGTTCTACCTGGGATGCAGCTTCGGCTTTGAAGCGGCCGTGAAGGCTGCTGGTGTTCCTCTCAGAAACGTGGAGCAGGGTAAAAATGTCAGCATGTACAAGGTCAGTACAATCCGTGTTTGTGTTCGTTGGTGAGTCGAGCAGAATCATTGATGTCGTTGTCAAAGTGAAGCTGTGATGTGTGTTCCACAGACCTCAGTGACTTGTATTCAAGCAGGTCTGTTCCACTGTCCCATGGTGGTGACCATGAGACCTGTACCACAGGATCAGCTGGACACAGTAGCTCGATGCACACACATGATGCCACTGGCCCACGGAGGCCCTGTCCACATTGGTGACCCAAGTATGTACACCATCATTATTATTTTTTAATTTCTTCAAAGCAAACATTGGATGAAATATCTATTGAAACTGTAGGTCAATCAATTAACTAAATTCTAGCAGTACTGTTTGATAATCTCTGCATATAATAATCTCTTCGTCAATCCCTCAACGTCCAGCCATTTGACCTTGAGTTGATGCAAAATGCCCGTTCAGCTGTGACTGGCATGAAAATCCATTCTATTACACAAGGAGGCGCTGTGTGACTGTAAAGAAAGAGATTTTCGAAACGATTCACTTTCCAAACTGCAGCAGCCCAGCACAGAAGTGATAGACATTATAGTGATGAATGAAGAGAAATGACATTGATCATTCCTAATAAGGTGATACAAATGTTTCCTATCTGCATTAAAAGAGTCATTAAAAATATCGATACGGGACTTTAGTACATCCTGCAACATTAAGGATTAGGATTGATCCTAAACCCTTTAAATGTTCCTGTCACTTTCCTAGTGACCACACCTTAAAAAAAAACAACAGACTTTACTTAAATCACATTTCCTCTCAGTAGATTCAAATGGTAACCGTAAAATAATTATTATATTAAATGAATGATTCATGTTTTATAAATTGTGAATAAATCCTGTTAGGATTTATAAATTCAAATGAATCATGTTGTTATTAGGCATGTTGTTATTCAACATTTTTGCTATTGTGGATGAAGATTATAGATTTGTGGAAAATTTGAAGGTCGCAGTATACCCATATAAATGGGTTTTAATTTGGGTTTTTAAGTTCAATGTATTTTATTTTAATCAATACATAAGATTGAATCAAACTAAGATAACCAGTTGAACTAAAAAAAGCCATGACAAAAAAAAAAAAAAAAAAAAACAAGACCGGAATCAGAGAGTGCATGTGTCTGTAGCGTAGCGCTTCAACTTGTATTTTCTTGGCTTGAAATGACAACCCAGAATTGCATTGTGTAAGTATGACATGGGACAAAAGAAAGAAGAATGTTGAATGTGGAAGCAAATTAGGGAGGTAACCATGGATAGGATGGGGATAACCTAGTAAATGTCACAGGTAAAAAAAGATGAGGGGAAAACATGTGGCGTGCTAAAGACGATAGCAGTCCACATCAGCTCTAAATCCACTAAAGATGAAAAGTGTTTGATTCTCTCCTCCAGAACTGCTCGGGATCCAGGATCTCTCTGTACCCGACTATGGAGAGCCCGTGGATGCTCTTCCAGGAGACGTGCCTGTATTCTGGGCGTGCGGAGTCACTGGGGTGGAGGCTGTCCTCAGCTCCAGTAAGTATTTTTATATACATAATAATCTATATTTAGTTTATATATATGTATTTTTTTGTTTTGTTGAATTGCAGAACCTGCTCTTGCTTTCACTCACTCTCCTGGGTGCATGTTCCTCACCGATCAAAAAGCAGAGACCAGTACGACACTGGCTCCTGAGTCAGATCAATGTCCAATGACATTCAGCATTTCCCAGAATCCCCTGCACTACAGTGTGGCTAGCCAAGGAGCCGTCAGAAAGATTCGAGCCATTGAAGAGCTTGCTGTTGAAGATCCAGGTATGAAACCATAGTTTTTCAAGATCCGAATAGATACAAAATACAGTCGACTCCTGTTAATTCGATGGACACAATCATATTGCCCCAATAAAACTTAAATTAAAATAAAACTAATATTTGCGTAATGAGATATGATTTGGACTTTAGGATTTCTCCCAATAAAGTGGCTGCTTAATTACTGACAGACCAATTAAACGACTGTGCATAATGACAGTACAGCTGATTCCCAATCATTGGAACATGGATTAGTTACAGTAGAACAACCATTTAATTGGGACTAAATTCCAAAGTTTACAATTGAAACAGTCCCGATATTAAAACTTCAATTCTAAAGTCCTGAAGTAAGTCTTAATACAAAATCCCGATCTTGTGATCTTATGTGGGTCCAAATTCCATTTGATTGGGCCAAATATGTGCAAGTGAATATGAAAAAGAACCACAGGTTGGCTGTGTAACGCAGTCAAGTCTTTAATTAAGGAGAAAGTGCTCTTCACAAACAGTTTGTCATAAAATGTGTATTACCAATCGTTTGTGTGAAACTGTTCCGCGAGAGAACGATGACGCCAGAGATGATCGCCATAAGAACAGGGAGCCAAAGCCACTCGCAGGCATTTAGTCATTCCCAAGTGTCGTATTCAGTTTAAAAGGTCAGAATGTGTTTGTGTTTCCAACAATAAAGGTCACAATGGCATTTTCACGTTACATTTGGCACGTCTTGCTCATATTGGTGAACGGAAAGTCGCTTATTAAAACCAAAATGAACCAATCCCGTGTTCCCGAAGTGAAATTGACTATATTTGTAAAACGACATTCCATTTTGAGGTCTTCTGACAGGAACTGCTCACGGAGTGTGTGTGTGTGTGTGTGTGTGTGTGTGTGTGTGTGTGTGTGCAGGTGCCAGAGGAATCCGAGCTCTGTTTGTGCAGGATGAGCTACTAAAAGCCTGTCTGTCTCTGTCCCACTCCTCCTCTGTTCTCATCACCACTGGCTTTCCAACACACTACATGCACAGCCCCCCTGAGGAGACAGACGGACCCCCTGGAGCCATCGCAATGGCAGCAATGCTCCGAGCGCTGGGCAAGGCAGTGGTCATTGTGACGGATGAACGGGCAGCGGAGATGAATCGACTCATTATTCAGGATGCTGTGGAGAAAGGTGTCATATTTGAGCTTCCATCTTTCTGAGTTTGTTACTCGGGGTTTCTTCATCTGTTAGCTTGAAGCAGCACGAGAGACTTCGTTAGGATGGTCTGGCACGTTTGAAATAGCCAGAACATGTTCTTCCTGTCATGTGTGTCAAAGTCAAGGCCCAGGAGCCACATCCGGCCCACCACCGTGAGATGCTGTAATCCGTTTAGAGTCTGGAGATGTGAAGAGCTCACGCACAAACCACACATCCCAGAATGCAGTGCTTCAGCTATTGCCACGGATAAACAATCATTGCAACACTAATAATAATAATAATAATTTGTAGCACGTTTTTTTTTTTTTCAAACATATTTGGCAGCATGTTCATATTTTTAGCTTGCATAATGTTGGCAGTATATATTTTGTGGATGATGAATTGTTTTTTTTTTTTTCTTTTCACGTCTACAACACATTTGTTTAGGCTTTTTATCCACATTTACATTTAAGAAGCGTGTCGTTTTCTTTTACGTCTGGGGCAACAACAAACAAAAAACAGAAAGTGTTATTTTGCCCCTGTGACATTGAATTGACAACACTGGTTTCGATGGTCTTCTTTAGTAATTTAACAGTTTTATCTGCATTTTTGCCAGCAGCCAGAAGTGAAGCATTTCTTGTGAGTGGAAAATTGTTTGGCTGATATTGACTGTGTGCGTGTGTGTGTGTGTGTGTGTTCAGGTCTGATGGACGCTGCAGTTCCAGTAATAAGTTTCCAGAGTGATGGTCCTGACTCGGCTCTCAACTTCCTGTGTGTTGATGGAGATCCCACAAAACCCAGGTGCCACACTCTCTCTTCCCCTCCATCAAACTAATGCGCTTCGTCTTCTCGGCCCCTTTATGGAGCTCTGTATTTCACGGGTAATGGTTCTTTGAATGAAGCACAAGTCTGTAATAAGCAGGATGAACAGCAACATGGAAGAAAAAGACCAGATTCATGGTTGGACGGAATGAAAATTGAGTCTTACTGTAATTATTGTAGCCATTTTTCATTGGAAACTAAATGTTGCAAGTACAATAATAGATTTACGACAGATCAATTATTTTCAGATTTTTAGAATTTACAATAAACAACTTGATTTTTTTTTTACAAATTGTTAATTATTTTTGATGTAGAATTGTTTCATCAGTTTTCTTAAATTGTCTGTCATTATTGCAGCTTAAACTAATGTTTCTGAGGAGGTGTGTGTGTGTGTGTGTGTGTTCAGTTTGTATATTTGTATTTCCCTTGTAGTGATTGGTGAGACAGACACGCAGTGATTTTAACCCTTTATTTACTTGCAAAACAGAGATGTTTATACAAAATACTATTTTTGTATTATAACATTCTTATATTTCTAACGAAATATTATCAGGGAAAAAATAATAATACGATATCAAAATACAAAACATGTTAAGCGGACTATTATAATGGTAAACCTTTCTGACGTGTGCGCTGCACAGGTACGACCACTTGGTGGCGATAGAGCGCAGCGGTCGAGCCTCAGACGGGAATCACTACAACATGAGGGGGGTGAACATCAAGCATTTAGTCGATCCAATCGACGAGCTCTTCATCACTGCCAGCGACATTCCAGGAATCACAACCACAGGTGAAGCCCCTCGGTTACTACAGTGTGTGATCTGATTTACCACCACACACTCTTGCTTCAATCTCTAACTTTACCTCCATTAACACGGTTTTAATGAGCCCACCAGCGCCTTGACGCGGGATTAATTGTGTGTGTGTTCAGGGATTGGAGATGGAGGTAATGAGCTGGGCATGGGGAAAGTCAAAGCTGCAGTTAAAGCCTTCATGCCCAACGGTGACCTGATCGCATGCGACGTGGCTGCAGATTTTGCCATCACCACAGGTAACTATTGTCTTGGGAAGCCCACCAGACCCACCCTGTTTCTGCAGGAAAATGCTACTGAAAACCCCTCGATGTGATGGAGATACTGCTGTTCTTGCAGACACACACACACACACCACCACCACCACAAAACTCAATATTTGACTTCTTGTGTAGTACGTAATCAACAAATCAATCTATAGAGAGATATAAAGAGCAACCATTATTAATTGAATTGGATTGATTTATTTATGCAAATATAAGCACCCCTGTTCTCCAATTGTAGACGCTCAAAAACGTCTGAGATGCTTTTTGCACATATATCAAATAGCCACACGTTAGGTTTGTTAAAAAAACAAAAGTATTTTTTACATTTCTGAGCTTAGAAGCAGGACACATCCTGGATTGGAATGCAAATGTTGCTCAAATTTTGAATTTTTTTTTCATTTGTAAATGATTTAATTTTTTTGTATTTGAATGGGAGTCGTCTTTCAAACGTCGTTGTTTTGTTATCAGCCTTTGTAGAAGTATAATTTCCTAACCCTATCAGTTCTTCAGAAGCGGTTTCATCTACACTGGTTGATTTGTAATTGAGTCTTTGAACCTTCATTCCACTTGTCTTGTTGTGGTCCTTCTGGTGCTGAGCTGCTCTTCTGTGTGTTTCAGGAGTGTCTAACTGGGGCGGCTACGCAGTGGCCAGTGCTTTGTACGTCCTGAACCATTGTCCAGTGCACTGGCGCTACCTGAATCGAGGTTTGGGTCTGCCACCGTCAGCCGAGCAACAGCGCTCGTGGTCTGCCAGTCTGCCAACTGTTGCCAAGGTATGTGTGAGTCTGATCAATCTACTAGTGTATTTCACTTATCTCCAACCCACGAGAGTCACCACACGGGGCCGCTCTGTTATTTCTTTGTTCGCACACTTATCTAGTGATTTTAGTCCAGTTGGCTAACATCAGAATAGCTTTTGATCAGAGACAAAATTTACAAAGAAATCTCTCCAGTCATTTGAAAAATTTGAGGAAAAACTTAGTTAAATCAGTCGCACTGATAATAGAAGCATCAAATGGTGAGTCGGAGAATTTATTTAAAATTTCTTTACTCGTGCTTTAAAAGTTTAGCCTAGTTGTCAAATGAAGTATACAATGTATTAGTAAGTAGAGTTTGGCCACCATGATATATTACGTAAACCATCTTGTACGGGACAAAACATTGTATTATTTAAAAAAACCAGCAGCACTTTTAGACCCTTTAGATTGGAATGTTGATGGAAACTCACCAGGAACGTGTCTGCGACTCTCTGTCACGGCGAGGAAGCGCTTCCAGTCAGCGCAGCCCGTTCTTCTCTTCACGGAAGGCTGAAGGCCACTTCAGAGCTTCAGCTACTGCAGGCTGTAATTGTCACCAGTCCCTGAACTCTATATTCCTTTCCTCTAAATATTTCTTTTGCGTCCAGCTTGTTCTTTTCTCAGCGGTTTTTGCAGGATTGTGAGTTAAATGATACGTTGCCTGTTTTTAAAATGTCCACACCCGCATGCGGCCTGAAGTGAAAGAGCAGAACCACAGAGCTCCAATACTACAACGAAAAGCAAAAAAAAAAAAACGTTTCTGTTTTCTTCTGATAGGAGGAAGAGATGCTGCACATTTTGGTGAAATATGGCGTCCGCAGCGGTAAAACGGCAAACCTGGGATTAGAGGTGGATGGATTGACTTTTCACCCGTATCATTCTGACATCATACGGAGACTCGCAGATCTCACCCTTGCCTGAATCCTCTCAGTTCTCCAGTCTCATGACCGAAGCTCCGGTGTGATGGAGAAATGGCCTTTTATAATTGATGGATTTGGTCATGTGATGTGACTCACGGCTTATCGCATCGGGTCCGATTCTAATGATTACATTAAAGCTTCAGCCGTGGAGCTCAAGAAGGGCTTCGTTTGCTCCATCACTTCCGTAATGCGGGTTATAAGCAGGAGAAAGCGATTCCAGACTGTGATAATGATTGAGTTGGTATCTGGTAATCCATCACCGCCTCATGCCCCAGAGACAAGAGTCTTTCTCCGTGTCTGCCTTATTTAATCCACACTTTAGTTCCAATATAAAGCCTTTAGTATCACTCTGACATCACACACACTTCTGCTTTATTTGACAAAAAAAATCGACCATCAATCGAGTGTCTGGCTTCAGTTTCTGGGATTGACCTGGAAATGAAGTAAGAGTTAGGGAATTGTTGGATGGATTGGGCTTTTGGAGGATATTCCACTTTACGATCCGTTAATCCCTTAAAATGTACGTAAAACTCCAGATATCTGTTTTCACGTATCAGACTCATGTGACGGACGAGCAGCTGCTTTGCTTCAGATCCTTCTTACATAACACAGCCGAAGTTTGTATATTATCACAGAATTTTGTCTTTCCCTCCCTCGAGGTTCCACCGTCACCCCGAAACCCTTCATCACCAAGTCAAACAAACAGCCCCGTTTTTATTAGCGCGGCTCTGATTACACCTGAAATGTTCCGCTCTTCTCTGGGACCGGATTAACCGGGAGGAAAATCAAATAAATAGGCCCACTCTTCGCTTTCTTCCCGAAGGGTGTTGGATCGCTTTAGTGGGAACGTTTCACTCAAAACCTACAGTTTAAGATCGTCCTTGCTTCCTTACAAGCAAATGGCTGCCAAACTCATTAAATCTCCATTAATATTTAACCCTTAATTGCCCCAAATGTGTTTCAAACTCGGGAATGACAGAATCATGACTACAATCGAGCCTGAGTAATCCATGTGCCACCATTGTTGTAATGTTGGGTTATTAACGGCTTTAACTTTTAACTGTGTGTACAATTCTGTAGTAGTTTATATAAACATATATTGATTCTTGATTCAGGTGGATTGATCATCTTGATTTATTTAAAGAGCATGTTCAGTCTTGTTTTAATCGGTCAAACACCAACCAAGTTAGTTGTAAAGGTAGATTAGCAGGATCCTCTGGTGCTAACACTTCGATTCATATTCAGACATTCTTTTGTTTATTTCATTTTATTAGCACAATCATTATCACATTAACAGCAGCGCAGAAAACACGACAAGAATTTACAGGAACCGCAAAAACTGTATCAATACAGAACCTCTTAAAGTCTTGAAACCAATAGAATTTCCCTTCCATGTTTCAGTTTATTCATTCTTTACCGTGAAGTTACGCTCACTTGACCCGGAGACCTTTTGTAAAGCAGACATGGTTTTCCAAACTGGACTTTCTAAACGCATTGGTGAGAGTAATTTATTCAATGGAAAGCACAACCACCGGCCACTAGGAGCAACATTCCCTGAGAAACGCTCCATGACAGCAGGTTCGAAGCCTTCAATTACAACAAAGTACAACAGTAACATCCAACAAGGCAAAGTCCACAACACAACAACGCAGAACCTCCACCAATTGGGAATTTCTTGCTCATCGTTAACTTATGTCAAAGTTCAGATCGTATTTACAAGAGAAGCTTTATAGCAGTGATGCCCAACCTGCGGCCCGTGGGCCAAACCCCATCACGTGTGGCCTGTGCTTTTAATTCTATATTCACTTTTTCAGTGATTTTAGTTCGTTTGGAACAGTAACGTGACGGTAACTTATTACAACGACTTTCCATCTTCAGATGGTTTGAAGGCTGTCGGAATGACACATTTAGGAAAATCAGAATTTAACGTTGAACGTTTTCAGTTCCTTGGCAGACGTTCACTGTTGAGAGTGATGAAGAGCAAAACCACAACAATGCTCAAGAATCAGTGACCAATCAGGATCCAGACTGGATTCCGAGAGTCAACTGCAGAGGACGAACAAATAAAACTCATCGGAATGCGAGTCAGACAATGTTATTCTCGCATTTGAACGAGATTTAAATTAAGGCAGTGTTTAATTACGCTGAGCGGCTGGTCTTCACTGCTCTTCACCTACACGTTGGTCTTAATCTGTTGCATGAGGGTCACCACCGAGGTTCCTGTGCCGTCTGTGCTCACGGTCATCTGGGTGGAATGTGTGCTGAACCTGCCGTGGCTTCTGGAGCAGCAGCAGAAGCTCCGGGTACACGCGTCCTGAACCCTGTGAAGGCCCTTCTGAGCGCTCTCGCTGATGAAGCAGTACAGCGCCGGGTCGGCCACACAGTTAAAGCTGGTCAGCAGCAGCGAGAAGTGGTAGTAGTTGAAAATGTTCTCGATGAACTCACATCTCCTCTCTAAGATGGTGCGGAGCAGCAGGACGATGTGGTACGGGGTGAAGCACACCAAGAAGATGAGGATGGTGCTGGTCACCAGGTGCTTGATGCGGCTCTTCTGCGCACTCTGTGTTCCTGCGCTCTTGCCCACCGCTCGCAACACCCGGAAGTACGACACCGAGAGGATTCCCAGAGGAAACAGGAAGCCCACGTAAAAGCGGTAGTAGTTTATGCGATACTCCCACGTCTTCATGGGGTAGTGCTCGAAGCACACCGATTGGTTGAGCTTGTCCTTACTGAGCTCCTTGTGGCGGAAGAACACCACCCCGACGGCTAGTTCTTTGAGCCAGACCACCGCACTGACCAGGGCCGCAGCTCTCACTGTCCGGAAGGCCGAGAAGCGGAAGGGGTAGACCACAGCCAGGTAGCGGTCGATGGAGACGCAGCAGAGGAACCCGATGCTGACGTAGATGTTCTCGTAGAGGAGGAAGCCGCACAGCTGGCAGAGCCACTCCGGGCCACTCCAGTCGTCCCCTTGGAAGATGTACTGCAGCCAGAGCGGAAGCGAGGCCAGGTAGAGGAGATCGGACACGGTGAGGTTCAGCAGATACACTCCCAGCTCGTTCCGGGCCTTCAGCTGGAGCCAGGCGTGGTAGAGCGAGTAGGCGTTGGCAGGGAAGCCCACCAGCAGGATGAGGATGTATGCCCAGGAGAACAGGTACTGGTGAATCTCGTGGCTTATGGTGCAGTTAATCAGCTCTTCTGACATGTTCGTCATGGTCGCCTCATGGTCCTGGTCTTCTTCACCAACTGGAGAGAGCTTGCGAGTAATCAGACGGTTCTGGAAACAAGCAAACCGAGGTCAGTCTTGCTGTTCTTCTGCGCCATTAGCTTCGGTTTTTGAGCGATTGGCTCATCGTACAACGGTTTCACGCGTACACTTTACAGTTTGTTACAGTTTTTAAAGATGTTTTTAAGAGCTTTTCCACTGTCAGTCTGCTCCAAGCAGCTGTTAAACATGAACATTAGGACATGAGCAAGCCATTAGGCCACAATGTCTAGGAAAACAAACAGTTTCTCAGTGACGGCAAACATAACCCTACAGAGGTCTGGGGTCAGTCTCTGGCATTTGAACTTTGACCCTGTGAGCCGGTGAGTTCGGAGGTTGTGTGCCGATGAAGACCTTCTCTAGTTTTTCTCTAGCCACACAGAAAGATAGAATGAGCAGTCGTGATTTGAAAGGTGTCATTGAAACCGTCAGAAATCTTCTGTAAATTCTGTGCAGTGTCTTTCAAGAGAAACCTGACATTAGCGTAGGTGTTTGCTGCTTTCAGCCGTCTGCTAAACCCAACCTTGTTTCAGACATAGTTATTGTCTAATTTTTCAACTGGAAAGACGTGCGCATGTAGAATGCTTTTCTCCTCCAATGTGACCTTGACCTCCTTTAACGCCACATCTTTCATGCAAGAAACGTTCTACAGTGCAAACAACACAAACATACAGAATAAATCTCAGCCGCATGCAGGAAGTAAATGTCCGTTTGATAATCCTGCAGAAAGAACACACGCATTTAGCTTGAAAAAGTGTTTTATTTGAATAATACTAAAGTCTTTCTGATCCCAAGTGAATCTGTCTGAAACATCAGTAACTGAGGGATGAAACTAAACTCAAGATAGCTGCAGGGATTAGCGCTTTATTCTGAGGGTTACTAAACAGTTCCAGACAATTTACAGTCTAAAGTGTCCTTTTTATTTCAATTCAGAATTAATTAGTGAATATTGATACGGTGGTATTCAGTACTCACACTGGCATCACGCAGGAGTTTTAATTATTCATGACTTTATTGTGGCTTATAATGTGTGTGTACTGTACAGCTGCCTAGATACAGTCGGCATAGTAAAGTACTTCATAATCAAGTGCTCAATATGTGTCTAGACTTGACCCCTGACCCCATCCGCGCACACACACACACACACACACACGCAAGGTACAGTATATACTGAGCTGTGATGCCTATATAGCGAGCGTGTGTCTCTGTGTGTGTGTGTGTACACAAAATGTTTGAACAGTTCTACTATATTTTCCTCCTTTATATAAGTAAAATTAAGGTCTAGATTATGATGTAGATATTTGTTAAGTTTCTAATGTAGTTTGTTGGACGTTACATGTATTTCGGAAAATAATTCCCACTGCATCTGATGCTCGTGCACGTTGTCGCCTATTGCGACACCGCATCAGCTGAAATTTGGTGCACGATTATTTTTTTATTTTTTTTTTACAATTTGAAGTTCTTCGCTTTTATAATGACTAAGAACGATTAAGAGTCGAGTCGAACTATTTGTTGATCGCTTAACCTATAGCATAATATATCGATAACTTGTGATAACGCCTCGTGTAAAAGCTTGAGAAGTCAAAGACAAACACATTACCTCAGATTGATGCCGCTAATCCTCGAGAGTTCGTTTAAGGTGTTTGTGAAATGCGACGAGCATCATGTTAATCCACAAGTTCAGCAGCGGATTCTGCTTCATCACACGAGCGCGCGCACTTTCTGCGAGACGAGACCACGCGCGTGAACCGCGTCCACGTCAGTTAGAAAACAAACAAAAAAACGTGTCGCGTTAGAGATTGTTAAACGCGGATGCGCGGAGATCCCGCGTTCTTTTTACAATCGCTGGAGGAAAAAAATCTCGTCCTGTCCGGAAGATTCCCGAGAGAAACGCCTGATCCGTCCCACCTGTGGGAAACCGAGTTTTCCCACTGTAAACTAACGCGTTATTCCTTATATGTGTAATTATACATACTCTTACTGAAGTCACTTGCCTGCTAAGCTATGCTTATTGTAATTATTAAAATCACGGAAAAATGTAAATACCTAATTTAATTTTCACAATGATTTTTTACGTTAATAACTCATTTTGTATAAGTGACGTGTTCCATTCAAATGTACAGTATATACATTTTTCCGAACCTACAACATTTGCCTTTGAAACATCTGCTCTGCAGATTGAGCCTTCAATCATAGCAAACTATAATTCACAAATTGGTTATGCATAACTTTATTATTCTACAGTATATTTGTTATTATGAGAAAAGCTTCCATGCACAGGACACAATCTGTTAGACTGTTCATTATTGAATTCAAACTGCTGATTGGCAAAAAAAAAAAAAAAAAAAAATCAATACTTGCTCTGCACTCGAATCATTAAAATAGAAAGAGACGTTTATTTCAAGACTTTATTACAAAGAATTCAGATTTTGGACAGCAGCTTTTTCTACTCCAGCATTCACAAAGCTTACAGTATTTAATAAAGTGAGGAAGGTTATTTATAAAATTAGCACGTCCCAGAAACACACGACTTGGGAGGCGTGGCTTAGTGTATCAGTGTCCAGACCTCTCGTGTGATTGGTCCACGTTTAAACGATCGCCAGACTCCTTTGGTGACTAGCTCTGGTTTTGTCGAGTCGTCGACTTCCATGATGCATCAGCGCTCCACTGTAATAAACTAGTAACACCAGATTAGTGACATGATCAGAGACTCCAGAAGGTTTTTCAGATGCCCACAACATCACACATAATGGCAGGGAGCAAGACACACAGTAAAGCAACATCACGCGTCAATTCATAATCACGGTAAATAATAAATAAAGAGCGTCTGGTGATTAGAACAGATAGAACAACAGTGATGTGACCTTCTCCAGATTTCTCAGCTTTCCAGTCCTTAGTCGTCTTTATTTCTTGGCTCGCTGTGGTGCATCTTCCCGCTTTCACGCCGCCGAGCTTCTGCAAACACGCAGTCGACCACAAGCTGCAGAAAAGAGCAGGAAGTGAAGCAGCGCGAGAAAGACGTTCCCATAATGAGTCCCGATGATGGACCTGTGACTGCTGTGCCTCCTGAAGATGGATGCAGTCGGCCTCTGTAATTACACGGGGAGTGTTTACAGAAACGCTGGAGATGTGAAAACCCAACGGAGGACAGAAATACATTCAAGTGCCCTGTACATTCCATTATTGTGCAGTGTGCATAAATCCCCACAGCCACCAGGGGCAGCAGAGAGAAGAAACGGAAGCGAGCCGCCCGTGCAGTGCAAGTTGAAGTGTAGATGAGCAGATGAGGCCTTTCACACGCAGCCGTACTCGTACCACACAGTCTGAGGGTCGTTGTTGGGGTCCGGAGAAGCCGGTTTGCTGGTGGGTTGCTCCACGCCGGTGGTGGGGCTGGGGTTCCCACAGTCGGCTTTCTTCAGGAGAGGAGACTCGATGGCTCTATGTTCCTGAGGTTCCTCCTCTAGATCCTGCAGTCTTAAGGCGGAGACGGCTCTCACCGGAGTCACCAGAGCCACCTCCGCACGTGTGGCAGACCGTCCGGCTCCAGCTCGTCCTCCACTGCTGCCCAGATGCTCCTGCTCCGCTTGGAAGGCTGGTGGACTGCTGAAGGTCACGTCAGCTCTCGGAGACGCCAGAGACAGGCGACGAGGGTCCTGCACGCCAGCTTCTGCTGAGAAAGCTCCAGGAAGCCTCGCAGACACGGGTCGTTCTTTAGCAGCACCTCCGGACCTTCTCACCACCAGGTCGCTCGGGTAGCTGTCGGGCCCGTTGGCTCGGAGGAGGTCTGCAGAAGCCAGGCTGAAGGTGCGACTGAGGCCGGAGCGAGCACCGGACGCCTGGTTTGAAGGCCTGACCCCCGTTCCTCGGTTGGGAAGGGTTTGCGAGTACGTTGAGGATGCGTCGGGCTCCGAGGGTCGAATGCTGGGCTTGACGCTGTGTCCTGGTTTTGGTTGCTCGAGCGCAGTGGTCTTCATCGTGGGGGTCACATAGTTAGTTGGGGTTTTAGCACCGTCTCGTGACGTA
The DNA here is from genome assembly GCA_017309775.1 of Paedocypris sp. Pulau Singkep. NCBI lineage: Eukaryota > Metazoa > Chordata > Actinopteri > Cypriniformes > Paedocypris > Paedocypris sp. Pulau Singkep. The sequence goes on from MU204241.1 coordinate 1,444,388, forward strand.
GAAGGCCGAGCAGGTCGCGTGTAGAAGTCTGCCATTAGTTCATCTCGACTTCCAGTTTGTACCTGAGTGAGAAGACAGACACACGTTCATGGAAGAACAATGATCCAACGATCAAGATAATAAATTACAATTTTCTCATTTAGGTTTTAAAATGTTTTAAATTGTTTACTTGGAACAATATATTTTAATTATGTGAAATATAGTTAAGTGTGTTGGATTTGTTGTTGCTGTTGTGACGTGAAATTTCCCTGCTGTGGGACTAATAAAGGATTTTTCCAATTCAATTCAATTCAATATATTTCAATGTACTTCTACATATCATAGTATTTATGATCAAAATTCAATACAAATATTTAAATGGGGTAAATCATATAAAAAAATATAAAATACATTTATAAAATAAAATATATAAATGTAGATTTTATAAAACCTATTAACTTTAATTAATTGATTTATCGACATCTAAAATAGCACGAGTTTTTTTTGATGAAACATACCGGGCTGTTGATCACCAACATAATATTAAATCTTATCTAATCGCAATATTTCGCTTTTAAAATTAAAGCGTCCTCGTCCTAAAAGGTGCGAGTCGTTAAAGAGTGATGAATTAGCTGTGAAAAGTGGCGGGAAACCTACAGTGGGTGGAGAAAGAACGTTGCTCTCCTGCAGGAACTGCTCCAGCGTCACCATCTCGCTGCCAGGTGAGGAGGGCCGGCGTGGGGCGGAGCGCTGGCTGGAGGGCGGAGCCTCACAGGGAAGGGTGGAGCTCCGGGGAATCGACTGACTGACACGCCCTCCCTCCGGACCCAGACCCATGATGTCATCGCTTGAAAGACTGGCCGAGCGTCCTTGAACACAGTCCAGAGAACCTGGAGGAAGACAAGTATTAATTGTGCAGACTCTAATGTCAAATTCCTTCTTTCTTTCTTTCTTTTAGTGTGTAAGGACCATTCTTTTGAGATGCTGACACTGAACTTTTAGCCCCGGTCATTTGACTAGCAGTAAAAAAAAAAAAAAAAAACTATACATTTGAAATTAATTACAGGTACTTTATATATTGTTAATGTTAATCACAATTATTTAAGCAACATTCGACAATTTTACAATTCAACGCGAGGTTTAGGGTTATGATTCTAATTAGCTTTAATGTTATTTTCTAGTTGTTTTCACACGGTCTGCTGCACCAACAGGACACAAAATGTAAAGATATTTGTTCATATTGTCGGGACGATAGTGAAAGAGTCTGCTAGATTTTTTTTATACTGAAAGTATTTCAAAATAAATAAATAAATCAAAACTTTTTATTTTGTCACTCAAAATAAATTACAAGGACAAAATAAAAACGCCACACAAAATGAAGATGCATGTTGCACATGTGCAGTATAATCACTAAGGAAACAAATTAGTTAATAATTATTACGATAATGACTAGTTTTAGGCCATGTTTAAAAACCTGTCACCACACACTTACAGTGAGCACATCATCTTTATTTATTAATAGCGGCATTACTACCATTTTCTCAATGTCTTGTTTTCCCTTGCTTTATAAAACCCTTGTTTGTGTACTCTTAAATGTGTCAGTTAGTTAGTCAATAGGGCTACTGAGGACCATAAGCATCCAGTGAAGTTACACACACACACACACACCCGGAGCAGTGGGCAGCCTTAAGCCGGGGAGCCTGGGTTCAGGATTCAAACCTGAAATATCCGAGTAGCAGGTCCGAGTCCCGAGCGCTGGCTTCCCCACTCATCAGGAAATGAAGGTGCGGAGAAGCACACGGCTCCTCAGACCCCGAGAAACAATTACGCTCTCCACATCTCTCCAGGGAGCAGAGTGTCTTGCGTGGGTGGCTTTCTTCACAGCTCACTGATGACTAGTGTGTGTGCGTGTGTGTGTGTGTGTGTGTGAGAGAGAGAGAGATCAGACCTTTGGAGCTGATTGGAGAACTGCTGCTGGAGGTGTTGCGGCTGAAGTCGGCGGAGCTGGGACGGTGGCCTGTTGTGGAGGACGGAGAGTGTTTGAGTTAAAGGCGTCTCAGTGAAGCGCACACGTTCCGTTCGCCGAGTCCTACCTGTGTTTCCATGGAGACGGCTCCCGAAGCCAGCATCCAGGGAGTGAAGGCGCAAGTCTTCCTCCGAGACCAGCCCTGCAACACCGTGAATGTTAGAGGAAGTGATGCGTGCGCTTACATCACAAGACATGTGTACTATGGTATTTACTTTACCTCGCAACATAAAAAAAAAGCAATACTGGGATTCTTAGCAAACAGAGATGAAAAGCAATATTGTGTTGTGTGCTGCATTAGGTCTAATATGTTACATATGTCTTAGTAAAAAAATGTTATATATTTGTTTTGTGTATGTATATTCATATGTGAGTGTGTCTGTATACGTCCGTGCATATATAAACACGTTTACATACTCATAACATGTACACAAATAAATATATACACAGTTGATGTGCATATTAATATACATGCTTTGCATATACAGATGATTTTGGTTAACTGTGGTAATAACACAACCTGCTCATTGGGGCCAAATTCCAAAGTCTCGAAACAAAACCTTTTTTTTTCATAATAGTTTGCATACTATTATAATTTATTGCATTATCAATAATAGGGAAACAAGCACTACTGTCTCAGTATTCATCACATTTTAACTTAAAGTTTGTTTTATCAGAACGAGAGTTTCCAGAAACGATGGAACAAATCCGCGCTATCCATTACTCTGGAATCAAGTTTCTTCAAAATTGTACTGGAATTATATACATCCAACTAAGTTTAAAGATTAAATGAACTGGCAAAGAGCAGAGTGACATGCGAGTCCACTCCCTTACACAAGGTGGCGACAAAAAGCTTTACGAATCAACACATACATACAGTAAGAAAAGCAGCTGCAACAGAGTTTATAAACAGCGAGGTTACATACATACTCACATAGCGCTACACTGACACTGCACTGACAATTATACTGGCTTCCGAGAAAGTTTATGGATCAAAAAACAACACAAACCACGTCACACTCTGATCAGAAGCCAGTGACCATCTTCAAAAGTAAAAAAAAATCAAGGGAATTATTATGTTTCGCTTCTGTTGGTGTTTGGTTGGGATTATTGATGCACATGTGAACGTAACCGTGTTTTTCAGGGACAATCCGCAGGTCTTCCTGTGAGCTTCGCCATGAACACGGCTTGTTTACGTGGCGCAGTGGATATCTGAGAAAGCTTTAAGCTCTTCACAATAAACAGACATTTTGAGTGAGCGCTTTGTTTTTTACGGCCGGTGGCTTGTTAAAATGAGCTTAAAGCTTTTTAGTGAGGACAGTCAGGGAAAGGTTGACTTTTGTCACATGTTCTACACATGTAGATCTACATGTAGAAATGCCTCACTTTTCAAACTTAAAACAAATCTTTACAAAATGTACAATGCAAACTTTACAAAGTTAAATAAATTGCAAAACTAAATTGTAAAAATCGTTTCGACTGGAGTAATTTAAAATTTTAAATGAATCTTAAATGTAGCAAGTCCGTCTCTCTAACCATTAGGCCACAACTGCCCTAGGTGAATTGAGAAAATGAATTTGTTAACAGAATCTCGTCTGACACTGCTGCCATGACACGTGGTGAGCGTAGGAACACTTCCAAAATTGGTGTGAGAAAGTGGGTCCAAGTTGAAGAAAATCGTGTTATATAGACAAAAAGGACGTGTCACTTTTCACTAGCCTGCTCTGTCATTTCCTGCTCTGCACTTTGCTGTTGACTGGCTCCTTAGGTTTTGTCCCAAAAACATTTACTCTTTATGCGCTGATATTCCAGTCAAAATTTGCAAGTTGACCGATTATATTTTCAGTGACGTTTATGAAATTACAAAATGCAAACGCCTCCGCGAGGTCTCTTAGCAAAGCCAATTAGCTTACATTCCACTTGTTGATTGGCCAGCTCTGTGACGTACGTGATGTACGTTTCTGCACGTCTCGGTGAACGCAGAGCAATTGCAAACACATATGTTCGCTTTGAAGTTAGAATTTTGCCAGCACACCAAGAACACACCAAACTCAAAATCTGCTCGCAACATTTTGCTATTAATTAGTTGCTTCGGTCCAATTCAAAATCAAAATGCGTCTAGACCTGGTAGTTTCACAAAATTTTGACACTTGACATTTTGACCTTTAAACTTTTGAGACTTTGTGAACCAAAAAAAAAATAAACAAACCAAAAAAAACCCACTTAACCCTAACTAGAAAGCTAAAGGCTAATGTGCAGCATCACCCTTTGGCCGGCGCGCGGGTCTCAGGCTGGGTGAAGACGTGAAGCCGGACGCGTTGAGGGAGTTTCTCAGAGGAGTGGAAGACGTGGCTCCAGGCTCTCGGCTCCTCCACCGCACTAGATCTTCATAGCCATTGGTGGCGTGGTCGGCTCGATAGGCTTCTCTGCTGTCACTCAGAGCTGGAACACAAGCACAGCTCCGTCATCCACACACACCAGCAGCACCAGCAGCAGCAGACCAGCGCATGTTAGCACACCAGACAGCACAGGCCAGGGTTAGTGCAGGAGGAGAAGAGCTCAGGATCTCAGACGCATGTTCTTCACAAGCCACACAAGCCTTGGGTTTTTATTAACTAAGGGAAAACTAGCAATAATGTGTGATGATCAGCACGAGTTTAACTAGGGTGACCATATTTTGATTTCCAAAAAAGAGGGCAATCGGCGCGGCCTCGGGACACAAATTCAGACAGGCTTCTCTGAGGTTGAAGAACACGCTTTCTTATGGTTCAATAGGGTTACTCGTGTAATTAACTCCTGTAATAAAATAATTTAAAAAAATTGGGAAAGCCTGTAACAAAATAATAGCATTTTAGACTTTTGAAAAAAAATAAAATGATACGCGCGTTACAAAAAGAGTAAAACCCGGACATTTTCGTGAATTTAAAAAATCCGTCCGGACGCCCCGGACAAGGTGTAAAAAGAGGACAAGTCCGGAGAAAAGAGGACGTTTGGTCACCCTATTTTAACTTCCATTGAAGCCAGAACATTCCTCTGAGGTTCACTGCTGGGGACAGCTGGGGAACTCTGATAAACCCTAATCAAAGTAAAATAATCCAAACTATCAGGAACGCACCGTCCTCAAGACAGACTCAAGTGGTCAGGTGGTGAATTGCAGTTCCAACCCTTCTGTATCGCTCAGTGACATGCAATTCCCATACCGTTACACAAGTCCACTGCTCACGGAGAAAAACCAGCATTGTACTTTGTAAAAAAAAAAAATAAAAAAATTCATACATTTTTCCATTACTCAATAATTTTAAGCAGTATCAACAGCTCCAACACAGTAGAGGACGACATTTCTGTTCTGTTGAAGAAAGAAAAACACAATAAAGTATTGTGTTTACATCCTGATAGTAGTATCAGTATGTGTTTAAAAGCTTGATGTTGCGTCATGTTGTTAGTGTGATACCAAGAAACAAGGAAGATGCGCAAATACACTTCCACACGCAGCTAGTTTTAATCCACTGCAATAAAAAGTAAACACAAATATATGAATAAATATTGAGTGAAAAACGAAATAAACAATCATTTGAGTTTGAATGATATTAATAATAATACATTTCACACCTTGGACTTTACACACTTTTAAACGACAAGACGTTACATCATACGTACATGACAAGATATAATGCAATATTGGAGTTGGCTTAAAAAATAACAAATTATGATTGTTGAAGCCTGAAGAAGAAGCGGCGCAAATTCAAGCGGCGCAAATATCACTTCTGTCGGGATGTCCTCACGCACACACACACACACACACACACACACACACAGGCGTGACGGTGAGAGCGAAGCTGGCTGCAACTCTGCTCTCTTTAACACACACTACTTACTGCAGGATGGAATGGAGGGTCTGCAGCCGGTCCCAGAGCCCCTCAGAGCATTTATTTCAGATGTGTGTGTGTGTGTGTGTGTGTGTGTGTGTGTGCTGAGAAGAATCCATCTCTCAGCGCTGGTTGGCTTGGGGTTGGCTTTCGCTGCAGAGCCATTACAGGTTGATAACTTGTGAGTTGATGGAATCTAAATTAGTGGTGGAAAAGCAGCACGTGGTGGGAATGGTGATGGAGAGGAAGTGTTATGAGAAGTCAGAAATGGCCGATGTTAGAATGCGGCTGCGTGGGGGAGCAGGGGGGGGTGCTCTCCGACGAGGACCAGAAGCGCAGCTGCCTGCTGATGCCTTTTTCCTGACTCTTGCTCCGGAGAAATCGGAAGCGCTTGGCTGCTGAAGGGGCTGGAGGGTGCGAGGGTTAATGCACAGATACACAGACAGGGAGAGAAAGAGAGCGGGTCAGTGGAGGAGAGAAAGAGAGGATTCAGACTAGAGAATGAAAACATGATGACATGTATGATTCATGAGGAGTAAAGGCCTCAGGTCTCCCGGGAAGATAAAACTGGGCTTTAGCGATATTAAAAGTTTAATATCTCGGGATGTGAGGAAATCCAAACGGTGGATCACAAGCGTGATTAGTTAGAATCACAAGCCAGTTAGAAATAGTCACAACGACGCCCTCTAGTGGAAAACATTAATGACTACAGGAACTACACATTTGATTAGTGTGGGTTGCTTTGTATGCTTTACCGTACCGTTTGGTCTTAAAGGCAATATTAATATTGCATTCATATTTAAACGTCAGTGTCATCTTTTTAGTAAAAAAAAAAAAAACAGTTTTTCTCTGATATGTAATGTCTTTGTTATAACTGCTTTGTTTCTTTTTGGTTTTGCTTCTATAAAACATGAACATTACGGCTAGTAGTGGGATTACTAAAAGTTTATCTCATCTTAAACACATAAACCCCACGTATTCCTGGATTATAAGGCGCACAGTCAACTTTGAAACAATCTTTTAAGATTTTAAGTGTGCATTGAAAGTGTGTGTATGTGTGTGTATATATATATATACATATTGTACATAATACGGTATTGTATAATATATACAATACCGTATACGTGTCTATTTTGCATACGGTAGATATAATATATCTATTGAAGCTTTAACTAACCTTTGCCAGTGAGAGAAGGCGAGAGCGCAGGCGACATCACGAGACTCTCCTCCGCACCGTGACTGCTTGCGGGGTCCGAGCCGTGCCGGGACTGTCTGGGGGGCAGCGGTGGTGGGACAGAAGGTGGGACGCTGTCAGGACAGTCCAAACATGAGGGGATCTCCGGCAGAGGCATGTCGGGGGCGCTGCGGACTCTCTCCCGGGTGCTTTCCTTCTTTGGTTTGATCAGTTTAGCGATTGCTTTGGCTCCGACCCACTGTCGACTCCTGGATTCAGGGGGAAAAACACCATTTTTTACAGTCGACTTGTGTTTAAGCTAGAGCAGGGGTGGCCAAACTTTTTGATTTGCGGGCCACATTTGGTTCTAACATTTGATAAAGGGGCCGGACCGGGCTCGGGGGAAAAACATACACATTTTAGGATGTACAATTGTTTGTATATGATTTAGTATTTAACATTAAATAGTGTTTATTTGTATTTAAATTGACTTCAAATTTTATTTGTCACTTACATATATTATACACAATGGTAAAATGCATTAAAAAAAAAAAAAAAAAAAAAAAAAAAACAGAAATAATACTAAAATACAAATAAAGGGATTTAGCATTTTAACTCAACGGGGAAGGTCCCATTATGATATTAGAATTTTACTTTTATATCAAAAATCAAAATTTTCAATTACATATTATCAATGTTTCTTCCGCTGAATTCGCGTGAATTGGCGCGATTGTGAATCCTGGAGGGACTGAGTAGTGGCCGCGGGCCGTATTACATTCATTTTACGAATCAAGCCACGGACCGGTCAAAATTTGAACAAGGGCCGCGTTTGGCCCCCGGGCCGGACTTTGGACACGCCTGAGCTAGAGTAAAAGCTCACTTTTTAGGAGTCGGGTCGTAGAACTTGTACTGATCCATGATCTTCTCCTCCAGCTTCTCCTTCTGCCGCCGTAGCGTGTTCAGCTTATCACTGCAACAGAGAGCGGAGGAAACTTTGCTTTTCCCACCCGTGTCTAGAAGACGGTCCTATGGTCTTTGCTCACATGTACTGTTTCTGCTCTTCGTGATAGAGCTCTTTGCTCTCCATGGTTCTTTCCAACAGGGTCTGGTTCTGCTGACTGAGCATCTGGATCTGACTGAGAAGATGATGGTTTTCCTCCTCCAAGTTCCCTTTCAGCCGGGTGAGCAGCTAAACATGGAGAGAAGGCTTTCAGCTCAGGTCTAGAATGAGCGCCATCACCCACAGCGAAGGTTCAGCGCGTGTGTGGTTTCACCTCGCAGTGGTTGTCCAGCTTGGTCATGGAGATGTCCAGGCCCTGGTGCTGCTCCTTCAGCTGGTCGTAGCGAGCCTGCCAGCGGTTCAGCTCCAGCTGAGACTCGTTCAGAGACGTCTTCAGCTCTTTGCTCTGCAGGTGCAAGCCGTCGTACTCGTGTCTCAGCTGCGTGTGCGACTCCGACACTCTGCACAAATGGGACGAAAAAACAACGTTCTCTGGATTTGAAATAGACCCGATGGAGCAGGGGTGTCAAACTCATTTCGCATAGCGGGCCACATAAGACCTAAGGAGATGCCAGGCGGGCCGGACCATTAAAATTATACCACACTCTGCATTAAATATAAAAAATATCATGTATTTCCTTTGTTTTGGTGTAAAGAAGCACCAGAACATTAGGAACATATTGAATTTTAACGAACTGTGCTTTTACAAAACATTCCAAGAATTACCTCATAATTCCTTACAAATGTGCAATTTACCTTTTTCATTCACATTTAGGCATTGCAACTTATCCCACTGATCGTACAAAGGCACACAACTTAAATTGGTAATGAAAAATATAGTATTGCGCTTGAGGCTTTTAAAGAAATGATATTTAAACCACTTATATAAAATATAAATTAAATCCCTGCATACGCCTTACAAACTAAGGCGAGTAATATTAAATGTGCAATGAAGAAAGTCAAATTCGTAAACTTCATAAATGAAACATGCAATATTTAAATGCAAACCG
>MU204241.1:1453467-1479344 GCA_017309775.1 Paedocypris sp. Pulau Singkep
CAGGCGGGCCGGACCATTAAAATTATACCACACTCTGCATTAAATATAAAAAATATCATGTATTTCCTTTGTTTTGGTGTAAAGAAGCACCAGAACATTAGGAACATATTGAATTTTAACGAACTGTGCTTTTACAAAACATTCCAAGAATTACCTCATAATTCCTTACAAATGTGCAATTTACCTTTTTCATTCACATTTAGGCATTGCAACTTATCCCACTGATCGTACAAAGGCACACAACTTAAATTGGTAATGAAAAATATAGTATTGCGCTTGAGGCTTTTAAAGAAATGATATTTAAACCACTTATATAAAATATAAATTAAATCCCTGCATACGCCTTACAAACTAAGGCGAGTAATATTAAATGTGCAATGAAGAAAGTCAAATTCGTAAACTTCATAAATGAAACATGCAATATTTAAATGCAAACCGCATTTAAGCCTTAAATACTGTTTGCATTTACACTCTTTATCTATCTTTCTCTGTTTGGAACATTTTGATTAATGAGGTTGTAGCGGATAGGTAGCGGATAACACCTGTTTTCCGTTCTTAACAAGATTCTGTCCGTCTCAGTGATGCAGCGTTCTACTCCGAACTGGAAACAGCCCCTTAGCGGACAATCAATGAATTGCAGCAAAAAAATATATTTTTTTCTATTTTTATTTTTCACTTTCAAACATGAATGACCCTGATCGAACCTCCTTGCGGGCCGTATCTTTGTCACCCCTGCGATAGAGTGTATTCACAGGCCGTTAAATACATTTATAGAAGTAATCGGTCGGTGAGCGAGAGCGCCCCCTTTGGAGGTCCTTTGGTTGTGAGGTTTATTGAAAAATTCAAATCAGACCATTTTTTTTATTCATTATTGTGTTCATGGACTAAAGGAGCATAGTGAAGTTCACACTTCAAGTTATTACTGAAGTTGTTTTAACTCACGTGCATATCAAGATGTGCTGGATCTGAGTGTGAAGCCCAAAAAAACCATATTGAAATGGTCTTATATTTAATTAGAAAATGTACATAAAATCAATTGGAATCCATGTGCTTGTATTTAATTTTTTTTTTTTTAATTAGATTTCAAGTGCATTTTCATATGATTTAAGCATTAAATAAAAATCTCTAATCCTTGTATCAGTGTATAACAGTATTTTAAATACATTATTAAATAAACAAAACAACTTGGGACTCTACAAATCCTCTCAACAAACAGTTTTGAGTGTTGAGTAAAGAAATGTTAAATTATATTGTGATATTTCCACAACTGCCATTTACAACCAGCAGTTTACAACCGTTTATCATTGTTTATCTAGTAAAGCAGTAATGCCCGTTCTGGCCACCAGAGAGCGACAAAGATCCAAGCTATAGTCATCACTTCAGCGTAGAGCAGCATTGGAAAACAAACGGCTACGGTTGTTTTGGTCTCAAAAACACTTTGCTGACCTTTGTATTTCTTCCCTCAGACTGCGGTTCTCCCTGAGGATGAGAGTGTTCTTGTGAATCTCCTCTCCCAGAGTCTCCCGGTCCCTGTGGAGCGACGCCTCCAGGGCCTCCATCGAGTCCTTCTGCTTCAGGAGAACCACGTGTCTGTTCACAAACACACATTTACAAACAAGTTCAGCTCAAACATTCTTCAAATACACATTTAAGTCATGTGATCCATAAATAGACCGTTTTAGAAGCATTTTTCTAGAGGAGGCTCGAGGCATTTCACTGTCAGGACAGGAGAGAAACGGAACTCTGTTGTTACGAGTTTAACTAGCAGACAAGTGTATAACATCACGCACACCTCAAAAATATACATCTGACATAAAATGTGAAACGTTTTATTACTATTCTGAGAATATAAAATACAATCAAGACAATGGAAAAAATGTAAGAACTTTATATAACAAATTTAAACATGTATTATACGGTTTAATTATTGTAACTATTATTATCCCTGTTAACATTGTATTTATTTTCAGTTATTATAATATGTGAAGAATTTGAAGAATGAAAATGTTTAAATACAAAAGAATTAAAAGAAATGTGACTCCCAACAGTGACATCAGGCGTAGGTGGGATATTACACTTATACGTAATTATGCAAAGAGTTTCTGTCTGTGAATACACAAATATATATTATAAATGTATATAAAATGTAAAATACTGTGTAAATACGTGGCAAACAGTTAATACACAATCTGTTTAACTTTAGATTTACAGTAACTAAATTCACCTAAGGTTGTAGAGCGCTTGGAAGAGAACAATTATTGAAATGGAGTAATTTATAAAGTGGCGAGTATGGGTCTGACATGGGGGCTGGGCGCTGACGGACCCCTGACAGCCATCTGGAGCCCCTTTCTCCCAGCTCCCTGGAGACGCAGCGCTGCATTATTCACCAGGGGCCAGAGACAAACAAAACCACGTCTTTTTCTTTGTCTCAAACAAAGAACACCAAGTTCCAAAATGCACTATGGAAGAAAAATTGTGACGGACACACATGAGAGAATTGACACGGGTCCCGTGCGTCGTCCAATTAATGTCTGATGTGCACGACACGTTCTGTGAGCAGCATCGACTTTCCCCAGGGGGCTTGATTCTCTCCCATCCACAAGATTAAAGGCCTTAATACATTGTTAATGTAAAGGAAAGGAAAGTGAGTGAGATTGTCAGTATGGCGACTCATATATTCTTGCCTAGTTTAGAACTTGACACCGTGGAATCAGCTCTGTTTTGGTGTGATGATTACGTGAATCATTTGGAGCTCTTCTGATGGTGTAGTCGCTTTGACAACAGCCATTAAACGAGCTGTGAATGCGCATCATTCCACAACCTACGAGTGCAAATTTTTACAGCAAGCTGATTTAAGGTACAAATTTTCGGTAGACATACAGTTTTTTTGTATTTATCAATAACAGACTTAAATTTTAATGTTTTAATGAACTATGTGGATATTAAGAATGAAACTTCATGTGGAACTAGTTTGTTTTTGATAAGACAAAAAGTCCACAAGCTGGTTCAAAAACGCAATGTGTATACAGTACGTATATGGAAAATGGCATTCCACGTTTTAATAGATTTTAACTGTCGTTTTCTTTTTGCCTTGGAAAAAACAGTTTTAGCATTACAAAGGTGAACGCACTGGCATCAATTAAAATATTAAATATTATAATAAAGCCTGATGAGAAGTGCTTGATAAGCATTGGTCACCCAAAGAGAGGAGTTGATAAGCTGTGAACTGCTAAGGGCTGGTGTGGCTCTCAGCAAGTTTCCTAACGTCACATGAATACTACACGGTCAGCGCAGCGTCACACTCGGGTCGGACACAGCTCATTACTCGACCGTCACATGGGTCAATAAACCAACACCAGTGTTAAATTGCTCCATGACTGACTTGTTTTCCAGGGCCCGGTGCTCCTGCTCCAGGAGCCTCTGATTGGCCTTCAGCGCCGTGTGCTGGGCGATGAGGCGCTCGTACTCTGCGGCCTGTCTCTCGTGAAGGCCGAGCAGACGCTCGTGGTCCAGAGTGACACGGTCACGGGCGGCGCTCGCCTCCTCACGCTGTTTCTGGATGGATTCTGCTTCTGACTCCATACTTTGCAGCTGAGCCTGTAAAGCTCCGTACTGAGTCGTGAGAGAAGAACTCTGAGAGCTGAGAGTCGAGTTTTCCACCTGAAGAGAAGAACAATGAGTGAAAAGGGGACGATTGATTTCAGTTTTTTTTGGTTACCAGGGCTGAAATGACAATATGCTCATCACATTTGCAGAGATATAAAGGTGTAAAAGAAGACCACACTTGGGTAAAAGTACGGATACCTTGTAAAAATGACCAGTTTCAAGTCACCAGTTTCCAGGAGACTTGAGTAAAAGTCATCCAGTTTTAAGAAAACTAAAGTATTTAACATGCACTTTATTGCAAAAGTGCATGCAAATTTAAACAGTAAGACATTAGGAAAAGCAAAAAAAAATTATGAGGCTGTATTTCCTTTTATAGATTCGAAATTTGAAATCTCAATGTTTCAAAATGGCAGAACAAAAAGGATAAAAAAAAAAGTCAGTCGAACTCAAATGTGCAAAAAATTGCAACCGCTAATTCAAATTCACGTGATTAAGCTCATGAAGAGCATTCAGTACCTTCAGCAACCTGCAGATGGCGATATCGCCTCGTATTTAACCGCGGCAGAAAAAGATGCCATTAAAAATGCGACTGCAAACTAGAGAGTAAAAGCTGCATATACTTTTCATACTCAATACAAGTACAAACTAGCAAAAAATATATTCAGTTACAGTCCATTTACTCAAGTACTTTACTATCCCTGCAGATTGAACTCACATCATCACACCTGTTTGTGCATTGATGAAAACATCACACTGTACTTTTTGCACTACTTCAGCCTTTGTTTACCTGCAGTTTAGCGGTTTCTTTATGTAGAGTGGCGTTGTGCTCCTGTAAAGACGCCGCCTGCTTCTGAAGCGCTAGTGTTTGTGCGTTGAGCTGAGCATTCTGGGAATGCAGCTGTTTCAGCTGCTCCTTCAGGAGAAGCTTCTCTGTCTGCAGAGCCGAGTTCTGTTAGTTTACAAGGACAAAGCACAAGTTGAACAGCAAGGAACCGGAAGCTGAACCAAGTGTTGTGATGAACGTGCTGGTTTACATTCTTCTCTACATCGATCAGTCGGTCTTTTAGCTTGAGCAGCTCGGCTGTGGCTTCTCTCTGCTCCGTTTCCCACTTCTCTTTGCCCATGACGGGTCTGGGCAGCCCGGAGGTCTCAGTGTGTGCCGCCTCCTCTTCTTGCCTTTGTTTGAAAGCTTCCAGGTTCTTCTTTACCTGAGGGTGAAAACACTAAACAATCACCAACGTGACATGAGGCAAAAACATACAGTTGTGATTGGTTTGTCTCAGCAAACAGGAATCTGAATATAAGAAACGAAGAAAGAGACTATACGCACGGTGGAGAGCTCAGTGCGGAGCTGCTGGTTTAAGCTGCTGCTCTCCTCCAGACGAGACTCTAGACTCTGGATCTTCTCGTCTCGCAGCTCCACCGTCTTCTTGAGAGCAGACTCGATCTTTGTCTCCAGAATCTTGTATTTACTAAGAGAGGAACATAAGTGAGTGTTGGTACACACACGGGTTGAATAGCTCAACGAAATGTGACCGATAATGGCAGTTACAAAATAAAGATAAAGTTTATAATAAACATAATAATAAACTTAAAAAACATAAAGACTGTTAATGAAAGATAAAGTTTGAGGCAAAGAGAAATGAGGAAACATAAAAAAAAGATGATTGGCTGAATGAAAGGCTCTGTTGAGATTGAAAGAAATGGAAACAGTTGGAGCCCAACTGAGACAAAATTGTGAACTTAAACTGCAATAACTAAAAAAATATAATAGCGATGAAGAGGATTACTTCAATTGATAAAGATGAAGGTATTTCGAGCCATTTAAAGTTGAAAAGACAGTACTTTGACGAACTATGGGAAAAAAGCTTTTGAGGATTAACGGTTAAACGATGAATCCTATTGACTGTTGATGGGAAAAAGCAATGAATACAATGAAGCACACAAGAAAAGGTAAAAAAAAACAAACAAAAACAAACTAATGTTTAGAAATTGGAACTACATCTACATAATGATAATTGATGACATCCAATCCAAAAAGTCAATGGAGAGAAAAATTGATGGCGAAATTTTAATGAGGAAAATTGAGAGGAAAAGTGATACGTAGAGGATACAAGGACGTTTAGGAAGTTAAACAGAAAAATAAAAATGGCACAATTGAAGTAGTATTAGTGGTACAAAAAGTACAGACCACTGCAAACCAAAGTTGTCTAAACAGTCTGGGTTTACTATGGTGTTCACAATTTAAAATGAAGAAAAATGCTGGCACTATTGCTTTGAGGGGAAAAAAAAAAAGATAGGAAGAAAAACAGATGCTCACGACATTACAACATCAGCCGTGCAGTACAGATCAAAACCCAAAGTCAATCACAGGAGACGCAAGTGGTGTGAACTCACCTACTACATCTTTTTCAGAGCAGCGCAAGACAAACAAGACACTTCAGAGTCTTAACAGCTCATGTTTCCTACAAACATCTCAACAGACGTGACAGAGCTGTGAGAGCAGCAGAAACACTCACTTGTCCTCACAGCTGTGCTCTTCTTGAAGAAGCTTCTCCCGGTTCAGGCCAATCTTCTCCAGCTCATGGCTCAGCTTTTCTAGTTCATTGCACTGCTGCTGGACTTTCAGTTTCTCATTCACCAATTCCTGTGTAACAAGACCATCACAATCAATATTTGCCGTTTTTTTCTTAAAAGCAAAAGCAAAACTGTACCTCTCTTAAAGTTGCCAACGTCTTTTTGTCCATGGTGGACTGCTTCTGTAGGTCCTTGTTCTCTCGCTCCAGTTCTTTCACTTTCCCTGCCGACTCTTTCAGATGTCCCAGGTCTTTGTTGAGAGCCATAGCCTCTTTCTCCAAGCTGGAGACTCGGAGGGAACTATCCTCAAATTCCGCTTCCCTTACCTCCAACTGCTGCTTCAACCGACGTGCCTCTTTCTCAAACTGCTTCTTCTCCTTTTCCACCTGCCCTAAATCCTGCTCCATTCCTCTCTTTTCCTTCTCCACGGTTTCCACCCATGTTGCCATCTGCCTCAGGCTCTCCAAATCCCGTAGCAGATCCTTCTTCTCAGCTTCATTCTGCCTCAGTTGGGCCTCAAGACTGTGGACTTTAGTGACGCTGTTGTCCACGCTCTGCAGTAGCTGCTGGTTTTCCTGGCTCAGGCTCCTACAGTTGATCTCCAGTCTTTCTGTCCGTTTGGCCTGGGATCGAAGCTCTTCTAGGGTGCGAGACATGTCCTCCTGTTCACGTTCTAACTCAGCATGTTCCTGCTGCAGCTGGGCCAGACGAGTGGCAGCAGGGCGAAGGGTCTCCAACGAACGCCGTTGCTCAAGGTTTTCTTCTTCAAGTTGCTGGTTATCTTTCTCCAAGACAGCCAAGCGTAGACTGGCATTCTGAGCAGTGTCGACCAGCTTCTTCAGCCGCCGATTGTCCTTCTCGAGAGTGGCATTCTCGCGCTCCAAGGCCTCAGAACGTTCACTACCGATCTTCAAGGCGGCAGCTTCTCGCTGCAGCTGCTCACGGACTCTCTCCAGTCGAGTTAGCTCCTTCTCCAGTTCTTCACAGCGTTCTCCTTGTTCACGGAGAGACTCCAGCTCCTTGGTTGCCTGTCGCTTGTCAGCCTCCAGACGAGCCAGTTTTCCACCCGTCTCAGAGATGGTCTGGTGGAGAACACGGTTCTCCGTCTCCACCTCTCTCACCCTGGCTTCGCTGCCCACCTGAGCTCGCTTGCGGAGGGAGGTCATGGCCTGGCTCAAGTGCTCCTTCTCCTGCTCCAACTCTGAGATCTGGCACAAGTAGAGTAGAGAATATATTTAGTTTTATCTCTAGATTAACATTGTGTAAAACATGACTTCCTGTGTTGAAAACCTCACCTGTCTGTCTTTCTCTAACTGGAGCGTCTCCATAGATTTCACCAGTCTCTGCTTCTCCTTCAGCAGCTCTTCTCCCAGACTCTCCATGTCCTGAGTAGTTTGTTTCTCCTGCTCCAACTGACACTCCAGACGCTCCAACTGCACCAATTCAATTCAATCACTCAATCACATATTCAAGTCAGTTAAATTTCTGTGAACATGTGGTGAATGTGTGTACCTTCTTGCTGAGACTCTGGTTCTCTCTTTCCAGCTCCACTGCTTGAAGCTGACTGTCTTCTCTGTTAATGGAGGCTTCTCTCAAGTCCTGAATGGTGCTTTGAAGACACTGATTTTCTTTCTCCAGCTTTAACAAACGACTAGATGCCGATTCGTTCAACTCGAGCACAAAAGACTTCCGGGCTGCAACAGAAATTGGAAAAGAGATGGGCTAGATACACAGATGAGGGCATCACCTGCCAACTGTATTTACATACATATTTAGCAGGTACTTTGATCCTTTAGGAACCATAATAGGACTATGCGATATCCTTTATTACAACCCATTGATTCTCAGGGTAGGACTCAAACCCATGACCTACTGCTCGCAGAATGTACGTATGTACATCAGCTTCCTAAAAAGGGAGTAAATCTGCGTGTATAGTATAGACTCACCCTCATTAACCTCGTTGTTTTTGGCAAGTTGCTCCAGTTCCCAGCCGAGGTGAACGGATTCATTCATGCTCTGTTTCTGTGAGACCTCCAGCAACATGTTCTCCTCAAGCAGCTCCTCCAGACGTTTCTTATCAATATCCCGGTCCTAAAAAAAAAAAAAATTATTTCACAGAACAGTAATTCTTTCATTTATTCAGTTCAGTCTGTCTCTATATACTGTATATGCATGTTCATACATTTGTATATTTAACACTTAATATATGAATTACGTGTGTTTTTAATCTAGCAGTCATTTGAGTTAAGTTAAGTTAATAATACACCATTAAACATTTATTTTTAACTTTCTATTTGGTCAGCCATTTAGACATCATTATAAGACTTTTATTATCAGCATGCATTTATTATCATAATAAAGCATGTTGAGACAGTATTGAAATGTACACGCACGCACACACACACAGACTCACTATCTCAATATCATGTAACTTGGAGCGGAGCTGGAGGTTTTCTTTCTCTAGCTCATGTAGTTTATCACAGCGCCCCCTAGCTGCGCTCAGCTGCTCTTCCAGCATAGACTTGGTTTCCAGCAGGGTCATATTGTCCTCTCTCAGTTCCTATGCACAAACAAGACGATAAATCATAAGGAACCGATCTGAATGCAAACACTGAAAGAAGGCGAGAAAAAAGGAGAGTCATGGGACTGGTAATGACAGCCCAGTGCCTCAGTTGACACCGACGGCATTGTACCAGTGAAACACAAACAGCAGGGAATCTCAGCTTAGCGCTGCACGTCCACGTCCCCACAAAGGCAGCAATTTATGCCGTGTATTATTTATGATATTTTTTTTCTTTTAGTAACGGAGTTTGACAGAGTCTGGAATTCAGATTTTGTTGTCAAATTAAAAATACCCGTGTTGTATAACTTTGTTTTATAATGCAGCTTCAAGGCTCGATTATTAGCGCTTTGGACATTTCCCCAGACAGATATTCATAGTCAGACACAGACACACTTTACTATTTCCTGTGGTTGCTTCCTTTCCAGGCGAAAAAACACAACGTAAACAACTGTAAAAATGATAATACTGTACTATTGACGAATCAAGAATGATCAACTCTATGTTCATTAACTTTCCTCTGTGTTTGACTTTACAAATATTCCCACCCTACTAGGTTAATTCTACTGTGGCTCATTCAAACTGCAGTGTTTAATTAAGATGATTAACTCATAATCTGTTTCAGTTTAAAAGTTGTATCTGGCATAAATTGATATTTACTTGAATTTGCATTTAGATCTTGATAGTCTTTCATAAAAGCCGATGTCCATTTTGCACTTTGAGAGAGTTGTAACTGCGAAAAGCGCCATATTCTAATGCATATTTTAATGTTTTAATATATTATAATGCATATTTTAATTATTTAACTATAGTTTTGGATCAATATTAATCATCACAAAACAGCGTCTGGAGTGTCAGTTGGAGCAGGAGAAACAAACTACTCAGGACATGGAGAGTCTGGGAGAAGAGCTGCTGAAGGAGAAGCTTTTTATTTGGTGGACATTGTTTTGTGATGATTTATATTTAAATATATTTCAAATATGCATTAATATTTAATATGCTTTAAATCGTTGTTTGTCCAACTTGCTATGGTATATGTTACTTTAAAAGAAATTCAAGGAACATAATGAGTAGCAGAAATGTTAAACGTGGTTGTGTTTGCAACAAGTTCAAGTTCAGTGCATTTGTAAGGCGCTTTTTCACAGTTACAACTCTCTCAAAGCGCAAAATAGACATCTGCTTTTATGAAAGACTCCATCAAGATCTAAATGCAAATTAAAGTAAATGTCAAATTAAGCCAGATAAAAACAATGCCCATACTTTGATATACTGTAATATAGATATTCTCAGAATTGTGGAAAATGACATGACATTGGCTTTGATCAACATGGGCGGTTTGTTCTTCACCTCGATGCGTGTCTTGTAGAAGTGGACATCGTTCAGCTTCTCTTTGCAGCGGACCAGCTCCGTCTCCAGTCGGTCCACTTTCCCCGCTCGCTCCCTGAGAGCGTCCACCTCATCACGATACACACGCACCGAGCGCGCTTCTGCCAACAACTGCAGGTTCTGGTTCAAGAACAAAAGCAAGAGAAAACGTGAGTCATTCCAGTAAACGAATACAAGCAGATAAAGTGTAACGCACCTCCTGCTTGAGTTTCTGAAGCTCTGAATCCAGCCGCTCCAACTCGTTTTTTGAATCAATTAATTGCTCAGTCTTTTCCTCTCTGAAAATAACAGCAGAGAAGAAGTGTACAACTTTTTTTTGTATTGTTTTTTTAATCACATTTTGTTAATTTCTTTATGTTTTGCTTCCAAAGGTTTAACTTTCGTTTTTTTTTTTCAGATTTCAGTTTGAATCTGGGCCTTTCTGTGAGTTCCTCTGGGTGCTTCATATTCCTCTGAAAGCCAAAGACTGTTCTTATCACATGACAAGGTCAAGACAATACACAATTTTCTTCATCTTGCTCTGTGATTGTCTCATATAACATAGAATAAAAGCCTAAAACTAGACACAAACCATAAATCACACTAAAAGCTGCAAGGGAATTCTCCATAACTATCACCACAAACGCAGGTCATGTCTATTAAATCCAGCTGGGTATCTTCAGTGGCATCAAGCAACGTGTCACGTCTTAGTGAATCCCTGATGGTGGCTAACGGAGCTGCTCTTGCGCTTCTAATGAGAAGTGTGTGCAAATATCTGCCAAGGCATGAGGCTTCAAACTCTTCCAAACCCGTGGGGAGAAGCACCAAGCTGGTGGTTGACATCCAAACTGTGACAATTGGGGATATTGTTGGAGATAAAAGATGGTGCAGAGCTTCCAGACTCACAATTCTTGGCGTGAACGGCGTAGTTTGGCCTTGGTGTCAGCAAGCTCCACAGCCAGATGCTGCCGGTCCTCTTTAGACAGGTGAGCGAGAGGAGATACGAGGTTGTGCTCTGGGCTGGAAGGACTGAGGAGAGCAGAAGGCTGCTGGGATTGGAGATAGTCCCTCTCCTGTGTCAGCTCTATGATCAGCTGGAGACAACACAACTCGCCGGTTATAGTTGCATCTCTCTCACAGTCTATTCTGCATTCGCTCAGAAGTGGAAGTGATGATGGGATACCTCAGCAGACTCGTCTCGCTCGTCGATGAGTTTACGCAGATGAAAAGCCATGGTGCGCGACAGGGGGTCTAGCTGCTCAAACGGGATCTCCTCGGCCTCTAGCATCTGCAGATCCAGAACGTTCTCCTGGTTGTGGGTGACCTGTGGCCGAGAGAAACCTTAGATACACACCGAATGCTGTCAGTTGTCAGATAAAACATATCAGACTCTTACTTCTTGGATGTAAGTCACAATGGCGGCCTGAGTCTCGATGTCAAGGAGCTTGATCTTCTCAATAATTTCTTCTTTGCGTTCACACTGTCGAGGTGAAAAATGTATTTGAAACAAATGCAGAGCACTGTAGACGCTTTTCTTCGTACTGTGCATAAAAGGTATATAAGTAGTGTGTACATAGCAGTATATAAAAAGTATGCAAATGTGGAAAAGTACAGTGAGGAACAATATACCTGACAAAGTTTGACAACAAATCGACAAGGTGCAGAAGAGCTGACTAATAGGTGAAACGGAGAAATAAAAGTATAAAAGTAAATTTGTGTTTGCATTAATAGATTTGTCCACTTCTGATTAAAATGAGTGCAAATGCAAAAAGACAGCAAATCAATCAGCAAATTTAATCCAAATGTTTACTTCATAAACAACAGTTCTCGTAGGCAGAAATATTTCATGTTCAATGTTTAAAATCATCTGCAGTTGTGTGTTAAATTACCTTTTCATTTTTTGTATAACTATTTTTATTTAGCGTTTCAGGCTAATTGGAATTGGAAAATTGACCACATAGGTATGAGTGAGTGTGTGAATGTGTTTGTCTGTGTGTCTCGCTCTGCGAATGGTTGGCCACCAATCCAGAGTGTGTATCCTGCCTCGGGCCCTAAGACGCTGAGATAGGCGCCAGCTCCCCGCGACCCTGTAAAGGATGAAGCGGTAGAAGATGACTGACTTGAGAGTTTGATACAGTGTATAATAAATAGTACATTTATTTATTGTAATTAAACAAATGGCTGCCGTTCCAGTGAAAATTCTCTCTAGTTCTACAAAAAAAGTCTATATAAGCCTATCGGTGACTGGCTGTGTGTCTGATCTCGAAAACAAAAAGAGGAATAAAACAATAAATAAAGGTTAAAATAAAGGCGTTTGTCAAACAATACTAGTAAAGAACGGAATTAACAGTTCATTATAAAAAAAAACTTATTCAACTTATGGTTGAAACAACCACGCGTTGCAAAAACGAGATCCCAAAAGAAAATCATTTGTCTGCTATTATTATTATTATTATTATTAATACGACTAAACAATTTTGAGTGAAATCGAATGAGATCATTCAGATGAAAGGAGTTGAAGAGCTCATGTCGACTGTAGACTTTCAGAAGAAGCAAAGCACAAGTTTCTCTCCTCGTGACTGGAGACAGTGTGAGGAAGCGACGCTGCAGGACAAGACGACCACAGAAGGCCTGAACAGAAAGCCAAGCAGTGGACAAACACAGGCATGAACTCGGTAAATCGATGGGAGCTGATTATTATCCACTCGGAACAGGAAGGAGCAGAGCAGAAAACGGTAAAATGGCTTTCAAAGAAGCACAAAGGAAACAATCCAAAGGAAAAGGTAAAGACACAAAAGTCTGGCCAAATGGAAAACAGTTATCTCCGGGATTTGTCTGGAGAGATTCCTGGTTTTTCCAGGATAATGGGTCTGGAAGTGAAGACAAGCCCAGGCTGGAGGAAGCGGGTGAGAATGTTTACAGTGCTGGATCCGCTCACCTGAACCGCACATCCGAGCATCAGCAGCAGCAGCCTCTTCACCTCCTCCATGCCTTTACCTGAGAACATGCCATGAGGGGAGAAGATTACAGTTCCATATCTGATCCGGTGGCCAATAAGGGCAGTTGTGGTTACGAGATTTGGACGTGCAACTAAAAGGATGCAGGTCCGAATATTTTATCGTTGGGTTTCACTACTAAATTATCCTTGAACTGCTCCGGATATGTGTTCAGCGTTTGGACCGGTCCCGACAAACAAGGATTTACTAATTATTTTCTGTATAGGACATGGATATTGATCTTGAGACATCAACTTTTCCACTAATATAATTGGCAGAATAAGAAAAATGATACAAATCACTACAATTACAATCTAATCAGTCCAAAGGTAAAAAACAAATCATGTAAAACATTTTTTTTAACATGAAAAAAACACTACTTTTACAGTTATTAAAGAAATACCAACACAAAAGTAATACTAATTGTACGTCTACAATAATTATTCAAACTTTACAGTTAGAATCAATCAAAACATGGACTTAAATCAAGGTTGTTTTTATTTTACAAAACTCCAGAGCTTTGTTGAGTAAGTGTTGAAAGAATTGACTCCACTTCCTTTAAATGTTTAACAACAACATATAGAGTTTCACTCAGGGCATCAGACACCCAGTTTGAAAAGACGCGGGGTTTTATTACAGTCATTACATAAGGCTGATATTTCCTGGTCAGTATTATCTTCCACAGTTGAGCGAATTTCTCACTGGCTCGGTGTCTGTGTTGGTGACTGAAGATTGTTTGTGGACGACTACCAAACACACCAGAAAAAAAAAAAACGGATTGGGCGGGGGAGTAATCGCCATGGCAACGATGTGTTGCTTAACGCCACCCCACCCGCCCGTGTACCCCCATTAAACAGAGAGAGGAGGGTCTTTCCAGCCATGGGGGATTGACTATTTGTGCATTATGCAGGTGGTGTCATATTAATATCTCTGGTGGCCGATTTCCATATTTCTGTTTGTTTTTATTCAGAGACTTGTTTAAAAAAATATGAGTGTGGATTTATGGCTTATGCATGTATTTTTTATTTGTTTTGTTTTTCACTTGAAGTACTCAGAAGTAAATGGCATGAGATCCAACCATTTTTGAAAACATTCGCTCTTTTCCTTTTCCTGTGAAAACAGATGTGTAGATAAGATAAACGCCGCCACTAGATCAGATCAGACACCAAGACAAAGGTTTAATTCGAGTCAGCCGCGGCAACGCTTTAAGCTTCGTCGTCTATCGGACAATCATTCCATTCGGAATCTGGATTATTAACAAATTCTTGTAGTTCATACTGCAATACAGGTCCACAATATTCATTTCCTGCTTAAATTTCAATTTAATAAAATAATTAAATATTATTTTAATGTTTTTTTTTATTGAAATGAGAGAAGTGTGTGTATCCTGGTCTAGGTTTTTCCTTCCGTGGAAGGTTCAACGGACAGGTTTCCTTCCCCAGAGAGACGAAAGCCAGCCTGCAGTCTCACTTCAGAAAGCGAGAGGGTGTTTATTAGCCCGTGAGTGAACGAGTGAGTGATTGTGTGTGTGTGTGTGTGTGTGTGTGTGTGTAAAAGGGAAAAAAAGAGTGAGATAAAGAAGGATGAGAGTAAAAGACAGAGAAACAGAAAAAGCGAGCGAGTTAGTGAACAACAGTGAGAAAGTGAGTTAGAAGAGTGAGAAAGAGAGGGGGGGGGGGAGTAAAGATATACCAAGAGATAGAGGTCGAAAGATAGTGAGTGAGAGAAAAAGAGAAAAAGAGAGAGAGAGAGAGAGAGAGAGAGAGAGAGAGAGAGACTAGTTAAGAATCAGTCACTCCTCAATTCTAGATACAAAGATTTTACTTGTGAGATCCGTGCTTTATGCTCTAATAAGAACGTCAATCTTTTTGAACATCTTCCCAAAAATCAAACATTTTCTCAAGCACAGATCAGGATTTATTACAACTCAATGAACACACACATTGCGAACACACACACACACACACACACACACACACACACACACACAGCGAACACACAGAGACTTAGTTACATGACGTAGTTACCCCTCATCCAGACACAAACCATTAAAATATTCCCCTCCCCTCTTTACTCAAACCACAGGAAAAACTCAGATGCAACCTCAGGTCAAAAATCCCAATTTCATCCTCAAAGAGGCCTTTAAAGTGGAGTCTGATCAAGACTCCAGACCAGTAGGCCACAACTGGCTATGTTATAAAACGAAATATATTGACCAAGAAACGTTCACAGCCTATAAAGACGTACCAGACAAAGGGTCCTTGGCGATGGTCATCACGTTGGGCAGGTTCATGACGATGAGCTGCTGAAGATGTTCCTGAGGAAACAACAGAAACAGGGTGGTCAGCAAGAAGGAGAAGGCCTGGCCGCTGTCAATACTTGAGCTAATGACCTACATAATGGCTCAGGAAAATACTCCTAATAAACAGACATGCAGGAAATCAAGCAGAAGGGAAAATGTGTGAAAACAAATGACAAAATGTGGAATTTATTGGGTGGGGACAGATACATTCCTGTTTAAAGGAAGTTGAAAATAACATGCTTTGGTCACTTTAGATCAAACTTGACCTCATCCAAATTCAAACCACACTTTAAATCAGGGGCCAAACAAGATGAAGAAAACACTCTAATAGGAAACATTCTAAACTTAAATATGGATAAAAACAGACAGGGATATTATTATAGAATGAATAATTTTATTTTCAATAAAATCAGCTCTCAATAAAATCTTTAACAACTTGAGGACAACCAAACCTAGCAGTTCTTTATTTAATCCACACAGAATGAGCTCAGCATTATGTTGCTCATGGAGTCAAAGTTAAATCGAGACGGATATTTATTGGCAAGAAAGAAAGAAAAAAGGGAAGTTAACATTTAATACTCGATGGTGACTCTTCATAAAACGTCTTTCTGTGTGTTTGTTAGCAGTAACAGACAGCAAATACCGGTGTGAAGTTTAGAATAGTTGTGGAGGTTTAAATGTTCATTTGGCTTGCCATAGCTCACCCATCGTCTTCGTGTTGTGCATTATTCTGCGGCTCAGCTAAATGCTCAGACAATGTTTTTGTGCATCACATAAAAATCAGTTAATCTACAAAGCACAGAGACAATTTTTGGCAAATATTTGAAAATGCACCTTATAGTTTGAAAATTACACAAGATTGATGCTAAACGGTTCAGAGGTTTTCAGCCACACTTTTCCATGCCATGACCAAGCAAAATATCATCAGACATCCTGAAATGTGCATTTGAACGTAAACATGAAGACATGTCCTGTGCTAAGCTGCTTGACACAATGGCTTCTAGGGCAACAAACGACATCAATACAACAGAAGACATGACCAAACAGGTCCAAATGACCAAGCACTTCATCGCCATGAGCAATCAACAACAGCACTGGAATAAACAGCTTTACTGTAACACGTTTTTTTGTATATCAAACAACAATTGAACCATTAAAATATTTAATTCATTTTTTTTTTTTTTTTTTTTCAAAAATAAAGTGTATTTTAAAACAAAAAAATGGTCAATAGTCTCCAGCAAAGTGGATCAGGAACTGCAAACATCTGTATAAAAAAAAAAAAAAAAAACGTTTGGAGGAATAGAAATGACTGGCCCTGGTCTTAGAAATAGGTTAATAAGAAATCAGTAAAATAAGCTGTACTCTAAAACTCATGGCATTTCTTCTGAATTATTTTACTCCATTATGCTACCAGATCTTTGACCAGTTTATATATTTTTACATTTTGTACTTAGTATGTTGTTTAGATATAGCTCTTTAAGCAATCGTTTAATCACACCTTGTGTTTGGTTCTTGTTAATTCAATGCATGTCTGTTGTAATAGTAATTAAATGCAAAGGTATTATTATAAAGAATGAAATGAAAATGTTATTTAAGGCCAGTAGAATAACAATAAAGATGTGTTGATCTTGAATTTTGTTCAGTAGGGTATAGATGCACAGTTAAGTATAAATGTACTGTAAAAATAATATAAAGGTTTACGAGCTTAGTGTCTCATTACACCACTAATGTGTACAAACACACACACACACACACACACACACACACACACACACACACACACACTTTTATTTGAATAATGACTCCAGTTTTGGCAGAACAACCATCGTGGGAATATTTCTGCCAAGACTACACACAATGGAGCTTTGCACAAAGAATTCTAGGAGGACCCTTGAATGTTTTTGACTGTCATTCAGTCTAGTGTGTATCATTACCTGACAGAGCATGTATCAACCTGAGAAGAGAAGAAGAAAAAAAAAGTGCGCTCCTGGATTCAGCAGCGGCAGCGTGACGGCGTGTGTGGAATCATACACCTCATTCTCCGCTTCCCTGACGAATCTGATCCACAATTACTACATGCCAGTCACGTGCAAAACCAAGAGGCTTCCATGTTGCTTTTCCACAAACAGCTGAAGAAAGGGGAAAAAAAGAAAAAGAAAAAAAAAAAAAGGCGTACAGTCTTCATCAACTATTGTAGAGGGAGGAGGCTAATAGTCGTGGACATCAGACTATATACGTATCTTTCCATTCATAATTCCGAGGTTCATGGAGGTCAGAATCAAGAAATGTTCTTTAAAATGAATTCGAAACAAACTGCAGTGCAAACAAACATTCTTAACAGGTTATAGCACATTTTGAATTTGTACTGAGATTTTCATTCTAAAATGAGAATGAACCGTTCACGGTTTAAATTTTCTATAATTGTTTTTTCTGAAACAATTTGCATACAACATGCTTTTCATTTTAAATACCGTAAATGTTCTAACAAGATTTCAAGATATTGAAACTAACCCCTCTTTTAAATTTTGTGACTAAAGCAGTTACCAGTAAAATTAAACCATGTTTTTATAGAGTACAAAACAAAGTTTACTTCTTACAAAAAATAATAAATTCATTTTATAAACCGTAAAGGACGGATGTGGTCTCATGATACTTGGTTCACACTGCCATTTATAATAATTGTAATAATTTTTTACAATGTATATGATTTAACAGTCAATATAGCAGCTTCATCGTTCTAACAATTTAGTGCAACAGTTACGTTAAAAAACCCAAGGAAAATCTGAGAGATTGATCTGCACAACTGGCACCATGCAAAACATTGTCCAAAATGTTACCATGGAAACCACCATCTCAGAGTTCTGTGTGAAAAGATCCAGAATGCGTTCAGTTCAGAAGAGTCCCGAACCAAAGGCCTCAGTGAAGTCAAGGTCCAGCCGGTCAGAACAGCTTTCCTGAGCTCATTTCCTCTGCCGCCCGGTGGAACAATGTCTGGACAGTAAATTGGGACGAGACCTTTGGCTCCGTTCCACTGGTGTCTGCCCATCTCCTGCTGGGTTCAGTATTGCTGACCAGGAACACACACACACACACACACGTATAGATCGACTGCCCTTTACATTTTTCCACTGGTGCTCTGTTGTTACAGACTGTTATGTCGTTACATGTATATAAATAAAAGTATAGCAAGCATTTCATGAGAGGAATATTGTGCAGGTACAATATTTTAGGTTGCCTTGGAAAATGACAAAATATTTTAAAACTTTTACAAAACAAATGTTTAGGCAACTTCTTATATTTCTTAAACCTCTGTCACAACTATAATAATAAAAAAAAAAATATATATAAATCAAATTCTGCTAATCAAAAGATACGATAGACTTACATGTATGGAGTCAACCTGACAAAAGCAGGAATGAAGCTTGTGATGATTCAAAACGTAATCTCAAGAAAACCAATCTCAAGATCAAAAGATTCAGCTCAGATTAAGATGATCAGTTCCTTATTATTTGAATTTTAATTGGAATTTTAATTGGAATAGGAGATAGCCTGATTAGAACGAATTCTGGTTTATATAAAAACGGCATCATTTGCAACATACATAATTAGAACTAATATTTCAGATTTTATTGTTTGTTTGTTTGAATTAAAGAAAGACTAACATTTCTTAATGTGTTTTAATACATTGGATACGTAAGAGATTTCAATGTAACATCCCTGTTTTGATACAGCAGATGTGAAATGAGGAAACTAAAGAAAAGCACATTTCTATTTTAAAACAGCAGAGATCAAAAGTTTCCCGTCTATTATTTTCTACAAAGTGATGCCATAAACACATCTCCTGGCCTTCCATCATTTCCAGAAGATTTCTTACGATGTATTTTAGGCTTCTTTACAGAGAGGAAGCAGAAGAGGAAGACAGATACATAAACAAAATTGTGTGAAGATATTGGGAAACCTCTTCAAGTAGAGCAGGTGGTTGTGTGTGTAGAATATTCACGGCACTTCCTCTAAAAACGGTGCAACTGTGATTAGTCAGCACCAACTTTACCATTACGGAAATAATAAAAGTATGTTTGCAAGATGAACATGTTTGTAAGCCAAGAGTGATCCATCTCTACTGGTCAGGGATCAGATCCAAAGCTACACTGACCCACATTGGGGGTCACAGAGTCACGCCTGAGGGTTATTGACCAGAAAAACCAGCAAATGATCAATATTCAATTTATAACAGCAGGTCAAGCCACTCGTGATCTGTTTACACTGGACACAAGTGTGTGAAGGTCAGTTTTTGCTTAAGCCAGTGTTCCATGTTCACATGCAACCACAAATTCTATGCACAAGAGAGTGAGGTCTGTAGATATATCATTCTCTAGCCAATCTTGATACAGAACTGGTACAGAACATATAGTGAGTAGCCTACATTACGTCTCATTACAGCCTATTTTGACAGGCTATGTCTGCTTAATTTATAAGACTTAAAAACCAGCCGGTAATTAGAACCAAAAAGATCGGGAACACCTTGTTGTAGAATGAGAAAGAAAAGAGTGTCAGAACAAAATTTGAAATTTGTGAACAGTATAGATACACATACAAAAAAAACAAATGTGCAAAAAACTATTATGCTTTTTCCACTTCCGCCCAAAAAAGTTCTGGCATTATGACAGAAAGCACCTTTTGAACGCTGATATTTTACTTTATGCTGCAATTCTAAAAGACGGATGCATTTTGCTCCTCAACTTCCTCACCTTGTCTCCTTGCACTGGCAACCAGTTGAAGCTAGGATCAGTAAAAGATCTCTGGTAAAGCAACGAATCTAATGTCAAATATTCAGCCATTCATCTAAACTAGATCCTCTCTCTCTTTCACAAAGTTTTCAAACGAAAAAAAAATAAAGAACACTGAAGACTGAAGAGTACTTTGGCTAATTGGCAGGTTTAAATAATAATAATAAAAAAAAGACCAATCTCTTTGTTCACTGGCTTTGGTAGATCTTGATGACAGTTTGTGATATGTTCAAATACATACTTTCCTCTGTATGTAAACATGACCAAGTGTCCATGTCTGCTTTATGATTTTCATCACCACTTTTTCCATCAGCCAATCTCAATCATCTAAAAATATGCTTGATCTTGGTCAGTAGAAATCGCCGTGGAACATCTATAATAAAGAGTAAAGAACACGGGCCGTTAAGCAAGACAAGCAACGTCTTCGAGATCGTGTCCCTAAATCTTCTCCAAAGCCGTAAAGAAGCCACTTATAGAAAGAGACACCAGTGAGAAGCTCAGCATGGACAGAAGGGAGAATTAGAAATTCCAGACGCCCTGGCAACTCCCACTGACCTAGAGAGACGTACCACCTCCCTTTGCCCCCAAGTCTCCATTAAACAAAAGCAGCCACACACGAACACACATAAACAACCACCATCTCCCCAAATCTAAACTTCAGAAGCCTTATGTTTAATAATGGGAAAGTGTTGAAACACTTGATCACGTTCTTCTTTCTCCAAACTGCCGAAGAGTGCAGGAAACAACAGATGTCCATCAAAACACTGGAAGGCTTGAGTTTCCATATGGCAGTTAAACAACAGAGAACTCTTTTACCCTAAAAACAAAAGGCATCATTTCACAATAGATTCAGCTCTAAAACAAGTCAGTGGTGACCTGGTTTACACACAAAGGATCACTAAGGAAGTCTACAACATTATTAACATTATTAGGGCTTCTGGAGAAAACGTTGTGATTGTGGCGTTTACCACGTGTCAGCATTTTAGCATTTAGAGTTGACGGCATTTTTTACGTTAAATCTTAAATATTGTGAAACCTTTTTATAAATTCTTTCTTTTTATAACACACAAACAGTATTATCACAAGAGCAATTGTAGTGCAATTTTGTAACCAACAGTAAATTAGTACTGTATAACTGTATATAACAAAATATTGAGTGATGCGTAAAGTGATACTTTTTATGCTTTTTAGTATTCTTATTTTAGTTTAAAAAGTAATTTGTTAATAAACAATTAAATCAAATTACTGGGTTTAAAAACACTTGAAATCCCAGATTGTGGAATCACGAACTTCACTGGATAGTTAAATATGGAGCACAATTTCGATACGGTCCCTAGTTGCCATATTGACAAACTCACTCACTTTACTTTCATCCGACAATACGGTTACGTATTATGTCCTCAAGCATTTAGAAGAAACCATGACACGCATTAAAACATGAGCGAGCAAGAGATGTCCCCAATCACATCAGTCACTTCATATTGAGCCTGACCCGATACTTTATACAGAAAAATATACAAAACATGCCTAATTTTACACAATTTTATACATTATTTCTGTTGAATATACATTTGTATGTTCACCATATTAAATGCTTTGTTTTAAATTCAAATTATTTGATTTTTGATCTTGATCTTTTTTATATGTGAGATTATTAATTATTATTTTAAAATGGTAAGAATGCAATTTTTATAATGTTAAATGTTAACTGAACAGCATGACCTGTGATTGGCTGAGACTGGTCCAATCAGGAGGCTGCATTCCTTTTTAGTTTCACCTTTCACTGCGCAAAACAAAGTGTGATCAAAAAAAATTAAAAAATAAAAAATCTCAGTTCTCTGAGTTTTGTGCATATGAAGAACAAAGTATACTTTATTTTATACAGCGTACATAAGCAAACTAAGAATGAATCTGGAATTCTTTTAGACATTAAATCTTATAATAATGTGCACATTTTAAAAGGTATAGAGGGACAAAAACCAGATCAAGAATAATATTCACTCAACGTGACACTATGGAAAAAATCTTAATTACATGCAAAGCAGGTAGGCCACACATACAGGAAAAACTTTCAGACATAAATAAACATGAATCTACATTGAACACCTAAATAAAAGTGTTTTTTTTTTTTTTTTAAAGGGAAGTTTAAAGCTGATTTAAAAGCGTCCGGGGGTCTTTGCGTTTCCCACGGCAGCCGACCTCAGGAGACATTTCCTGTGTACAGGAACCTGGCATGCGTGTAAAGCTTTAATCTACTGTACAAGAAGCAAAGCATTATGGGTTTGTCAGAGCAACAGTGGAGTATTACGAGTCAGGACAGAGAGAAAAATCACATCGACTCTGAAGTTAAAAAGTGAAGAAGACTGAGCACGACAGAGGTGAACCCACACCTTAGGCTGTGGAGCGAACGCCGCACGAGAAACTGTACACCTCTGGGAGCGTCTTGCTATCCTCAATAAGCGAGCAAACACTAGAACGGAAAAACAAAAAAAAACACCTCCCTCCCTTTTATTTCTTCCCAACCAAACGAAACGAACAAACAAATCCAAAGGAACAGAGTCAAAACACGTCTCCATTCACAGAGCTTGCGTGAAGGTTGCTCACAAATTCTCCAACCGAGTCCTGGCCACATCCTAGTTACATCATCAGAACACAGACGGGCACAAAGCAGCGTAAGGTGGGGTTTGGTACGATTGAAAAGAGCATTAAACAGACTTTCAATGCGAACAAACACAAAGACCAACAAAGCGGTAGTTGTTGTCCTGCTGCAGAGACCTTCAAGGCCGCTGTGAGTTAGTGAAGGTGACGAAGGTGGCGTTGGGATTCTATCGGGCTGCAGTTGACCACGCGAGGGACAGTGAGCTGACCAGGAGTCCAGCAAGGCCACAAATCTCATGCCGCGGTGTTGAAAGGAACCGGCGTACAGTGGCTCATGCTCGTGAGAGAGGAACTAACACACCACCCCGCCCCTGATGGAGTCAGCTATTGTTCCCGCGCTCTGTGCCCCTGATCTCTACGGCGGGACAGTCTGCACGATGACAGACCAAACCAGACCAGGGAGTGAGTGACGTTGAACAAACCATTGATCACAATGATGTCTGCCAATTGGACAATGTCGATTGTAGGTGTGGGCGCTATAGCGGTATTAACGGGAATAGCGGTATTGAGATGCGCCACGATATGGATTTTGCAATATAGTGGATACCGTGGCACTTTCATGAATTTACCTTTTATACACACACATATCAACGCTGCAATACATTAAAACACATTTGTTTCGTTATAACTTTTAATTACGACACAGATACTTTACTAATCTAATACAGAAAGCGTTGTGAGAAACTGAATTAATAGATCACCCGCGAGGCAGATCCATCGCGCATGCGCTGTGCCGCTCCAGGTCTGTAACGTGGCGGTTTTTTAGAGCGGCTGTTTTAGTGAGCGCGAGTCCCGTAAAACGCGCGCACGAGAACATTCTGCTCGTTTTATTTTGGTCAAAGTATGTTTTCGATTGTTAACCTTGGTTTCACGCAACTTTAGATTCAGACGCGCGCGCGAAAGAGAGGGAAAGTGTGACACGCGCTGGCTCTGCTCTCCATTTTTGTCTGTCTGTCTCTCTCTCTCACTGTCTATCTCTTTCTCTCTCTCACTGTCTCTCTCTCTCTCTCCCCCCTCCCGCACTCTCTTAAAAGATAGACCGCAGGCCATTTAATTTAAATGTTTTTTTTTTTTGTTTGTTTTTTTAAATAAATGCCTGGACTACTTTTAACAGATATACGGTATTAAAAATGACAGCTGCTTCTCCAGGTTTCCCCTTGCGTTGGATTGCGTTTTAAAGCATCAAACATGCATGGTCGAGCCTCGGCGCTGCATTATAGTTATAGCGTGGTTTGCGATGTTGCGAATACCAGTTAACAATATGTCACCAACCTCTTACAAGACGTACTTAGATGTGACGTGAAAGGGTGAAACAAGGACAGCAAACCTACTTGAGCAGAGACTCTGACCTTTGCCACAACATGTCTGAACGGATTGCTATACATCCTCAATACCTCGACAAAAGTGGGGCAAATCTGGTTGGTTGATTAAGTCAACCAATGTGAGGCTTTTACTGTCAGGCTTAAACGTAAATCTAGGCTAAGCTGGGAGAACCAACGATTTTGGCAACGTATATCAGAGATGTGTCATCTGGAATCGGTTGCGAAATAGCCGCTTCTTGTAGTTCTTTAAACACTTCTAGGAGAAATCAATACATTTCAGGCTCTGGATTTTGAGGCAAGACGCACAGCAGTGACGCACAATAAATGTTGCGAGAGGTTGAAAGATTTGCACACAAAAGCATTTTAAATTAAACTTTTTAACTTTTTTAGATCTTGGTATAAAAATAAAGACGCAATTCAAAGAAACGTCACATACAGGATGATTTGCCAAATAATGACCAAGTCTTGCAAGAAAAAAGAAAAATTAACCAGAAGCTGCAAGCCACAAAACCGGTGAATCAGAAAAGTCCATAGTGCGTGTTCGAGTCATACGGGCCAAACTACTCGGGCTTTGTGCGTGTGCAAACACCATTAATAATCACTAAAATCACAGGGTTCTCCTTTTATCGCAGGAATTGCCTGAGAGAGTGCCCGTATCTTTGTTCAAACAATGTGCTGCTTTCCCGTCCCATCAACACCCAGTTTTAGTTGACAGATCTGGAAATGTACAGCATTGTTTGACTGTAAAGGCTGGACTGTAGTTGTCAGCTTATCTCTGTGGCCTTCTGGGCCTGACGCTGGAACCAATGGACATTTATTATGGTTTTCTGTTAACCAGTGTGAATATTTGATCAAGAACTCGTGGTTGCTGAAGACAACGAATGTTGTCAAGTGTGCCGTTTTAAAATGGCAATAATGTCCCCGTCTTGACTAGTCCTAGCAGATTGCAGCGTGACTTTGATTATTGGTAATCAATAATGGTGTTGGTGTGGATGTCTTTGATCCAAATACTATTGCTATAATGGGATCGACTGAAATGTCGATACGTTTCAAATGATTGAAACAAAAAATAAACATTGGGAACTCAGATTGGTGGGAAACATCCATCAAGTCATTCATTTTATCAACAGATTTTCTATTTCTGGGTCACTGGGAGCTTGACAATCCCAATCAGACACACAAATTGAAATGGCAGCCAACCAATCACTGATCCAGACTGTTTAGTCCAGCAATTAAATGAATCTTATTGGCCAGATTTTGCCAAAATGATCATACAGCATGCATTTATAGAATCACAACGCAAAGACATTAGGTTTGTCATTCGTTTCACAAGGCAAAGACGTTAGGTTTGTCATTCGTTTCACACATTACTCATGAATAGAGTGATTAACACAGTATAAAACCACACATCTGCTTCTGATCAGTTGACCCACGTGTCTACATGAAGTCCATTTCCAGGCTTGCACCGTTTTTCTTTGGCTGCAATTGATCGAACCACCTCTCGGAAAATCGCTGTGGAATTTGAGATATGGCAACTTTGGTTTCCTCAATCACAATCCTTTATTTAGCTTAACGTCTAAAGATGAATCAATACTGGTGCACAGACAGACCCCCTTTCAGGTTGTGAGGGGAGCAGCGAATGAACACAAGCCTCTGTTACGTTCTTCACAGCGCCACGTGTGTTCTATAAAAAAAAAAAAAAAA
>MU204241.1:1479444-1513820 GCA_017309775.1 Paedocypris sp. Pulau Singkep
CTCTCTCTCTCTCTCTCTCTCTCACTCTCTCTCTCACTCTCTCTCTCACAAGAGAGTGACCGCAGGCCATTTAATTTAAATGTTTATTTTTTTTTTTTTAATAAATGCCTGGACTACTTTAAACAGATATACGGTATTAAAAATGACAGCTGCTTCTCCAGGTTTTCCCTTGTGTTGGATTGCGTTTTAAAGCATCAAACATGCATGGTCGAGCCTCGGCGCTGCATTATAGTTATAGCGTGGTTTGCGATGTTGCGAATACCAGTTAACAATATGTCACCAACCTCTTACAAGACGTAACGAAAACGAGAAGTTTGAGACGTGAAAGGGTGAAACAAGGACAAGCAAACCCTACTTGAGCAGAGACTCTGACCTTTGCCACAACATGTCTGAACGGATTGCTATACATCCTCAATACCTCGACAAAAGTGGGGCAAATCTGGTTGGTTGATTAAGCCAACCAATGTGAGGCTTTTACTGTCAGGCTTAAACGTAAATCTAGGCTAAGCTGGGAGAACCAACGATTTTGGCAACGTATATCAGAGATGTGTAATCTGGAATCGGTTGCGAAACAGCCGCTTCTTGTAGTTCTTTAAACACTTCTAGGAGAAATCAATACATTTTGAGGCAAGACGCACAGCAGTGACGCACAATAAATGTTGCGAGAGGTTGAAAGATTTGCACACAAAAGCATTTTAAATTAAACTTTTTAACTTTTAACTTTTTTAGATCTTGGTATAAAAATAAAGACGCAATTCAAAGAAACGTCACATACAGTATGATTTGCCAAATAATGACCAAGTCTTGCAAGAAAAAAGAAAAATTAACCAGAAGCTGCAAGCCACAAAACCGGTGAATCAGAAAAGTCCATAGTGCGTGTTCAAGTCATACGGGCCAAACTACTCGGGCTTTGTGCGTGTGCAAACACCATTAATAATCACTAAAATCACAGGGTTCTCCTTTTATCGCAGGAATTGCCTGAGAGAGTGCCCGTATCTTTGTTCAAACAATGTGCTGCTTTCCCGTCCCATCAACACCCAGTTTTAGTTGACAGATCTGGAAATGTACAGTATTGTTTGACTGTAAAGGCTGGACTGTAGTTGTCAGCTTATCTCTGTGGCCTTCTGGGCCTGACGCTGGAACCAATGGACATTTATTATGGTTTTCTGTTAACCAGTGTGAATATTTGATCAAGAACTCGTGGTTGCTGAAGACAACAAATGTTGTCAAGTGTGCCGTTTTAAAATGGCAATATTGTCCCCGTCTTGACTAGTCCTAGCAGATTGCAGCGTGACGTTGATTATTGGTAATCAATAGTGGTGTTGGTGTGGATGTCTTTGATCCAAATACTATTGCCAATGGGATCGACTGAAATGTCGATAAGTTTCAAATGATTGAAACAAAAAATAAACATTGGGAACTCAGATTGGTGGGAAACATCCATCAAGTCGTTCATTTTAAGATTTTCTATTTCTGGGTCACTGGGAGCTTGAGTCAATCCCAATCTTGGGCCAGAAGGCGAGACACACAAATTGAAACGGCAGCCAACCAATCACTGATCCAGACTGTTTAGTCCAGCAATGAAATGAATTTTTTCAGATTTTGCCAAAGTGATCATACAGTATGCATTTGTAGAATCACAATACAAAGACGTTAGGTTTGTCATTCGTTTCACAAGGCAAAGACGTTAGGTTTGTCATTCGTTTCACACATTACTCATGAATAGAGTGATTAACACAGTATAAAACCACACATCTGCTTCTGATCAGTTGACCCATGTGTCTACATGAAGTCCATTTCCAGGCTTGCACCGTTTTTCTTTGGCTGCAATTGATCGAACCACCTCTCGGAAAATCGCTGTGGAATTTGAGATATGGCAACTTTGGTTTCCTCAATCACAATCCTTTATTTAGCTTAAAGTCTAAAGATGAATCAATACTGGTGCACAGACAGACCCCCTTTCAGGTTGTGAGGGGAGCAGCGAATGAACACAAGCCTCTGTTACGTTCTTCACAGCGCCACGTGTGTTCTATAAAAAAAAAAAAAAAAGCTCCACCCAAGCTAAACATGTGGTTAGGGGGGCCGCCATTCCAGCAGCTTTCAGAATGTGTTCTGCTCCACACACCAGCACGAAGCTCGGCCACAATCCACATCCATAATAACACTAATCAGCAAAAAGCTATTTTGATATCTCAGCTGCTTACAACACAGCGTTCATCGAAACTGGAGACGGACTGCAGATAGAAACCCGTTCAAAATGGAAGTCGGCAAGTGACAGAGGAGGATAGTTGCCAATTATCACAGTTGTAAAACTAAAGAGGTCAAAGAAAAAGCCTGTAAAGCACAGTCATGCAAGTCGAGCCACTCAGAACCAAGTCGTAACTTCTCAACGACAATCCACAGTGATCAGAACCAGCTGCTACTCACATCACCGTAGTGTGGGTTTGGATTTTGGCAACCACGTTTACAAGTATTTCATTTTACATAATGTGTAACGTGTAGAGTGATGGGGATTATGCCATAATTGTAATTTGTTAAAACAGCAACACGTGACTATTAATGCGCAAGTGTGTCAAGAATTTGGACCGGAACCATAGACGTCACAAACTTTTATGGCAGCATTAGTTCCCATGAGACTGAAATTAAAGAAGAACTGGCAAGTGAAGTGAAGTTTTCACTCACTCAATTAAACAACAATAAAAAGAAACTAATTCAAATAGCAGAATTCAAATACTCCAGAGTTAGTCGACGACATTGTTTTTACTGAAACGGATGCCACAATTGCCACTTTCACTCATTTTACAAACTCTCACTCCTAGTTAAACGGTTTTAAACAAGTACTGCATTCGATTTTTCATTACAACACAAAAAGTGTACGTCATATCGTGAGTACGGCATCACAAAATATATCGTATTGTGATTTGAGTGCTTTACACACAGAAAGTCGACAGTTAAGTTCACTAGAAATGGAAAAGCCCGAAAAATCCCACTGAAATTAAGAGCGACCATCAGACTTGAATTGAATTATTATTGAATTGAAGCTCAGGGCCAACAAAACCAATCTGAAGATTCCCATGCCAAACACCAACATGAGAACGGCACAAACCTCCCAGCACGATTAGCTAGAGGAGCGGTGTGTGTGTAAAGACTCCTCCTTTAGAAAAAGACCTTGTCTTCTGACGTCTCCTGCCTCCGTCCCTACACAATAATTACTAGAGTTAAAACCCTAACCACCAGTTAAAAACTCGCAGGCTCTTCTATTCTATCTAAAACTCTCCTAAGCTATGAAAGCACTCTCACCCAAAACTAACGGTGCGTAGCAAGCTAAAATCCTTTACAAAAATGAATTATATAAATATTTCAAATATAGTCGAAAAACTAGTCAATTCAGACACATCGGGATTAAATCATCAAGATAAATATGACAGGCACACACAGCAAAAAACAATTGAAGCTTAGAAACTTTTTTCTTTCATTGTATTGTATTTCATGGTGTGTGTGTGTGTGTGTATAACATTTTTAAAAAGTTCTTACATTCCACTCAATGTCTGAAAAATGTATTCATTGTGGTCTGACACATTCTACATCCATTTGTACCTTCACTTCCCTCCTGATTGAAACAGCGGCACAAGGTTTCAATGCTTTTCCTGCATCCTGTTTTGTCAAAAGTCATTAAGGGCGTCAGAATCGCTGTCCTGGATTTCCCATGTCTTTCTGTGTCTGTCATGTCAGGTACGGTCCGGTATGTCACTGACCAGACTTTACATCCACTGTATTCACGCTCACTTCCTTTGGTTGTGTTAAAAAAAAATTTGCTCTAAAAAAGCTAAATATATTAGGCATATAATAAAATCCATCTGGTTTAATAAAAAGTAATGCAGTAAAATGTAATAAGAAAAAAAGAATATGTTCCGATTCATCGCAATCAACTGTATTTGTTGTCAAAGAAAATTGCAAGACACGTTAATTTTCTATATAAAACTTATAAGAAACTTTTCTACGAATGATAAATCCAGCCATCCACATATCATCCACAGAAACTATGCAAACTCTACACAGAACGGCCCAAACTTCGGTCATGGGGTATCCATCCATTAATAATAAGCACATTTTATCTCTTGATACGATTCTTGATAACAGATACAGTATAATTAGTAATATGGTAGCGAAATGATGCTTTTCCTCACTAATTAATTAACACTAGCAAACAACAGTACAATCAGTGAAATCGTATTTTATTCAGTGATTGTAACAATTGCGTCTGATTATGGTTGTAAAGCCTTAAAAAGACTTCATGCAAATGGGACTGGACAGATGTTTTTGTAGTCAATTATCCATCAGTCAAACTGTGACAGTCTCATCAAACCAAGTTGTTGGTCAAGCTTGAACAGAATAATAGAAAAGAAAGAAAACAATCATCACATTGAAGTAAGGAGCGTTAACCCTATAAATCCAGTGCGTGGCCCTCAAATATCTTCAAAAACACACTGATCTCCTCATCCTGGTCACACACAGCATCTTCATCCGACAAACCATTCACAAAAACCCGAGTTCCTAAACCACAAGAGTTTCCCCGACAACACCAGTCACAGCAACTGGGATGCCGTTCTTGCTTGGCGCAGCTTCCACAACAACATCCACATCTGCAGACACGTTTAATCCCCCACGACACCAGAATCACTACCTCGTGTCTGTGGAGAACATCTGCTGTCTGACATGAATACACACACAATCAGCTTTGAGTTAGGAGAAGCGTTTAAACAGTGCTGGGCTGTGGAGGAGAATGAACCAGACTCGTCTCTTACCTGGTAGTAGTTTTTGATGTGTCGGGTGACGGTGTTGAGGTTCTGGATTCTGAGGTTGACGTCGTTGTTGACGTGTTTGTTCACCCGCTGGTTCATGGGGCTCGGGTCTCTGATGGGGCGAGAAGAGCAGACGTTTCGGTTTAATAATCTTGGGATGAATGTAAACTGACCGTCTTGTTAACTACTTGAAATCCGTCTCGTTCAAGTAGATTTCAGGTTTTACCGAATCAGTCTCTCTCATAAGACCGTGTTCCTGAAAAGTGCACTACTGTTATCGCAAACTGTGGAGTTACTGTGCCAAGAAAGCGATGTGAAAGAAAGTGTCTTATCAAAGTTCCTGCTTGTGTGTGGGTGAGTGTCTTGCCAACGGAATGCTTTTATTTTAGTTGTACTCTCTGGGATATAAATGCACATTATGTATGTCAATTTGTGGTTCTCAACTCGCAAAACTCAACTGCAGTGAAACTTGACAGTCACAACAAATACAAAAATTAAACAGAACAATTTAAAATTATCGCAGATGTCAAAACAGGAGAAAAACAATGAAGGGAAAAAAAAACATCAATAATTGTTAGGCTCACAATCTCTTGCCTATTTTATAATATATATTGAAAGATAAAGGAGGAGTTTGAGGGCGGCCTGTTCTCCCCGTGCTTGCGTGGGTTTTCTCCAGGTTCTCCGCTTTCCTCCCACAGTCCGAAAACATGCGCTTCAGGCGAATTGGCATTGGAAAATTGACCACATACATGGGTGTGAGTGAGTGTGTGAATGCGTTTATTCGTGTGTCCCGCTCTGCAAATGGTTGGCCACCAATCCAGCCCAGTGATGCTGAGATAAATGAATGAATAAAAAAAAAAAAAAAAACAATGTCTGCAGACTGCAGTTGTTTTTTAAAAACCCGTTTGGGAACGACAGTCTGGGTCAAGATTTATCACCATGATTCTCATCACAGAATGAAGATGATGGTGAGTAACACAGAAAACATGACCCAGGGTTCGCTGCTCATCACAGAGACAGTTTGTTCAAAAACATAGGTGCTCACGAACGCTGTGATCATTCAGTCAACAAATCTGCAAAGTTCCCCCGTGACAGCACAGCAAAAAAACTCTAAACGTATCCTTCAGAAACACCCAGGTCATCTCAGTTTAAAACACATTATATTATCAACATTCTAAATGGACTAAAATCACTAAATAGAAATAAAAGTTCGGCCACATATAACACCTTCAAGGCCTAGATTTGGCCTGTGGGCCGTAGTTTGGCCATCACTAACAAAACAGAACAAAACTACTGTGTCCAAATGAACACAAAAGTCACAATGATCCGTTTGTTTTCAAAAGCATTTGACTACAGGAAATAAAAAACACTGAATTTAAATCTTCCATTAGCACAGAGAGTGTTCAAGTCCTCTGCTAGTCCTCATTTACATTAGTTTTATGTGAAAAGAATGCTAATTCTGCAAGCTCGGCCTTCAAACTCCCAACTGTTGAAAAAAAAAAAAAAAACCCTAACATAAATGGCTGTTTCCCGCCTCAAACTGACGTCTGGTTTAAATTTTGCCCACAGCCAAGATAACCGTTTTTTAGTATTTGCGCGTTTAACAACCATAGTATTTATTGCAACTCAAAGCCGGGTTGGAAAAACAGCGGCGGTTGTTTTTTTCGTCAGGGGAAGACGAATAGAGTGCACGCAGAGGCCGTGCCAGATGGGACGCGTTAGCATTTCAGCTCAATTGCTATCAGCGCTAGTGTTCTCTAGTGCATACCTGATGCATGAAAACACTAGAAAGGGTATCGGTTTGCTTCGGCCGCACCGGTGTGGGCACCCTGTAAAAAGATATCAGGGATGTGCTGTGCTCTCACTATTGTAATGCCTGGAAGACCTCCAAACTAAACCCATTTCTTGGACGTTTCTAAAATAGACTTTGTTGGTCATCCATAGCGCAAAACATTTACAAAAATCACATGATAGTTAGCTTTTACAGGACGGAAAAAAAACAACACAACGAAGACTCGAGTTCAAAGACGGATGGGGACTTTCTGTGTGGAGCTATGTCCTCCCTGTGTTTGCTGGGTTTCCTCCAGGTCTCCACCTTCCTGGAACTGCCTTCAGGTGTGAGTGTGAATGTTTGTGTCATGTTCAGTGATTGGTTGTCCACCAAACCACGGTGCATGTCCTGCTTTCAAGCCCAGATTTACTGGGATTGGCTCCAGCTCCTCGTGACCCAAAGAAGGAAAAGCAGTAGACATTGGATGAATGGAAGTGTACTTAATTTAAAAAAAATTTAAATCCAAGAGAATAAAAAAACAATCTGTTTTATTATTATATAAGGCCCAGAGTGGCAGAAATAGAAGCCAGCTATCTGTGACACAGAAATAGAAAATTGATGAAGTGAAATCAGCGTAATAAAAAAAAAAGCAATTGAAAATTCTGGCAAAATGCTTCATAGTATCTCAACTAACACGTCCAGAATGTTTTATCTGAGCACACTAATCTAATAAAGTGACAGCAGCATTCCCTCATGTCCTGCTCTGATTGGTCCTAAAAGAGACCCCCAACCCTGCAGCCCCCCTAGAGAAAATATTTCCATTGTCTGAAGAGCACGAGTCTTTAAGCCTACGATTAAGTGAGAGTCACTGCAGCGCAAGTAAAAGTAGGTTAAAGGACGAGTGTGATGCACAGACGCAACCGTCTAAAAAGCCCAACCGAGCCCTTTTGAGGTGTCAAAACAAAAATAAATGCAAAAAAGATATTTACACGCTCACGAGATGGAACATCTACTGAGCCGTTTAAAAGAGCTCAAACTAGAACCAACCGAAACTCCTGCTGCACACATGCTCAGCTTGCAAAACAATATGATGCATTACACTAAAGTCGGTGGAAAGCACAAGCAAGGACACTTAAAACACACTCAATTATAGAAGAGGAACCAAACTGATGGCGCATGAAGATTAGGATCCAGTGTCGGCACAGATGGATGGCCGCCGGTAGAGGATGTGGTTTTTAATAATGTGTAAAAAAACGATGTATATATACAGCAGCTGCTGCGAGAGCGTGAACCAGCAGTCGCACGATTCAGACACTCACATGTGCGTCATTATCTTGTGCAGAAACACCCCATCCACCAAGTCCATGAACATGGAGAGCTTGTCGTCCAAACCCGAACCAAGTGGCCCGAAGGTCTTAATCTGGAAAACAAGAGAGTTGCAAGAGCAGGGAAGATTATGTGAGACTGAAGTTTCATTGAACAAAACTGAACATGAAAGTTTGTGATTCTTTGATTGTGTAAGGTGCCTGGAGAGGAGGATGAGGTGGCCAAACCGGACATGGGGTCGGGGTCCTAAGGTCATTAAAGGTCAGTTCTGTTTCACCAAGCACATCAGGACACATCAGACACTCTTGATTCAA
Source organism: Paedocypris sp. Pulau Singkep (assembly GCA_017309775.1). Lineage (NCBI taxonomy): Eukaryota > Metazoa > Chordata > Actinopteri > Cypriniformes > Paedocypris > Paedocypris sp. Pulau Singkep. The sequence continues at coordinate 1,487,658 of MU204241.1, forward strand.
AGTCTTTGTTTAGAGTTCGGTACTAAGTGAAAATTCAGAACTCTTCTTCATATACGGAGGATGACATCGGCTGAATATACATGGCAGCTAAAACTTTACTTGGAATTATGTCAAGTTTAGGACGTGCAAAAGAAATGTCCATTATCATAAATCGTTTATTTTTAATGCTTTCTCAGAAAAACAACGCGTATGAGAGGCAATATTGTAACGCGATACCATGAATTTGACCAATTGTTACCATTCGTTAGTTGTAGAGTTAATGAAGATGTATATTTTGCTTTGCTGGACCGAGGATTGAAAAGAGAGGAAATGTTGATTCTGCACAGGATCTGACACTAAAGTAGTCTTTGACTTTAGTGAGAGGCTTGGTTGTTAATCAATAAACAGTTTATCCACATGTGAAATCTACTTAATAGGGACAACGTTAAACAGACCGCACACAGTACGCACGCGCACAGCAGGTGCCATCATGTCTTTGTGACTTACCCAAACCACAAGCGGCGAATCCACGAAGTTACACATCAGTTCAGAAACCGTAATATCCATTTTTAAGAAGATGGACTCTTGAACAATCCACAAGAACGGGAGAAAAAAAACTTGACACACAAGTAGAACGGAAGGTCCTTCCCGTTTGAGGCGTTGTGCTCTTCACATTACTATCCGCCGCAAGACAATGCGGGGAGGCGAATAAACTCCATTTCAAAGAGAAAAGCGCGGTTTGGTAGTATCCACTTTCCGAAACGGCGCCGACCTGTAAAGACGAACTTTTCGCGCGGTTTTAAATATCGCGCAGCACTGTGTAGCAACTTATTTCCTCACGCTGACTGAGCGATTGATAGAGTTACTTTGTAGCCGCTTGTTCAACCTGTGCCCGCATGAAACGCGCCGGAGACTGACGTGCTACCATCCAATGAGCTGCGCGCACTTGTGGGCGGGAGAAATAAACTAACCAATAGGCGGAAAGAGTGGTGCTTCGTTGAAATGACGTAATCTACATGCTGGTCCGTCGCCGGGCAACACGACATGGAAAGCTATAGCGCGATGGCGCCCTCAGCTGGTAAGGGCACATGTGTACATCTCTTTATCTTGAAAATCAGACGGTTATCACGTAAAGATCTTTTACCGCGATCATTTGACACCAAACGTTGCAGCTTTGCCCCTTTGTTTAGTGTAATATATAGTGTGTAGAAGTAGTGAGCCCTGTGATTTTGAAACGTCGATTTTGTTTGTTATTTAGTAAGTAGAGGATACTACAGTGTAGCCAAATGATAAAAAAAGCTTGTTTATAAATATAGTATAAGTATTATAATAAATGCATTACAATTGTTGGTTTATTAATACAACATTTAAAATTGAAATTGATATGTTTATACAGTAGATACAAGTAGATATGTATTTAAATTTACAAATTCACTGTTTTCAGCAAATGTAACAAAGACAAAAATATAACAAAATTCGATTTAAATCAATGTCTTGTATAATAACTTTTTATTAAAAATACATTTTTATAAAAAAAATTAAAATACTTTTTTTTCAGTGCAAACTAATCTAATATGGTGTAAGAGAGCATATTTTGTAGTATCTGTGTTTCAATATTTTTATTAAGTTATGTGTGTAAATGTATATGTAAACTTATAGTATGTAAACATATAGTGATTCTACTAAAGTACTGGTTCTTAGAAACGTTGTTTGACAATTGTAATTGGGGTGTTTAGTTATTATTTTGTTTATTTGATTTATTTGTTCAAAGTGACAAAAGGAAGTGAAGTAAATCATTGACTCTTAATCTGTATGACTCACTGGACCACACAGGTCAAAGGTTACTGCAAACACACACTTTATTGGTATTCACACACACTCATACCTTGCTTTCAACATATCTATTGTGATTTTGCATTGAACATACAGATATAAAGTAGGAAAAGAGGACGGTAAATACTTTTAAAAGGGGAGGTTTCGGAAATGTAGAGCAAAAGAAAAAACAATTTAAAAAAAGTTTGACTGGTGGTCAAAGATATATGAAATAAAAACAACACATCAGTAAAGCACCACATCGAACTTGATTGCACATGTAAACACTTCCCATTTTTCATCAAATCCAAACTGATTGTCGATAATATGTCAATAGTTTTTGAGGTTTTATAACAATAGCAGAAAATATAATGCTTGTAAAGCACAGCAAAATAAAAGTCCTGACAACAACAACAATAATATTAATGAGCTAAAATACTGGTATTCTTATAGGTTTATACTTTTTTTTATTAGATTATTCATCTCATTTTATTAAGTTAATGAAGTGAATAATTGTAGTATTTTTAATTAGTGAACAACATATGGCATTTATGGATTGTTTTTGGAAAGTGCATTATAAATGTGAAAATCTTTATTTTAGGGAAACCTATTTGTAGTTCTTTCAACACAATCTTCTTAACCTGTCTTAATTTAATTTAAACATGAATTCTAATCATTGTGGCTAAATTTTTGTTCAATTTTATCAAGCTCTGCATTTCAATTTTTATTTATACAGTACATGAATTCCTAATTCAGATCCTTAGACATGAGATGATACAACGTCGTTATTAATACAATAGCACCATAAACAAACAGATATGCTACTGCTTGGTAAAGCCAGATTTTGGTAAAGATTTAGTTTTGCTATCTAACAATCTATCTTTCATCAATCTTTAAATTAAAGCCAAATTGTGTCACACAAGCATCTCACTCATTGTGTCTTCCCAAAGCAGCACAACCTCGGAGTAATCTGAGATTTGTGCTTCTCCAAGAGCTCCTTCTCCTGACCTTCAGCTGTCTAAACACAAAGAAACCTCCAACCAGTGTCCATTCTGCAAGTTCCAATGCAAAGAGCACAGTATTATATTTGCAACCATTCATAAAAGACCGACCATGTAAAAGGCATAATAAAAGCATGCAGAAGCTCAATACAAAACAAACCCATTTTACGACACCTTTTTGGGATCATTTAAACGGAATCGTGTGCTTTTATTTGTTTACAGGGGCGATCGGGCGTGTGATTGCAATTCAATGAAGCTTTAGGGAAACAAACTCTTAATTGCTTAAATACAGGCAGCAGTGGGATCTACATTTATTAGCAAAATTCTTACAAACCTATGTAACGTTAAAAAAAACTCCTGCGTTTGTGATGACTTCACCTCAGCAGATAATGTCCACCCATGTTTTACCCGCTCATTTCTTCTTGGCAAACAGACTGAATCTCTTCTCTTTGTCTTTCTTGGCTGTTGGAACCTCTGGAGCGGTGGAGGACGGCGACGGGAGAGTCTGTGCCTTTAGCCCAGAAGGTCCAGCGACTGGTTCCTCCATCACAGGACGTGAAGCCTGTTCCAAAGCCTGAATCCAGTTCTGGAGCTCCTCCTGTGTCAAGATCAAAAACCACGTTTGAGTGTTTTACTGGGAGCTTCGGGAAACAAACAGCCGCTTTCTCACCTCATCTTTACACTGGAACAGATATTCACTTTCGTCTCCAAGTCTGGAAGTAAACCAGGAAATAGAATGAAGTTTAATCCAGAAGCGAAAGCATCCCATTACATTATTGATTAAAGACGGAACTTACCGCAGTTTAAACACCTGCTTCTTCTTCTTATAGTTGGCCAGCACCTCGTGCGCAGCGTTGGTGAGGCTCAGAGGTTCTTCGCCGTGGTAGGTGATGCCATGGCTGAAGCTCTTGGCATCTTTGTAGGCAGACAGGTATCCAGACTTGAGCACACAGTAAAGGTTATTCCAGGACCTGAGGCAGAAGAGAAGAGGGTTCAAATCTAAATAATCTGCTTGTGAGATCTACAACCCTTGGATTTTTTTATTATGAAATTATTTTACATGTTTTATTATTATAATTTTAATAAAAAAAATGTAAATATCAGCCATAGGTGTGGGTCAGACTGTAGGGTTGTGTGTGTGTGTGTGTGTGTGTGTGTGTGTGTCACATTGTGTGATTGATTGATTGATTGTTTGTTTGTTTGTTTGATTGATGGATTGATTGATTCATTGGATGGTTGATTGATTGTCATGTCCCCACGGCCCAAAAATAGATATTGTGTTTTTTGCAAAAAAATTGTCTTTTAATGCTACATTTTTTATGTACAGCATAGTTTTTTATTGAGATAGGAAACCTGTAACATGTCATTTTTCCACTGATTCGTTTGTTTGGTGCAATTCCGTTTTCAGTGGCAGTGTCCATTTTTTTTTTTTTTGGCCTGTTTTGAGTAGATTTTGGTTTTGAGTTTGTGTCCCTTGTGGCAGGTTTTTTCTCAGCTTCTGTATTTATTTTCGACACTTCAGTGTTTTTGATTTGATTTGATTATTTAATTATGTCGATTAGTTCAATTGTGTCTTGCTAATCTCCTAAATTGTTTCCTTTTCCGTGCAATTCCGCTATCAGTTGCGATGTGCGTTTAGTTTGAGGTTTGTGATCTGAGTTTTCGCCTCTCGTGGCAGGTTTTAGTGGGTTTTTCGTCTTGATTTTTGAAATAAAAGTTGCGTTCTTCATTTGAGTCAAATGGCAGCGCTAACTGTATTACGTGTTGTTTTGCTTAACCAAACCAGCAAACACTGAAAAATAGAAACCTGATCAAACAGAACCGACCTGTTGGATGCTTTTTTATTAGGTCCCTCCATCTCGTGCTTCCGGGCAAGAGTTCCCTCCAGCAAAACTGGCTGAGATTGTAAGGATTCAACAGGAAGACTGGCAGACTTCTCAGTGTCTTTGGTAACTTGGATGGAGGTGGAAGGATCCAGCTGGAGAGAGCCACTGTCCTGGATCTCTGAAACCATAGGCACCGTGGAGTCTCCTGCCGTTCCTTCAGCTCCACCAGAACTAGGCTCTACTCTTCCCATTCCCATCTTAAACAACACAAAACACCATTTCAGAGAAAAGAGAGCACAGGGAATGTGCTGCTTCTCTTTACAACTTTAAATGGGACTGCCAGTAGAGAAAGGTATTTGATCACTGACCGACGACTGCTCCTCTGTGGAGTAAAGTTGTGAGGAGTCTTCGGCAAATCCGGTGTCCTCTTTCCTAAGGTCAGAGTGTAAAGATCAATCTGGGAGTTGGAATGTGCAAGTGGAGGTGAACGACGTTTTATTGTTCTTTTATTTACCTGCTGTCTTTCTCTCCCTCTTGTGTCTCCACTTGCATGGCTTTTTGACTTTTTCGTATTTCCAATAGCTCCAACTGCAAAACACACATTTTTCCTATGTTTTAATGTTCATAAATTGTGATTTTTTTTTTTAGGTTCTGTAGCTTTGTATTGTAACGTGTGTGATGGATAGATTTGTAAATGTATGTGTGTGTAAGTGTATTACAGTTATTAATTATAATAATAATTTTATGTATGTATGTACATGTTACATTAGTGTGTGTGTGTGTTAGTTTGAAAATTAATGCATAGATTAATTATAGTATAATGCAAATCTTATGAATGTATTAGCCAGTGTGTGTGTGTGTGCGCGTGTGTGTGTGTGTGTGTGTGTGTGTGTGAGAGAGAGAGAGAGAGAGAGAGAGCAAATATCTACATTATAATATCTTTATTATAGCCTATAGAAAGTATATAGTGTGTGTGTGTAACAATTATTTGTTTTTGCATGTTTTTTGATATACAGAAATTTCTTAGCATTTATTGAACTAGAATTATTTCTAGTTTATTATCACATCTGTAATAGTATATTGTAATATATACTGCCAATTTAATGAGAAAAACAAAAATGTAAAGCATAAAATACGTGGTGTAACATTTAGGAGTGAGTGGTTTTGTCTCTATGGCCACTAGGAACAATATTGAGATTAATACATACAGTCGTGAGACGTTCCAGAGCAGAGAAACGCTCTTCCCACGTCGCAGTGGATTTCTCAAAAGCTTCGTGCCTCTTCAACAGTTTTTCAACCTCGTCCACTGTGGCACCCAAATCTCTGCTGGCCACATGCGGCTCCTGTGCTATCAGCCAAGCTTCCGCCACCGATGCGTCTCTGGCAAACTGACACACCTCCAACACTAGAGGGCGATAAAGTTATCAGCGCGTTGGCATAAGCACACTGTGCATGAAGGGTTCATTGTTTTGTGTGAGAGCTGTTGTGAGCGTACATAGCCTAAGCCAGTCCCATCTGTCATCCCACTTCAGCATCATCTCGGTCTTCTTCTCTATCAGCTGCATAAGTTTCTCTCGAATCTGGAAAGAGCAGGTCAAATTTATTATGATTTGTGATGGTCTAATAAAGATCCTTTAAAAGGGCAGTCCATTGTTTTGTGTTGGTCTTTAGGCAAGTGCTTTCTTGAACGCTGTGCAGTTGAACAATTCTGAGAAGTGCATTGCCACTTCTGCAAGACTTGAAACGTGTAATTCTGGCCACAAGTAAAACACCAAGGTGATGAACAAACACATGTCTTGATCCGAGTCATTTAATATTTAAGTTGATCAGATACTGATTTCATATTTTTTTTTTTTTACACTCAAACACACACACTCTCATTCAAAACAGTCAAAACTCTGTCTCACATGCAAACCCACAACACACACAGTCACACACTAACACACTCAAAACAAATGACTACACATATTCAGACAGACATACACACACTCAGTCAGTCACTTGAATCACACATCCTCTGTGCATCAAACAGACAGACAGACAGACAGACAGGTTTATTATCATTCCACACATAGTATTACAGGTTAATACACGGGTGAAACGAGATGTTGTTCCTCAATAGTATGGCAGTGCAAAACAAAAATACCCGCAAAAAAAAGAAATCCTGTTTTCTCCTGAGCCAGATACTGAAAAGCGGATCAATTCATCCCTGGTTTAGAGTGTTTACAGGTTAGAGATCTTACCTCAGCCGAGTCCTTGTGCTTCTGCTCCAGAAGAGCTTTGCCCAGGTCCACACACTGATTAAACTTGGGCTCGCGTGTCTCAATCTCCGCACGGATTCCTTGGTGATATTTCATTAGAAGCTCCACTGAGGATACATCTCTTGAATACCAAACAAAAAAAAAAAAAAATCACATTGAGAATTTGTTGACCAACACACACCCAAAAATGACCTTTCTGACCTTGGCTTTTCCTGGGTCTCAATCTGCTGAAGGATGCTTTCCATCCAAGCCATCAAGTCCCGTACCATTGTGAAAAAGCGGAATTTGTTGGCTGTGTCTTCCAGACGCTTCCTCCTGCCTTCACAAGCATCGAGCAGACCCTTCCAGGCCTCCACCACCTCTCTCTCTGTGGCTTGAATGGCTGCGGCCTGATCGCCAGCATACTGAGCATTCAGTCGAGCTGCGGTTTCTTGCAACTGTTTCACCTGTGAAGGTAAATGTGCAACATGGACTGAAAACAGCTTTGAAGGACTTACGTATGCCAGAAGACACTAGCACGACTGTGGGTTCTCCCCAGGGATTATTTACTCTCACCCTGTTGGTAACTGGTATTTTTACCCGGCTATGTCGCATCCGTTGCTCACTGGTTGTTGAGTATATTAAGCTTTCGATGCATTTATAATGATTTAATTAATTGATTTCTTACCATTTTCCATCTTATTTTCTGTATGTATATGCATTGTCTGTGTGTGTGTGTGTGTGTGTGTGTGTGTGTGTGTGTGTGTGTGTGTGTGCTTAGCCTTAGAAGAATCACAGGACTCTCTCTCTCTCATGCTTTTTATCTAGTGTGAAAGAATGTGTGTTTGGGGAAGAAGCCAGATGTGTGTGTGTGTGTGTGTGTGTGTGTGTGTGTGTGTGTGTGTGTGTGTCATTTCTAACTTTCAGTTTAAATGAGTAAGTCCATTGTCCGAATGTGAGGAAACCTTGACAGTTGCTATGTGATCTCTGACGTGTCGCGCTATGATTCGCTGCTGAACTTTGCTATTTTTTTTAATAATAAACGGGAGTCTGAGAAAATTTCAGTGGGTTAGGAAAGAGTTGGAAGGAACGTTAGAAGGAAGAGAGACGTTAGGAGAGAAAAAGATTTGGCCGCTCGCAATAAAAAGGGTTTGGGTCGACCCAACACTGGTCATAGCCATAGTCTAAACACCCACGAACATGAACAAAATCCAACAATCTTCTACTTTTACCCTTTCACGCAGAGGCTTTGAGAAAGTCTAAAAAGCGCTTTACAAATGCACTGAACTTGAACTGTAGTTGCATGTTCTCCTCACGCTCCAGGTTTTTGTTTTACTCCCACAGTTCAACGTCTCAAACAATTGCGATGAGTGAGTGTGTGTCCTTCTCTGTGATTGGTTTATTGCTATCAAATGGAGCCTAAAATAATTGATCTGTCAGGCTAATCTGATTGCAGTTTGCCTCACCTGTTTGCCCAAGGAGCTGATGTCCCTTTCAAACGCCGCGTGCATCCTGTGAAACGTCTCGGCTTTACTAAAGTCTTCGCCCAGATCATCAGGAAGCTCGTTTTTCTTTTCCAGAATGTGGGCAACCAGCTCTTTCCCATCGTAAAAATATCTTTGAAGTAAATTTATAAATAAACGTTAAGGAGACTCTAAAACATGAGCAAATTAGCATGTTCGCATAACGCTTATCAATGCTGCGCCGATCTGCATAGCACAGCAAGGTTAGTAATTCAGGACAAAACTCGGAATGGCCAGTACGTACGTATGAAATAATAACAATTGTCTGGAGTTATACATTTGCGTAGTACAAAGTATTTTTATGATCTAATAGTAGTAGTGTTGATTTTTTTTACTTTTATACTTACTTCAGAAGATCATAAGATGCTGTGAGGAGCTGACCACGGGTGTCAATGAGCTCAAGCAGATCTGCCCAACTCTCATTGACGCCATCTTTCCACTCCGCCAAGGTAGCTGCCTCACTGTGGCCTGCTTCTATCAACTCATCTATGATGCTGTTGACTCCATCGATGCGCTCCTGACCCACCGTTCCCGTTTCTCGAGCAAATTCCCGGAATTTATCTCGCAGGATCTAAAACGGTAAAAATGTATATACACATGAAAAATAATAAAATAAATATACAGGTAAAAATAATTTACATTACCATTAATTGGATTAATGCTTATTCGGACCACATTTTAAAGGATCAAAAATAGTCTTATTGCATAAGTCTAATATAGTTTCCCTAAATGGATCAATTGAAAATAAATTCAATTAATTATAGTAATAAAAATAATAGTAATAATAATTAATACTTATACTTGCAATACTTATTAACTATAATAATAATAATAGTTATTATTGTTGTTGTTGTTGTTGTTGTTGTTGTTAAATCATCATCATTAATATTCTGCTTGGACGAGAAAAAAGCTGTAATTAAAACAATAAAAAAAAACGTTTAAGTCGTTTAAATGTGTCTCACCTTCGCTGCAAATTGAGACAACAAAATTACAAACAAATTTGACTGTTCCTAGAATTAATTGTGAAAAAAAAGATTGTGTCCCGGTGGAGTCCAATTAACCGGAATTAATCCTCTGCCTTTGTCTTTACCGTTACATGGTCAAGGTCCTGTCCCATCTCTTGTGAAGAGGCCACCACATCACGTTCTGCAATCCACTGCTCAAGATCTTCCACTTCACGACTCAGCAGGAAGTGATGGTACGTGTGATCCAGCTTCTTTCTACGGTCCTCTGCCATTTCCTTCAGCCCGGCATACTGCTTATCAACTTGACCTTGTCTCCGGATGATGGCCTCACTTAACAAGGACAAGAAGAATCACAGTGCTTCATAAACACCTCCATTCACAAACAAGTTGGTCTAAGCTGTGGTGAGTCATTACTGCAGATGATTAAAGTGGACAAACAACGTATCTCAATAAAGATTAGTGCAAGAGAGTCAAGCCAGGTGTTACAGTCTTTGGGGAGCTAACGTCAAGTATCTCAGAAGTCTCCGTGCTGGGAAATCATCACGCCAGCCTCTGATCCTTCTTGCTTTCTTTGAGACCTCTCTGGCTCACGTCTGATCTCTCGTCTACATCCAGACCTCTCCTCCACACGTCTGACCTGTCTCAAATGCATACAGACATCTCTTGCGTGTGTCTGGGATACCTCAGGACCTGTCTCACACCCGTCTGATCGCTCTCAGACGTGTTTGGATGGCTTTCACGCAAGTCTGATCTTCTGTCACTTGTCTGGTCTCTCTTGTGCACTTCTGAACCCACCTAAACCTACGAGACCTCTCTTGCACGGGTCAGATCACTCTTACATGCTCCCCGACCTCACTTCCACGCATCCAAGCTGTATTTCAGGCCAGTTTGTGTGCGTCTGGTCTCTTTCCGGCGATTCTAGACCACATCTGATCACACTTGCATGCTCCCATACTTGAACAGGTGTTACTGGACTTGCTGTGTTTGCCGGCATCACCACTCTTTTGCGATCATACCCGTCTGGATGGTCTTCACTCAGCATCTCTTGGGCACGGTCTGCCAGTTGTTGGACAGAATGGGCGTAGTCATCCACAGCCTGCTTCATGCGCAGATGTCGTTTCAACATGATCATTGCACTTTGCTCGTCCTACAGTTTAGAAACAAGGTGGTTGACATGTTGAGACATTGATGAAACAACCTCAAAGCGGTGATTATTCTGCATTCTTACTTTTGCTTGTTCGTCAGAAATCATGTAGAGTTCTTGCTCCCCTATCCATGCTTCGGCTTCATCGGCATCATTGTAATACTGCTGGGCTTCGTTTGAACCAGAGAGTCGGGCCCTCCGTTTGGACATCTCATCCTGCAGTTTTGCCCACGCATCCTGAAGGTTCCTCATCTCATTAGACATGTTTTCTGCCTCTGGAGTCTCCGCTGCTGCTGACACCATTCTTCGGCCCCGCTCCAAAACTTCATCTATCCGTGGCTGGTGACCATCGATCTCTTTCTGTAGGGACTTTTGAAATGGTGACATACAATATGTTAACAATCAGCTGGAAGTTGTAAAAATATCATTGAGGGATATTATTATTGGATTTTTGGACAAGGACTTACTTGGTTCTTTTTAAGAAGAAGCTGGACGGTTTGGAGATCGTCTCCATGATCTTCTGACATTGCCATAGGTAATCTTTCATTGATCCAGAGCTAGGATGGACAAACAAAAAGCTCAGAAATATCCACTTGGTACAGAGAAGCAACAATGGTGAGGTGAACATACTATTTCATCAGCAAGGTCTCTGTAGAACTGGTGCACAGACTTTACAGCCTCCAATTTGCCCCTGCGCTGGGCAAGAGGTGTCAGGAGCTTCTGGAAGTCTCTCTGAAGAGTCTGTTGCTCAATCTCAAGCTCAGGTTGGTCTTCTCTAAGAGAAGCATGCTGCTGTACAGTTTCCTGAAGTTCCTCAAGTTCCCGTGCACGGTTCCGAACTTGATTCTCTGTCATCTAGAAAAAAGAGTGACATGATGCAAACTTGGTCTTCAGATATTTGAAAAAATCTACATGTGTAGCCAAACAAAGCAGACGGTCACACCTGATGTTTTTTCAGGAGAATGTTGGCACTTGTAAGATCTTTAACTTCTTCATCTACATCACCCTGAAGCTGCTGCTGCAATTCAGCCAACCATTTTTTCAAGTCGGCCAGACTCTGGTCGAACAGCTCAGAACGATTGGCATCAAAGAGCAGTCGCGCCTTCTCCTGTGTTGTACTTTCTAGTTTATCCCACAGTTCATGGAGTTTTGCAAGACGGTCCACGACAATGGGCTCATACTCGGGTTTTGACTCCATCAGTTCTTGGCCCTCCTGAATGCAGAAATTTATTTTAAAGTTTGCATATTAAAAGTGTGGAATTTTAGATATCGTTCTACAATAATAAAACACAAAAGGTACTATGAAAAAAAAATGTCAATGGTGTGATGGAATTAAATTTACTAGTCTGGTCTCGGTGGTCAAGACAATTTTGACAAAACTTCAGCCAAGTGATGGGCTACAAGATTGGCTAGTGTCTAGACCACTGTACAATAACCAGTTATTATAACAAATTCATAGATTTTTGGAAACAAAACCAATGCTAGTTAGCTAGAATGCTTGTATGAGAAACCAAAAAATACCTGATCGATGTTATGAAGCCAGTCTTTGTTAGATGCCAGTTCTGCCATAAAGGCCTGGTGTTTCTGCCATTTGCTATGAAGGTTACGAGCCTCATCATATGATGTATCCTGAGCAGTAAGCATCTTCTCATTTATCCACAGAGTGAGCTGAAACAAGGAAGCAAAAGAAAAGAAAGATCTTCAATGACAAAAATACCAGCAAAAGGTATAAATCACTCTTTCAGAAACAGAGTTCTATGCTTACGTCCTGGGTGTTCTGAAGAAAGTGCTGTAATTCTCGGTTGTCGTTGAGCTTCCCTGAGACTTCTTTGGCTCTGTCTTGATTCCTGTTGTGTCTGAAGGAATACAGCCAAAACCGAATGAGTTATGCACTGGTTGGGTGCTGGATGAGTCTCCTGTTGAAAGCCAACTCTGGACATTGACAACTCCATTTTCTCTCGGACGAGAGAGCTCTCTGTAAAAGCAACTTAAGCCAATGGTGCACTTTCACAAAGAGATCAATAACCATCAAGGCAGGCGCCCATCTCTGACCTACAGACTCCCTGGGTTAATAGAGTAAATGCATGGCATTCCTTTGTAGCATAATGCTTCTCTCACTCAAAGCTGATACAGCATAAACGCAGAAGATAAAGAACAAATGTGTTACACTGAGAAGAAACCAGCGCCTCTATGAAGTCATAAAATCAGTATTATTAGTAATTCCATAATACAATGGGTGATATTTAATATACCTGTCTTCAATAGAGGCCATTTTGTCATTTACTCTTGCCGAGTAAAGGTTTCCATTGTCCACAAGCCTTTGACCAGTTTCCAATGTGGTCTGTATCTTCTCCTTATTGGCATCCATGGTGGTGACAAAATCTTCATGCTTCTTTAGGGCTTTTTCTGCTCCATCCAGCGTGTCAGGCATGTCTATGTGGGCTAGAGTGTATTCCTACAAACAAGTACAAAAACATTAATTTAATTTCACAGATTCAGATTAAAAATACTGTTATTTATTAGCCAAAAAAGATTTTTTTAAAGCCTTAAAAGGTTTTAAAGCTTTACAGTGAATCATATTTGATACCATGGGTTTTATTGCTAAGAAATCTGTGATTCAATGTAATGTTCCTAAAAATAGTTCCAAATGTATCATTTTATACCATTAACATTTTTGAAAAACCAACATTAAATAATGAAGCTTTTTGTTTGTCATATTTGTCATCTTTTTGTTTGTCAGATATGTCATATTTGTCATCAAGTACCGTTGAATTAATTCATAAGTCTATAGTAATAAAAGTGATAGCACATTTCAATACAGTTTGAATCTCGACTGAAATCTCTAACTAAAGGCCCCTGGTTATTTAATTACTGCAAGTATCTAAGTGTATTTATTCGATTTATTTAATAGGTTTTTCAAACTTGAGATGTGGCTCCAGTAACAAAAAAATGTATCAAATACGATGCATTTGGCATTTTAGCGCTCTGGTCATTTGATCTTGTTATTCATTGTGCATGAATAAAACTGTCTTTGATGTTCATATGTAAATTCAATGAATTTCACCTATTTCCCAGACTATACATAGAGGCAAACTATCTCAAATATTTATGTACCTGGTTATTTAGGATAGCTTCGGCTTGCTTAGCGTCCCTCATAAATTGCTGGAAACCTAGACCTTGATCTAGGAAGGTCTTCCGGCTGTCCCACATCTTGTGCAGCTCAGCCCAGCCCTTGTCAAGACCCTCCAGCCTCTGCCCAAGTTGCTGATACTGTGGATCATCCTCTTGTCCTTGAATGACAGCTGTTCCCGTGGCCCTTACACGGTGGTAGTCTTCTTCATGACCATCCATTTCATCCTTCACAGCATCGTGGAGACTCAGGAACTGCTCTGCCTCAGGTAAACAATCGGGCATCTCCTCTGATGCAATGGCTTTTTGAGTTCTGAACAGCCATGCCTGAAAATCGTCCATGTCTTGAAGGAAAATCTGAAGCTTGCTGACTTCTCCAAGAGAGTCCTCGCGGTCTTTAAGGGTCTGTTTTAACGTGTTCCAGGCAGCATCCAGCTCATCCTGCCTTGCCATGATTTCAGAAGCACTTTCAGGATGGTCCCTTGCAAGCTTCTGGGCTTCATCATGCAGGAAAAGTAACTTATCTTGGATGGCAGCAAGGTCTCGCTCCATGCCAAACAACTTTCTCTGGATGGTTATAACTGCAGCTAAATCGTTTCCAAGATCCTGCGTCGACTCGATCACGCGTGTCTTTTCTTTTATCCATGACTCGGTTTCATCACATTCAAGGTCATAGTTGTGCAGACTGAGAGCTGAATCCACTCCACGCTTCTTTTCTTCCACCATGGCTTTGAAAGCCTCCCATCTAGTTGAGAAAATACACACTTTAGTATGTCAAACCATCGTTGTAATTACTAAATGGTGGGTTCTTACCTCTTATTAAGTCGAGCTTGACAGTCTTTCACTTGCTTTGTCTGCGGGTGTCTGCTATCTTCAAGTTGCTTGGCCGCCTTATTGACATTGTCGACCCGTGTCTGCATGTTGGCCATGTCCTGAGCAAGAATACTTAGCCTGGGAAGAAACCACACACAAAAGTTAAGATGCTAAAAATGTTCAATTAGTCTGTTATCAAAGTCAATGAATTATTTGTAATAAACTCAAGTAGAACTCAAGAAACCAGGGAGCTACGTAGCAGCCAGTGAACGTCAAGAAAGTGAAATATTATGTCAATATACAACAGTTCATACAACACTATACACTGTTAATAAATAAAAGCTATGCAATTTTTACATTTTTTTAAATTAAAAACAAGTTTTTATACTTTCTCAAATATTTTTTTTTCATTGTTTTTTTTATGGGAGTAAACAGTCAAGCATCCTTGTTTTGTCACCAATCATCCTTGATTGATCTTCACCTTCCATTTTTTCAACTTTTATACTTTTCCTCATAGTCTACTTTTTATTCATCGTTTTCCCCCCATTCATTTTGAATTGGATTCTATGCTCAGCTTTCTTTTCCCATTATCTTTTCAACAGCTACTCTCCTCATCGTTCATCATAGAAACTTTGTTCCATCTTTAAACCTTCATTCTGAAATCAGCTTCTCTTTTACTTTTATAATTCTGAGATATTGCCGTTTAAATTTGTCAATTTTTCACCATCTCCATTAGATTCAATGGAAGCTGTCATAGCTTCTCTAGAAACTTTTATCACCCTTTTTCTTTGTGTTTATTTGTTTCTACTCGTCTATTTCTATAGAAAAATGTAGAAATAGTTATTTTAGAAATACAGTTTTAGACTAGATTGACAAGCTCTTTCACATAATTGTTTGCCTTGTCTAACTTTCTAGTTCAATAATTTCCGTGTTGTTAGATTATATATATACTGACTTTTAGCTTTTGAAACTTCCATGCACAGAAACGTACCTGTTTTGTACTACTTCTAAATCGTCCAAATTCTTTGGCGTTTCAAGATCGACCAGCCACGTCTCCTTCTGACTCATCCAGAGCTCACAAGCATCCGTCTCACTGAAGATAGTGTAAAGTGCCATGGTGTCATCCAGCTTCTTCTGCCGAAGGTCAGAAAGCTCAAGTAGCTCAATATACATGTCACGGATATCACTCAGACGCCCCTGGATATCTGGTGTGTTCCTCAGCTCCTCAGGAAGAGTGTTGGCTTGTTTAGACAGAGCATCAATGGTGGCTCCATTTTTAGCTGCCTCGTCTCTTAAGTCACGATGCTTTTTGAGGAGTCGCTGGGTTGTGTATTCATCATGGCCAATGTCATCGCTGCTCATTTGCCGCATAGCATCCACAAGCCAGGCTTTCAGATCATCAGCATCACCCTGAAACTGGAAGAAGCGCTTGGTGTCCTGAAGGTTTTGCTTGCGGAAAGCTGCCAGCTCCTCCAGTTGCTGCCACTGCCTTTGAACGTCGTCCATTCGCTGCTGAACTTTGGGAGAACCCAAGTGCTTGGCCTGGATCATGCTCTCGCCCTCGTTCATAACATGCTGTAGGTTGTCACGTCTGGCGGCAAGCTCATCCTCAAAGATGCTGTGCTTGCTCTGCAGTACCAGAACACTGGTCAGGTCCTTGCCGTAGTCAAGTGAGGAGAAGATGTGCTCTTTTTCTCGAATCCAGCTCTCCAACTCTGCAGATTCCCAAAAGAAGTTCCAGAGACGGCGTGATTGTTCCAATCGGGCTTTTCTTTGGGCGGCAAGAGCACACAACTCCTGGTAACAAAGGTCCAAGTGCTGTACCCTATCACGAATGACTTGTGGATCACATGGTTTATAGGCTGGGGAAAAAATGGGGAAGTTATTAGACAACTAAAGTCAACGCAAAAATGTAAAATAGACACACTTGTATTATACTCACTATCTCCATTGGCGAATTTTAGAGCAGCCGCATTGGCTGTTCGAACTCTTTCTGCTTGTACCGCAATATCAGCTTCCACCAACGCATGTTTGTGCAACAAGTCCTCAACCTCTAATAAATGTTTCCCAAAGTCTGGCGACAAGAGTCGACCCTAAAAAACCCCAAAGACACAATAATGAAAAATCACCGTATTTGCCAGACTATAAGGCGCACTGGATTATAAGCCGTACCTTTAATATACGTCTATTTTCAGATTTTTTTTCCACATAAAACACACATTTTGTTCTGGACTATAAGGCACACTCAATTTTTTGTCTAAAAAACACGGTACTTTTATTCTAGTCTTCATCAAAATATTCTTGTACCTTCATTTCATCCATCCAGGTGATTATGTGGAGCATTTCCTGGAAAATTCTCTGAAGAGTTAGGTTCTTGTCTAGACGGCCTTTGCGAGCTTTCAGAAGCTCCTGCAGATAGTCCCACAGCCTCAGAATGTTGTCTTTTCTTGCGTCAATGCGTTTAGCATCATGATATCGCTCTGCTTCCAGTTCTTTGGACAAGGAAACCAGTGCCTGAACACGTTCTTCATACGCAGCTATGTCCGTTTCTATGGCATCGTGTTTCTTCTTTGCTGCTTCTACTGCTGCCAAGTCATAGCCAAAGTTATCCTTCACGAGAAAAAAAAACATCTAGGTTATTACAAATTTCAGCTTTTCAGCACTTAAAAATGTTTTGTTATTAAGTGAAAAATATAGACCACTGCAAATAAATGGTTTCTTTTGCTTTTTGTAAAAATGTTATTTTTTTCTCCTAAAGAAAAATGCATTTATTGCAGTATTGAGTACTTGGTGAGATTATATTTATGGTATAGTTTACTAATTATATTATAGTTTACAGTATAACTGAAGTTTAGACAAAATGTACACCAATTAATATATGGTCATGCAGCGTTTGCACAGTTTAGTCACTCAAATAAAGACTATTACTTTTGCCCAGAAAAAGTATAAAAAATAAGTACAAAAATAACCAAATAATGCAATAACTAATAAGTGACATAGTATTACACTATGTATACAATGATGTACATATAAACCGTGTTAAACAAATCACAAAAAAATGCAAAATAAACTAAATATTTGCTTTTTGAGTTTAAAGTGAGTATATAAAATGTGGAACATTTTGTGGACTATTAAATACGTTGAGAATATGATCAGATTATGATTCCCTCTGATAAGACCGAACGTTCTTGGAAAAAGCATCCAGCTCAGAATCCTGTGGCATTTTCCAACCATCCTTGTCTCGATGACGGAGACATTTCCCACTGGTTTTCAGATCTGCCTTGTTCTTTTCAAGAGCTGAACATGATACCTGTGCCACCAGTCTCTGATTCTCCAGCAGCCAGGTCTCTCTCATGGCAGCTTTCCTGTCGAAGCGCCGAGCCATCTGCTCCAGCTTCTCCTGTCTGATGAGCTCGTCTCTCAGGACCCGCTCACGACTATGTTCCGCCTTCTCCAGACGCTCCCATGCCTGTCAGAAAGAATTCACATGTCCCGATTATGGCCTAAAAACAACTTTGTTCTAAACAACATACACACAATCGTTTAAAACCAATGCTCCTCTTTTCTATATACTGTACTTTAAAGAACAAATGGCATGGGTTCTCACCCTATTGATATCCGACACCAGTGCTCCCTCTTTAGGAGTGTAAACCCGCTGATTATTGGCTCTCATTCGGCTCTGAATAGTAAACAACAGAACTTCCAAGTTTCCTTTTTCTTGAAACCTTAATGGGGAGAATTATAGATCAGTTGCTGGCGGTATTCAAAGGTATTTACGAGAGAGGGGGGGGGGTGAAAAAACAAAAGAGAGATAGAAAAGATGACAAGAGGGGACGGGCAGATGAAAGAGAGATCAAGAGAGATAGAAAGAAAAATTGCAATTGAAAAGAAATGTTGAAAAGGTCACTTGTTAAAATTTAAAAAGAAGGGTGGTGGTGAAAATGAGTGGAAGAGAGATTGGATCAAAAGTGAGTAAGAAAAGGAGGAAAAGAAAGAGGTAGTTAGATAAGAAATTGAGAAATAAAAGGATAAAACCTTTGAAGAGAAATTAGAAAGGATAAACAAAATGAATGATAGAGAAAAAATGGATGAAATGAAAGCCTAAAATAGATTAAAAAAAGAGTGTTAGTGTTAATGCCAAAGACAAAGAAAGAGAGAGCGTTGATGAGAGAGATGGAGAGAGAGAACTAGAGAAAACAAATGGTTTTGAGGAAGTGGATGAGAGTCGAAGAGGGATTAGAAGAAATTTAAAATCAGAATTTAAAAAGAAAGGGGAAGAGAAAGAAATAGGTAGATAAATAAGAGATGAAGAGAGAGAGAGAGAGAGAGAGAGAGAGAGAGAGAGAGAGAGAGAGAGAGAGAGAGAGATTAACTAGGCTCCATTACTTTGGAGGTTTCTCAACAGTGCGGTAAGAGTTGAACGCTTGCAGTTGTTGCTGGACTCCAGACAGAGAGTTGGCAAGCTTGCGGTTGTTCAGAACAATGATGGTTTGCTCAATCCATGTCAGCAGATCAGACGACAGTGTCTCATACTTCTCAATCATCTTCTCAGTTTCAATGGCCTGGTCTAGAACCTGGAATAGACGGAAAAATCCAAATATCTTACGTTTTCCAAAAGTCTTCAGCAGAAACCCATATGCAGAAGGTCCGTCACCTTTCCCACTCGCTTGCCCTCAACTGCCAGAGCTTTCATCTTGGAGAAGTAGTGATAAAACGCAACCACGTATGTGATGATGGATTTCTCGTCTGGGTTTTCGGTGAAAACATCTGGAAACACAACGATGTTCATCACGGAAATGCAGTGGTGGCACAATCAAGGAGACTTTTAACTTGCCTTCAGGATCCAGGAGCTTGGTGACCCCGAGGCTTTTCTCAGCAACATTAAAGGCCTGTTGGAGGTTGTGAGTGGGATTTGACCGCTGGAGATTTCCATAGTCCACTAGATCCGGTCTAATGGTGTGAAACAAGAAGACAAAGGAAATCAGAAGGGCTGAAAATTGGAATTCATATTTTTTTGCGCCGTTTAGAATTCAGTCTTGTCAAAACCTTGTAAGTAAAAAAAACTGTCCACATCCAGTGCTGCTTAGATTTACAAAACATTTCTGTAAGGAGACCTTGAGAGTCATGAGAGGAATCTATTATTAATGTTGCACTGTTCTATATAAATGTGTTTGTTTGTTTTTTTATTTCGGTTACGTAATTATTCAGAATCAGTTTGATTATTGGAAATTAAATTCTAAAAAAAGTCTATAAAAGTTTTTTAAATGTTTGGCATCTACGTATGGTGTTCCATGTAATCCCAGTATGTTATGTTGTCGCATGTATGCAACACATTATTCAATAGTAATATATGAAATGTAAAATTTATCAAACTGTTAAAATTGATTACAAGTAACTGTTCATTGTTTGTCATTTAAGCATAAAATGTAGAAGACACAATTATCTATTAGGTCTAGTGGTTAATGAGTTGAACTTAAACGTCGTGACTAAAACATTGTTCGTTCAAATCCCTTAAGCAAAAACTGACCGCTTTAGATCAAATCTGTCAAACAAATGTAACGGTCATGATTTTATTTTGAATTCTGATTGTACCTTTTGTGACATTATGCATTTTGTACTTAGTTTCAGGGTAAAAATTATACGTTTCTGTTCAACATATCTGAAGACTGCCGTTTTAAGAATGTGTTTTAATTGAATGTAGCAGTCGATGTAAAACGTTGTAACTAGTGGTGTGCCAGTCACAGTCCACGAAGTGTCTCCATTGACCTGTGTTTGTGAATAAGAGCGTTGAAGGCCAGGCCGTCCTTCCAGCTTGTGGTGAAGTTGGTAATGTTTACGTTGGGATACCTGTGAAAACAGAAGACGTCATCAGTCACACTTGCTTCATTACTACTACTACTACTGTTCTAGTGAGTGCAGTACCCCGCCGTCTTCATCTGGCACCACAGGAGTAACGCGTCTTTGGCCGAGCGAGTCTCCTGTCTGCCGGTCTGATCGGCCTGTCCGGTTTCTACTATAATGTCTTGAATCTGTAAACATACATGAAAATGAGAAAACCATGACAGAATTTGATTAGTGTATATGTATTTTCTCCCTTATTAACACTTATTGTATTGTAAAGGTTTTTGTATTATCATTATTTTTTCATTTTAAAATACGTTTTTCAAAACAAATATATATTTTTTTCCATATAAATAAATGACGTTATAAATATTCATCATTATTGTTAGTCTGACATTGGCTCAGAGTAAAGATGCAATTAGTTTGTTTGCATGGTTTAATGCTATGTCCAAGCAAAACATTTTAAGAGTTTAAGCTAAAAATATGATAGAGTAAATAGACTCTTGGGTATCTGTTCTCAAAAACAGAGCAGAAGATTCTATATTTAGGTAAAGATTTTTTTTTTTGTCATAACAAGAGGAAAAAACAGTCAACAAATTCCATTCTGGACCTTTTTCTTCCGTTTCTGGCATGTGAATAATGTAGTGGACCACACTGTTTGAAGAAGCTCGGCTAAAAATACCCTGCTATCAATTCAAGAGATAAAAATAAACATGCACTTTTCCAGGCAGCCAAAGGCATAAAAAAAGAAACATCGTAGTTCTAAATGAAGAATGTCAAGATTTTGTGGCTTTAATAATGTATGCAGTGTTCGAATAAGAATTAGTTTAACATCCAAAGGTGCTAGTCAAAAAACTTTCATTATCTGGATTATTTAACAGCATGGAACTAACAAAATCTGACCTGGAAGCGCAGGATTATAGTCCAGATTAGACCCAGAATGAGACGATGATTCCCGTCCACAATATCATGGGAACCCATGTTCTCCAAGTGCACTCGCTGTTCCTTTAGGAACTGCAAAGCCTTGTCCACGTTCTCCAGACAGTGGATCCGCATTCTGCCCTTGGTTGGCTTGGGCTGAGGGAGACAATCAGTGAAACAAGATGAATAATTTGCCGAAAAAACGTGGACGAATCTATTTGTAAATTCACTTACCAGTCTCTCCCCTGACAGAACCTCCAAAAGCTTGATGAGCATTCTGCCATCACGCAGGTCTAGATAAAGATCTGAGATCCGGCAACTGACTCTGGCTAATATCGAGTTCACCCATTTGGTGAAGGTTTTCTTCTGAACAGCCTCACGTTCATCTACAAAAAATGATTAGGACACTGTGTTTAAAAAAAGAAAACCTGAATCTGAATAAATTCTTTATAAATTATGTTGTTTAGTATGAAATAAGTAAATTGTCTACTGTTTAGACATTTTAATTGATAAAGTATTTACACATATATTAAAAGCTTAATTAATAATTATTAGATTGTATTTTCATATATAAATATGTATATCCAACAGAATATGTTCACGTTTATATGTATACATTATATAGTACTTACATAGGCTAGCTTGTTTATATTATTAATGATTACAAAAAAGTTAAATCATCTACAAAATCTTTTACATTTTTCTAAACTGGGGTAAGAATAAATGTCCTAATTTCAGGGAACTGGTCTTTGAAATTCGAGGTGAACATTGTCTATATAAAATGTTCAAGTTCTGGGCATTTGTAAGGCGCTTTTCACAGTTTTAACTGTCTCAAAGTGCACAAAAATGTATTATTGATAGATACATTTCCAATTTGCAATGTATTTCATGTCTTCATGCTCCTATTGATAGATGTGATGTATTAATCATCCACTGAAAGCAGTGCTGCTTTTGTAACTGAATGTGTGACTATGAGAATATCAGCAAAAGTTTACTTTTTCCCCTCAAACCGAGAAGATAATAACTGTAAGAACAACACGAGCAGAGAGCGTGTTCATCCCGAGGATGTCTGAAGTGCCGTGTTTACTTGGAATTCCATCCAAATCTGTGCATTTGTGATGAAGCGTTTCATAAATGATTCACAGCAAGACAACTTTAAAGTCAAACGGCTAGCTTTTAGCAGCGCAGCTAAACAGTCTCGGCGGGCTCTGTCTCATCTGTGGCCCGGTTCCGTCCCCGTTGAGCTCGAAAATTCCAAGATCACGGGTTTTAAATGAACTTAAATGTTTGCCTTATGAGTAATTGTGACTGTAATCTGGATGCAGGTCTGCATCACTGAAAGCAATGAAAAAATAATGATCGTTTAAATGTGTAATGCGTGATGTCTGGACTATTTCTGTGCATGTTAAGGAACAATCCTTAAAAGGCGCGGATGTGTCAAGACGACGAGTTTTGCTCGGAAGAACAAATAAAGCAGAGGGTTTCTAAACCTACAGAGAAGCAAGTACACGTTTGGATGCAAGAAGCCTTCTCGTGTGGAGTTTGCATGTTCTCCGCATGCCTGGGTGAGTTTCCTCAGGGTCTCCTGTGTCCTTCAGTTGCAGGAGAATTGTAGTCTAGAATGCTGCTGACCCAAAGTGAGAGTGAGAGTGTGTCTCTGTGTGTCTTGCTCTGTGATTGGTTGGCCATCCATCGGTCCCAATCCCAATTTATAAACAAATATTAGATACAGAATGAAGAATAACACTTTTTGCCTTTTTGTGTAATGGCAGCCTGCAAAAGTGACCTGGTACGTAGGTCAAGTCAAGATAAATATTTCTTGTGAAATAACTGCACAGTTAAACCTTTTACACGACTGGCAATGTCCAAGTCTGACACTGAGAATGAATCCCCTAGATAAAGCTAAAGTTAATATTGGTATTATTGGTTCGGTGATATGAAGCTATGATGACGCAAACTACAGATTCCACAATGCAATGCTTTGGTTGTCTTGTATAAAAAACACAATTGAAACATTTAATTTAAAGCATTTAATTTTTGATTTTCATGATTATTTTGCAGCATGTTCATATTTTGAATTGGTTTACGTTTGACGGGATCTATTATTATGGAGGACAAAATGCTACGTTTTTTAAATGTTTACATTGATTTATCCGTTTTATGCACATTATATATTCTATAAACATTTTCATTGTGAAAAAAAAAACATGTTGTTTTAGTGTTTTCATTTTGCTTGGCCCCTGATTTAGAGTGTGTTTGGAATCTGCGTTTGACACTCCTAGTAACTAAAGCATCACAAGAGTTCCAATCGTTGCATATTTAATGACTAAACTATTGCCAGATACTTCCTCTTCCTGTTCCCGTCTTGTTCTGCTGTCTAACTTCTTCTAAATGATGCTTTTTCTCCATTAGAGCAGCGTGACGTTTAAATGGACTCTTTTATTTCAGGTCATCCTGATCGCTGATATCCTCTTATGCTCAAGCGAAAGGTTTGTAAAATATTTATCTTGATGGAATTTTCATGTTGCATGTTTTTCCCGCCGTTAAGCTTCGCTAGTTGTTAGCAGCAGCTTCAGATTTGGTTCTGGTACCAGAGTCGTAGTTCGGAAGAGACAGACTGATGTACTCACACCAAACGGACAGATTGTGATTATACTAGACGTGAAAAGGTCACTGAGAGGTAAGTCTGACATAAAGATGTGTGTGTGTGTGCGTGTGTGTGTGTGTGTGTGTGTGTTAAACACACAGTGTGATGTGGTGAATAATTTCAGGTTAATTACTTATTCAACCATCATTTTTTTAAAATACATGCAAATTATCCAGCAAATTGAGCCTCCCAAACCGTGTGTGCACACATATATGATTACAGTATATAAATGTATGAATATGTGTATATGAATAGTACTGCATGTTGTTATTATTATTATAAATATAAATATTGTTGTATGTCTATACATTTAAAAAGCAGATAGTAGAGTGTGACAGACAGAAACCCAAACCTCTTCTCTCTCTCTCTCACTCACTCACTCTCTCTCTCTCTCTCTCTCTCTCTCTCTCTCTCTCTCTCTCTCTCTCAATTATGGTATGTAATATTGCTAGTCTCAGTATTCTGATGACCTCAACCAATCACAAGTCTTAAATACACTTCTTGTGACAGCAAAAACAGGACTAAACTAGTATATTTCTAATGAATCTAGTGATTTCTAATCCCTTTTATGCAAATCAACACTGCCACCGATTTTCTAAAAATAGACAGCTGGCATATTAAAAGCGTTTGAAAATCTCAGATCCTTCTGAGCACCACAAATCCCAGAGCGAAAGAGCCAGACAGACTGAAGGAAGGTTTTCCTGGAGAAGCGTCAGGAGGAAGCTAATGGTGGTGGGTCTGCCAAGGTACCACTCACTCTACCATTCAGCAAGAAAGAGATTGATGGGGAACCACAAGATGCTTCTTTTCTGTTGAACTTGCTCTTTAGAAGTCCACGTTGTTAAAAATGTAAAAGCAACACAGTTTGCAAGCAAAGCGTGCAGCATAAATAACAAGTGCTTGAGATAAAAAGACAAAGCCATTTGCTTCTCACAAATCCTGCCGGGGACGCCAAGTATCCCACCAAAACATAGAGAGCTATCCACCAGCGTTCTACCTTGCAGTTGCCTAAAGCGCCCGTCCAGGATGGAGTTGAAGCATATGTTGGAAGCGCTGTGGCTCAGCCGGCGCGCTCTTCTCATGCTCCGGGATGGGGAGCGGGGGCAAGAAGGCGAGGAGCGTGGAGGAGAAGGGCGCTGGGCCCTCGGCGTGCAGCAGGAAGAGGACGAAGAAGTTGAAGAGAGAGGACTGAACGTCAAAGCTGTGATTTTAGACGCCATGGGTTGTAAAGTCCCGTTCCTCTCTGGTAAAAGTTCTGGCTCCAGAAGGTGTGGCCCATTGGGTTTGGATCCTTTCTTGCTGGATGCCCGGAACACCGGTGGGGTGCTTCGGCTCCGGCTGCTTGGTACGTTCCCGCGCGTCTGGACATCTTTTACTGTGGTAAACTGTCGGCTGCTGAGATCCCGGACCGTGATGGACTCTCGGTTAGTCTTCAAGCTGAGCTTAACTTCCCTCAAGCGGCTCTGACTCACAGGGACAGTGCGGCACAAACACGGGCTGCTCATCCTGATGGACCAGATGATGAGGATGCTCTTCTCCACCCTGTCCGTTTCTGTCCTGTTGTCTTCTCGGGCGTCCTCGCAAGGCTCCCTCCCTCTCTTTCTCTCACTCGCTCATTTTTCCCTCCCTCTCTCACTTCTCACTTAGCAGCTTTTTCCTCTCGTTCTCTCGTGCCCTAACCGTGCGTATAATAGGGCTGCATTGGTCTGCCAGGAACACATGGGCAGTGCCATCAGTGCAGAGTTACTGTTTTGCGGTACAGTTTTCAGAGTGTAAGTGTGAGCTAAAGCTTTGTATGGCTTAACGTAAAACATCTCACATGTATTAATGATTACATTCAGTAAGTGTTCTTAATGCACAAAGAGACTGTCTGCTAAAGCACTGTGAATCAGCCTTGAAGAATGAGAGACACTTTTCCAGTCTCTCTCTCTCTCTCTCTCTCTCTCTCTAACCCCCATTACTCTTTCCCTTTCTCTATTTCTTTCTCTCTCTGTCTCTTTAATTCACTTGCCCTATCTCATTCACTCTTTTTCCTTCTTGCTTTTTCTCTGTCTCACTCTTGCTCTCTCTCTCTCTTTCACTTGTTCTCTTAACCTCTCTTAGCATATCATTTTCTCTTTCGTCACTTGTTTTTTCTCTGGCAATCCTTCCTTTTTCCTACAGCTATCGCTCACTAGTTCTCGCTCTTTTTCTCACTTGCTCTCTTACTCTCTATTATTTCCTTGCTTTTTTTCTCACTTGCTCTTTCTTTCTTGTTCATTTTCTTCATCTTGCTTTCACTTTATCTCTTTCTCTCTCTCTCTCTCTCTCTCTCTCTCTCTC
>MU204241.1:1513920-1611544 GCA_017309775.1 Paedocypris sp. Pulau Singkep
TCTCTCTCTCTCTCTCTCTCTCTCTCTCTCTCTCTCTCTCTCTCTCTCTCTCTCTCTCTCTCTCTCTCTCTCTCTCTCTCTCTCTCTCTCTCTCTCTCTCTCTCACTCCCCCTCTCCCTCTCCCTCTCCCTCCCCTAACTGACTCTTTAACTCTCTCTAATTTCATTACAGAAAAAGCAGAGCATAGTTGAACAGACACAACACAGGAGTCCTGGCTCAGCAACATGCACTTAAACAAGCCACCGTTACTCACTAATGCATCACCAATTAATTGCCTTGCAAAAATGTGTCTATTAGACAAAACTATACCACAGTAAATTGATAAATGTACAATTTTAATGACTGTACCACTGTTCAAATTAAATTAATTCCCCTATTGTCCATAATTAATATTTTTGAATGGGAAAATCGTTCATCAGTGACATCCTCCACACAGTCTGCTTTTTTATCACTTGTATTTTATTCAAATTTTATCTCTCTCTTTTATTGTATTTCATTGCTTTTGTATTCTTGTATTTAATTGTTTTCGTGTTTTTATTTTAACTTAAACCCTATCTTACCCTATCTTAAATTTTTTTTCCGTTTTTTATGTGGGTCGTGTGTTATGATATTTGCAATTTTACCCAGCAGTTGAGCCAGAATGGTTACACACACTCACACGGCTGATTTACTATCATTCCATAGACGTACCGAATATTCCAATCACTGTTCAGAATTACAATCAGAAATAAAATTCAACACAAAACTCAGACGCAATCAGGTTCTCTGACTTCAGGAATGTTCTAACGAAGCCTCGGGAATTTCAAGAAAGATTTACGTTGATAGTCCAGACACACAGGGCAGCTGTCCAGCTCAGTCACACTGAGGCATGCTGGGTATGTGCAAATGAACCCGGCTGGTCGAGATGGGCAGAGAAGGATAGAGTTCAGCTGCCGGCGTGTGCATTCACACGTGTGACCCGAGACGACTCACCTGCAAGCGCTTTAATGCGGGAGCGTTCAAAAAGTCTGGCCGAGCTGTTGTCGTTGTCCAGCTCTTCGTCCAGCAGCTCGAAGCGGGTGTTGATGCGGCTGTACTGCTGGGTGATCTCAGCGTTGTCAAAGTCCGTGGTGGAGGTCACGGTCGCCATCGAGATGCTGGGAACAGAGAGGACACCTCAGTGTGCCACACAACATGATGGAGGAAAAGATTCATCGCACAAAATTAATTCAATGTGAAAAAAAAACCCTAACAATAAAACATACTTCACTATCAAAACTAACTATCAAATAACTAAGACATAATTTAGTGCCTTCAAACTAAAATAGGTTTTCACTATAAAGGTTTCCATCTTTATGTAATAATGTACATTTTTATACCAATTTTAAACATTTTTCTCATCAAAATACATGTCACATTCTTTCTCGCTTTCTAATTTTAATAGTTAAGTAATGAGAGTCTGTGTGGAGGCTTTAATCACCCAAGAGTTATACTTATATATGCTATATGTATGCTAATTCTTTGTTCTTGTTCAGAACCAGTTCGGACACTGCACTTGGTTCTCTACCCTCTTGGATCTCCAAAGGCCGCCATTTTCAGCACATGTCCTCTAACTGTCATTCTGAACGAGGGCGTGAGTTTGCGCATGCTACTGTGGAATGGCGGGTGAAGGTTAGCGGCTAAGATAGTTCTATCTTTGTGAGGCATGTTTCTCATGTGTAGTCTTATCTCCTAGTCCGGGGGCTGGGCAACCCCCCGAGGGTCACAGGATTCAAAAGAGCGCCCGAGTCACCCGCTACGTGACCATCGAGATGTGTTTGTGTGATTGGTTATTGCTACAGTCAGACTGATTCCAACTAATGGATGAGAAAAATATGAAGCTTCATTGTGATTTCAGGTGGACAGACCAAACACAAAAATCATGATGTTTTTAAACAAAAGATATACAATGTGGTTTTTTGTATAAACACATTTCTACAGAAGAATTTTCATCTCAAGACTAAATTGAGCTAAATGCTAAATTATCACATTTCATATCTTTAACATTATCTTGATAGTGCTATCTCGAATATTTTGCTTTCATTCTATTTTCACGTTTTTTTGTTATATATGTATACATATTTTTATTACTTTATATTATACTATTTCATTGTTTATTTACTATTTGCAGTTAGCAGGTAGAACAAAGTATCTTTCCTCTATACTGAATCCCTCTATATATAATATTTTCTCTACTGTATATCATCATAAAAAAATGTTTGCACTAATTTCTGGATTGTTTGATACAGAGTTTGACACATTCAATCTTTACAGCTTTGGTTTTCCAAGGCTGATTTCATTTTGGACTGAAATTCAAAAGCATTTCTGTGGCTTTTTTCACATCTGGGTGATGTGAGATAAGAAGCGGAGCAAACACGAGAGCGTAACAGGTGATGGTGATTCTTCCTCTCTCTATCAGCTCGCGGCAGGAGGATGTTATCACCATACAACTCTCCACCCACCCGAGGGAAGCCCCTTATCACCACACGCACAACACTGCGTCGCTACGTACTGTACAGAGGCTCTGGACACTCTTCACGTGAGCGCTTCGAAGAAACTGCTAAATCATGTCTTTATGTCTCACTAATGTAATGGAAACCGAGAATTGATGCACGTATGTATTCAATATGATCCTGTACATGTATGTACAGACACACACACATATATTAATGTGTGAATGTAACATGAGAAAACCTTTGTAACGTGTATGTCTTTGTCTTTATTTATTTAAAAGGAAATGTGTATTTATTAGCGCGATTTTAGACTGTACAGTCATGTATTGTTTAATCTTTAGTTTTTTTGTATGTTTATATTGTAAAAAGTAAAAGATTTTCTGAATCTATCTATCTATCTATCTATCTATCTGTCTGTCTGTCTACCTATCCATCCATCCAATCATCTATCCATACATCCATCCATCCATCCATCCGTCCATCGATTTTTTCTTTAAAAAGCCATTGAAACAAAGTCAAAGTCAATATAATTATCAATTCCTGTACCTATACAATAAATTCAAAAATCTAATTTGACTTTCTCTCCTATCTTTAGTGGAACAACCAGTTACAATACTTTTTAATATTTTTCTCACCATTTAATAATAACTCTCTTATTAAAAGCAAACATCAGCATTGTTAAGAACAGCCGGTAAGACACATTGAGCTACAGCATGTGTTTTTCAACGCTTTTCAAATTCCCTGTGAGCAGACATTTTTAGGGTGTGTGACAAAGATCCAATCATCATGATATGTTTGGTCATCATGTACTGTACATAAATATGAAACAGCTTCTTCAAAATTATAAACATAAAAAAACGCATATTTTGTCAATGTATGAGGTGATTTTTTTTTTTTTTTTTTGCAAATAAACCACACAGTGGCCAGTCAAAGTTCTCTAAACTTCCCTAAAGGACCACTTTGGTCCCGGGGTCGTACAATCCCCAGATATCCAGAAGACATTTCTCACGAGTGTGAGAGAAAAGGCCACACTGAGCTGTGGTATGATTCAACTCTCACCAGGGTGCCATGAACCCTGAAGGAACGACACTGTGGATATTTACTTTCACCGACATTAAGAAACGAAGTGCTGGGTAATAACAAAATAAAAAAATAAAAATAGAAAAGTAGAACATATGGAATCTAAAGAATAATTTAAACTTCCATGTTCTACCAATTTATTGTTTTTTGTGGAACGCATTGTTTGGGGTTTTTAGTGTTTCAGTGATGATATGGCCAAGCAGAACACAAAATACTAACAAAAAAACATCCCAACTACTGTCTTTGAACATGGATTTGGAGAAGTCACTTTCCAAGACCCTTCTGGAGCAGAACGCTTGTTACGTGTTTGCCTTATAAGGTGGATTTGATTTGATTGTTATTTTAAAACCACATCTGCTTTGCTTTAACAAATGCTGATCAACTGCCTTCTTTTGTTTATTCAAATACACAATGAAAATCTCTGGATTCAAGGCTGGAAAATCCAGCTACAGCTGGCAAACGCTGGTGTTGAAACTTGGCTGGTGGTTTCTAGCTGTGGGGACTGCCAAAGTAACAAACTTTTCCAGAACAATACATTCGGGAAATGACATTTCTCACATGTTTCGCAGGAAACACGTCCACTTAAAGTAAGGAAAAGGGATATCTGAGTGAACAAAGCCGGAAAACTGCCACAATTGTTGTTTTTTTGCCCAACTTTCTTCCCAGAGTGTTTTCTCCGGAGGCTTTCTCTATGTCCTGCTCACACATACCAGCACGTGGAATGTTCAGGGCTCGACAAGACTCTACACTCTTCTCATTACACGACATGTTTATAACGGTCCTTGCACACTTTACAAAACATTTTTTTTCCTAAATTTAAGTAACTGGCATCAATGACAACTCAATCAACAACAAAAACAAGTGTCTGTAACTTGTGCTTGTAACAAAAAAGTAACGCTGTTCTTACCTACAGGACTGTTCAGACACAGGGTTAGTCGCAGGAGTCTCTATTGTAAAAATCCGTTATCTGGAGGAGAACGCGGCTCCCACAGGAGGTGCTGAGGTCGAGGTGACGGCGGGAGAGAGCGGAGCAGCAGCGGAGGATCTCATTCTGATCAGACGCCGATTGACCCACCCAAAGTGTTAAAAATAACGTGGAAGAGCGAAGCGCTGGCCGCTCGCAGGGGACGCGCATTCCTGTCAGAGTCACAGACTTTAAATGGCACTTCCCGCCCTTCCATTGCCCGCCTCTGTTACAATGACACGGGCCCTGCAAAATTACACAACTTTCATACTTACTTTTTTAAAATATGGTGGATATTTATTGATAATAAATATGTGATGTGACATGAGCGGTTTCAAAATGCGTGTTGCATGGTTTAAACCGTAAACGTGGGACGTAAACTAAAAGTAAAATAAAATAAAGAATAAACGAGTTTTTTTGGACTTTAATTTTGGAATTTGATTTACTTTTTATAGATTTACTTCGTCTTGAATATGTTTTCTTTGACTGGAAAACAAAAGTCGACGTTCATGAAACACGCCGTCATTACCACTGGAGGTCGCTGTCGGCGGAAACTTAACATGAATACGTACTACAACTCCCAGAACACAATTCGCTAGAAAACGCTAGAATTATTGTTACAAGTAATTTAAATGAACTGTGAGCATCGTCATGATCGTCATTTTAGTTTTTGGTTACATTTGATATAAATAGAAATCATTTTCTTATGTTGTTTTGCAAACGCTATCCGATCCTTAAAGATACAATTTAATGTAAATATCTAATTCCACTGTTGGCAAAGACAAAATATATATTATAACAGGGAACCGCTGCATAAATCAATACAAACACAGAAAAACGTTCTTTCAAAGACTCTTTCGTTCGAAGATCCCTCCCCAAACCAGCAGCGGTGATGTCACGCTCGGCGCTTCTTTCCTGACGGCTACTCCGCTTTA
Source organism: Paedocypris sp. Pulau Singkep (assembly GCA_017309775.1). Lineage (NCBI taxonomy): Eukaryota > Metazoa > Chordata > Actinopteri > Cypriniformes > Paedocypris > Paedocypris sp. Pulau Singkep. The sequence continues at coordinate 1,519,371 of MU204241.1, forward strand.
CACATGGATTGATTCTGCGTCTGAAAGTTGATGGCAAAGGTGAAATGTCTCGGGTGTTCGGGTGTCAAGCACGATGCTGAGGAGAGACACAATTCGATCTTACCAAGAGGTAAAGGAACTCTGACGATGTGATAGACTCACGAGACTCATTTGCCGGGATACGGCTGCAGTCATGTGATCTCAACTAACCGCTGCTCGTGTTTAGAGACATTTAAAGAGCTGTTCGCGATTCCGAATCAAGTAAATTCGCGATTGATACTGTTTTCCTTTATACGTTTATGCTTTTCGCAGACACTTTTGTTTAAAGTTAAATCGAAGCAAGTTCACTTTTTGAAAGGAATTAGATCACGGAACTTTTGGTTTCGCAACAGCACAATGACTTACAGGAAAATATGTATGTATATTTTTACAGTAAAATATTTTTATATCAATGGTGTTGTTTCACCTCGGAAATTTGAAAAATAAATAAATAGATATACGGCAGACAGTATAGATAAATGTATGTGGATGGATGGATAGATGGATGGAAGTACTGCAATTATTTTCTTATAAATAACAAATGTGTCCAAGTAGTACGTATATATTTTAACGACTAACTTATTGCTATACAGTTAAAGCTAAATGTCGATGTTGAGATGGAAATCTTATTTAATCTATGTACATGCCACATGTCAAAGGATTATAAAAATTGAGTCATGAACTACTGCATATGTGTGTATACAGTATATTTTACAGTATATACAGTAACTGTAACACTGTAGATGTGTGGATACTGTGTAATATGTAATTGTCAACTCTCTTCTTTCTATTTACACATGCAAACATACACACATCTGGGAGAACTACAAACGTGTCTTTTCTGTAGTTTAACAGTGAGGACTGTGCCAGTACTCAGGAAAACGACAACATATCAGAAGTGGAGCATGATGAAACCAGTCGTGATCCATCACCAGGTCTTTACTGATTCAAAAGTTGTAACAAAAGATACACATGTGGCTTTTATGGATGTTTTAGATATGACAGGCCTTCTTTTTTGATAGATGAAGACATTTTGGACAACAATCTGACATCCATTGCTTTCAATAAAGCATGTTTAAAGAATGTTTTCACCGTCCTCCTTGTGCTCATTTACCTGCTGCTTACTACGGTGGCTGTCTTCTTGGCCTATCAGACCATTTCCGACTTCATGGAGAAGCTAAATCATCCAGTAATGTCGGTTTCATACAAAGAGGTTGAGAAGTTTGCTTCACCAGGTGGGTTACGAAAAGACTTTTCGATCCATTTCAATTCATTTCTTCACATTTTGAAAATGTTCTTGTCTTGTTTTTTTCAATGTTTTTGCATTCAGGAATCGCTTTGTATCCTGGGAAGGCACAATTGCTAAGTTGCATGCACCATTATCATGACTATATCCCACCCCCTGTTGCATCAGGTGGACTAGAAGAGGGAAACTGTGTAATAGAGGAGGTTCAGTACTATGGACCATATTCAAATCAGACACAGGTGAGTTCACACATTTGCAGACTGTCCCAAAATTAGGTTTTCAGTCTAGACTTGGAATTGTACATGGTAGAACATTCCAGGGCTTTGACGCTAAACATGCAAAACGTCTTCCTCTTGTAAAAGCAACTGGACTTTTGACCAACTGTTGTGTTAGTATAATAAGTAAAAGTTGCTTAATAAGAGAGAAGCTAAACTATTTAAGGCTTCAAATGTGTTTAGGAGAATTTAAGATTGTATGTATTCAACAGGTAACCAATGTTGAGACATTAAAATTTGACTGGTTTTTGTTGTAGTGAGTAATCTGGCAGCCATAATTCAGACTAGCTGCATTTTTAAATGTTTGTATGTTGTTCTTTTCCATGAATTTAGCAATAACACACGTGTTCGTTGTCTGACAGAAGCGTTCCTTGGTCGTGAGAGGACCGAGCGACGTTAGGAAAAGGGAACTTATCTTCCTCCAGTTCAGCCGGAACGAAACGGAGGAGGATTTCAGTGCAATCAGCTACATGATTTTTGCCAAATTTAATGATGTTGTTGAGAGGTAAATCAATGCTGCTTCTCCCATGTATTTGATGTTCTGATTTAAATTGATGCCTTTTCTTACCAGCGATGACAAGGCTAGCTTCATGGTGGATTGTGAACGGAACTACTCCATGTGGACATTTTCCGGAGGCTTTCGGACGTGGGTCAAAATGTCTTTAGTCAAGACCTCAGGCCGAGGAAACGAGTCAGTGGAATTTAGGCAAGAGGTGATTTCAGCAAGATGTAAACTATGGAAAAATTATACATGCAAACGGCATGTGTATGTGTACAAAAATAGAGATACGTACATTGTTGCGTATACACATATAAACAAATGTACATTTACACCTACACATACAAGACAAAGGCACACACACACACACATCATTATCAGACTGTCATTCTCCATTTGAAAACAATCAATAAAAGTCCTTGTTGTTCATTTTTATCATCACATATATTTTTGGTTAATGTAGAATGTATTTTTTTTTTTGGATAATAACAAAATATTACATTTTTTTCAGTCCAGTGTGGTAAAGTATATCGACAAGAGAGCCCCACAAGAGCAGACCACTGAGCTTTTCTTTGTCGTCTTCCAGTGGCGAGATCCATATATACAGCAAGTTAAAGATGTAAGTAAGAAGATTTTTCAGAATCCAATGTTGGTTTTAATTCACTTCATTTTTTTTTAAAGATTGATTGATTTATTAACTTTTTTCAGATAGTAACAGCAAACCCCTGGAACTCCATCGCCATTCTGTGTGGCGTGTTCATGGCGTTGTTTAAAGCAGCAGATTTCACCAAACTCAGCATTAAATGGATGATCAAAATCCGCAAAAGACACTTAAGGGCTAAAATAAGGGAGATGAATCAAATCAGCTGATGTTATACACAAGCCACACAATACAACTGCCATTTTGTTAAAAAAAAAAAAATGTTGAACCACGTCATCTTGTGTAGTATGTAGAAAGGAGAAGCTTGATGGAATTTTTATTTTCTTATATATTGTTTTTGGGTGCCGGTGACATGTTCTTTGTCTCTCGCCTCGTGCTTGCGTTTCCTCTGGGTTGCCGATGTCAAAAACGTGTTCAGGAGTAATGGTGCTTGGAATTATGGCCATAGGTGTGAGCGAGAGTGTGAATGTGTGTGTGTCTCGCTCTGTGATTGGTTGGCCACCATTTTAAGAGGTGTGTCCCGCTATCAGGTTCAAAGTTGCTGGGATTGCCTCCAGCTCCCTGTGATCCAAAAATTAAGAAGCTGTTTATAAATTGATTGATGAGAAGATGTCAAATTACTAAAGGGAAAAAAATGAACGTGTAGTACATTTCACTGCCGGTATGTTTGACTTAAAACAACCAATAGTTCAACATTGCAGAATATTCTCCATCTCAAAGAGTTGATATTTAGTGTAACAATAGTAAAATATTAATACTGAAACAAGTTCTTAAATGGGTGCAAAGTGTATTTATGTGGGTGTGATTTTACAGATGAAATATTAACTAAGCTGTGGGATATGCACCTTGTCTGACTGAAAGTTTGTAAGAAAACTTTACTTTTTGGAAGATGATAAAGAAAAGCATTGTAAAGCCAGGACCGAATTGTTATCTATATTTTCACGCCAGTATTAAAATAATTTTATGCTAAAAATTGTTACAGATTAAGATTAAGTAATCATATGTGTACTACATTATAATTATATACAAATGTGTATATATTTTATTATGTAGATGGGAAAGTTGACTTTTCTTTTTTTAATTGGGAAAATGTATTTTTGAGATGTTTGACGTATATGCTTACAGAGAATCATGCAAATAGTTTATTTGTCACATAAATTGATTCCGTCATTTATGGATTTTAATTGTGTTCTGTTTAACTTAAATCTTTTCAGCATGCAAAGTAACTATCACAGCTAGAATCCACCAATTTCAACAGTCTGTTTTGCTTTTTTTATTTATTTTATTTTTGTTACATTAAATGTTTTTTTTTTTTGTTTTTTTTTTTTTAGATTCGGCTTTTATTATATTATTATTTAGGAATATTAGTTATACTTTGTAATTCTAATTTCACTTATTTATTTTTTTTTGTCAAATTAAATGAACCTTTTCACCTCACGGATGCATTTTGTTGTTTTAGAATCGGTCGGGGACTTTTATTTTAAAATGTTTGCCGCCATATTTAAACTTAAAGTTAGTTTTAGTGTTCCCGAAAACTGTACTTTAACTACCCATGTTAAGTAACTGTTAATATGGCCAAAACAATGTGTTTTGTTTATGTGCCTATATAAAGACACGATTCTTTGCTTCGTTTAAAAGGTAAACAGTTATTTTATTCCAACACCTTTATATCGCGTGAAATGGACACATGGACACGTTAGCATGAATGCTAAACATCTGCACACGATAAAACATCCGCATGCTCGCGCATATTTCACTTTTGGCAAGTGTATATATTAATTTGATGAAGTAACAATTTTAAGTAAAACAGTTCTTCATATTCGCACGAATGTTTGTTTATTTTTATTGCTTGGCTTTACAGTTATGTGTCTGCGAGAAGTGAATTAGCCAATGAGGCAAAATCCAGTTACAGTTTAGGTGTTCACTTTGAAGTCAAAAGCTGGTTTCAGTTATTCACGTGTATATTTGTAGTTCATGAGTTGTTTGCATGTTTTAAGGCAAAGTGTCTTGACAATTGTGGAGAATTGTGAAGCAGAGTATCCAAGGAGCAACCGGAATGCATCTGCCAAGTTCAAAGAATTTAACAAAATGTTAATGTATAATAACTTTACGAAATGTAACAATTTCAAAATGTTCAACGAATAATTAAGAGTGTGTGTCCTGCTCTGTGATTGGGTTATCATTCCGTGAAGCCTTTAAACCACGCCCTTCTAAAAATGCTGTGTCAATTCTAATTTAAATACCCCGCCGTTACATATATACACATGCAGAATTTCTCTCTCTCTCTCTCTCTCTCTCTCTCTCTCTCTCTCTCTCTCTCTCTCTCTCTCTCTCCCTCTCTCCCTCTCTCTCTCATACATGCAAAGTGTTAATCTCATGACTTTAATTGTCTTTTTTTTTAAGTCTATGTTTAGTAGCTGACTGTACTTTGACGTTTGCCGTGCGCTCTACATGCTTCTCAATCCGACTGCTGCCGTTCCTATTTGTGTCGTCTGGCATCTTCGGTTAAAGCCACTGACCTGCTTCTTGCTTGGACTGAGCTTTAGCCATCGTCACCGGGTGGTGATAGCTCACAATCTAAAGTGAGGTTTGGCAGAAGCCGTTTCACAGGCAGTGATTTGACGCAGAAATGCTGCCATTATAGCAGATGTTTTGGGTGTTTGTATTAGATTGTGTGATATTGATTAAAATAAATATCACAAAAGTTTTCCACATTTTTGATCCTTGTTTCTTCACGTGTCAGTTTGTATCATAAATGTATGCGCAGGAAAATGTCTTTCCTCTGAAGAACATACAGACTAATGTGGCGAGCTCAACCACACAATCTTTCTAGAATTTGCATCATCCACTTTTATTCATAGTTTTTTTTTTCACTATCTGTTTTAATGTTGATGAATTATGAATCTCTCTTTCTGCAGAATTCTGTGAGACGTGTCAGCATCGTTCACCATGAGTAAAGAACAGAAGTGCATTCTTTGTGAAATCGTCTACAGCTCCAAACAGGTTAACCCTGCGTAGATTTGCACATTTTGCACATGTATTGCTGTTGCTGAAAAGTAGCGACATGCGCACAAGTTGTGACAACATAAAATGTATTTGAAATTGAAACATTGCTTGTCTTTTCATAAGTGTGTGTCTGTGTGTCTTATCAGGAGATGGAAGAACACATGAGGAGTATGTTGCACCACAGGGAGTTGGGGATCTTAAAAGGGCGGTAAGAAATGTTTTCATTTCAGTGTTTTTCTTTTATGCAAGCTCATTTGACATCTTGATATATATTTTAGGCAATTGTATTGTTACTACGTCTATGCAATATAATTTAAATGATGTACTTATTATATAATTTTAATAATTTTTATTATGTTAAGCTTTAGATATCATGACAAATAGTTTTGATCACATAAAATGGCAATTTTAGCTTCGAGTAATTGCAATACAAATGATTACTATAGTAACTATAAACAAATGATAAACAATCTCTGCATCGCTTTCATGATTATACTCTTATTTTTTTCAATCCCAGAGAGGGCGCAACTCTTAGTACATTCTGTATGATCGAATATAATTAATTGTTTCTTAAATATTAACATAAATCTGTAGCACATTTTTAGTAACCTGAACAAATTTACTTTTCCTTGTAATTTGGGAGGAACCATTTGGTTCCCTTTCATCACCTTTGTACTATATATATATATATATATATATATATATATATATATATATATATATATATATATATATATATATAGTGAATGTACAAAACATGGTTTACAAATACAATAGGGCCTGCGTCCCCTTTAGGCCGAACTTCTTTTAAAAACGTAAACATTAAACACTTATTTATAAAAAGTTCAATCTGTTTTGCTCGAGTATCTTAGTTGATCTGGAATATCCATTCTATCGTGTGTGTGTGTGTGTGTCTGTGTGTTGGAAAGAATATTGTGCTTTTGCTGAAAAACGTGCATTGTGGTGCACGTGCCCCAGTGCTCTGTTGATAAGCCCACACAGCTGCCTTTAACCCTGCGGTGTGTGTGTGTGTGTGTATATATATATATAGGCCGGTCTGGACCAACTGGCCCGGCTGACAAATAACAACTGCCTCATGTGACAATTATGAATATCTCTGGAATGTGAGAATGAGATGATATGGGAAGTGTCGAACTCTTAGAAAGGAATAGATGCACAACTCTTTGACACAGATACCAATGTTTTTGTCTCTTACAAAGCTTGTTAATGGGGTTTTTGAAATCAGTTACTTGGCATTAAAATAGTCAATTGTTATTATTTCTTTTTGGTTTGACTTGTGCCACTGTTGATATCGAGTAAATGCATTTGCATGGTTTGCGTAACTGTGCTAGAATCAACATCTGATTTGTGATTGTCGTTTAGATTCATGTTGTTACTTGTAAAAATGTATTCAACTACTACTTAGCACAGTACAGTTTAGCACAACTGTATTTTTTCAATTTTTTCACTCTGCTTGATGTTTGTGATCCTGTGTCTTGGCTTTTACAAGTGAGTGTAGATGCTTGGCATAGTTTTCCACACTTTGTGTTTTTATTTTTCTCAAATAATATCCAGATGTACTTTCCTTCTTTTTCCTTTATCTAATTACTCCTCTCCCTCCCATTTATTGATTTATAAATACTGTTAGTAAATGCATTGTTTGATTTTATTCAACACTTTCATGCATTGTTGACCATAGCAAAGTCGAGGAATAACCAGAAAAAAATAGAATTTTTTAAAATTCTAGTTTTATGTGCATATACAAAAGCACTTTTTGTTTAGAAAAAGTTTAGCTTTTATTCAAATACAATTATGTAGTCTTCCTAAAGTTCACATCAAATTCTTAGAAATCAGTCTAATATAGAAGTTTTTGCTACCTAACAGTGACTTTATAATAATATATCCTGCTCGATTGCTTACACAAAGTGGAAAGTTGCCATGGCCCAGTTTTACGCCGCTGGACCACAAGCTCACGAGTTTGGCAGTTAAAGAAGCCACAAGCCAGGGGGAGGTCATCAGATCCGCAACTGCTCACGTTACGTCTTTCTCCGAAGCACTCGAATCAAGCCTTAAAGGGCAGAGGAAGGAGGAGAAAGTGTGTTGGGTGTTGAGTTTCACGGATCAAATGCAGCTCCTCTCCTCGCCGTCCTGTCAGAGCGCAGCAGACACCATCATGAGCGCTTGCTGAGGCTTCGCTGCTGCTGAGAGGGTGGCCACCTCTCCCGCCTTAAGATCTCACAACCCATGCTGGCCGCAAAACCTCCCAAGCTCAGGAAGATTGCTTTTTTTTTTTTCCTTGTAATTTTTGAACAACCGGATTTTTGTGTAGCGTCTGCCTCCTGATCTTTTTACAGGATTTTTAAATTAGACAAACACTCTCCAAAGAAGCTGCCATGCCTGTAGGCGTCATTGAACGGCCCTTGTCCCCCTGTGTTCCCAGGGACTGCAGACACGAGTGCCGGGTCTGCGGCGTGACAACATCCAGTCTGACTGAATATGCCAGTCACATCTCCAGTTTCCAGCACAAGCAGCGTGTTGACGATCAAAAGCGCAAGCCTGTAAAAGAAGGCAAAGCTGAGGAGTACTTTGACAAGGAGACTGTGAAGCTGATTGAAGAGCGCAAGGAAATGAGGTGAGTCTTTAGTTTTTAGTCTTTCTTTTTGACTTTATTGAAATGACAGAAGTAGTGTATTAAAATAGTGTATTATTTCTCAAATGTTTAGTTTTACTTGCGTATGTGTCCAAATTTCTCCTTTTGTGTAAATGTTAAAAGTGCAGAATGACTGTAACGAAGGTGTAGCCTTTAATAGTATGTTGTACAACGCAATAGACTAAATCAGGTTTACATTGATTATTGCCTCCCTGAGCACCTAAACTGTGTCAAAGCGTTGCATTTTTGTATTGCCTGAATCTTTACTGGATGCGGATTGACAAATACATTTTTGCCATTTTCTTCAAAATGATTAGGAAAGAAGAGACTTTTCAGAAGCAGACTAATGACCAGCAAGAACATTGGCAGGAACTCCCAAATAACAGGCCTTTATTGAGCCTACCCTATCCTCCTTTTCCCCCGATGCAAAACAGTGCCATGGGCCGCAACTGGCAAAATGTACGATTTCCCCCTCAAAATCCAAACCAATGGTTTGGCCCCAGGTGTGCCACATGGCATGGGGAAGGACCACCTGATATGCAAATGTGGCAATCCTCTGGTCGCCGTGGAAAGTTCTGGGGTGCTTATGATGCCCAACCGAGAAAAAGATATCCTTGGAACAATGGGCAGTTTGATTTCCCATGGGATGGACCGATCGCATCCCACCCAAGGAGACATAAATCGCCCATAGGTAAACAAAAAAGGCCATTCAATATCTCTGATTATCAATACTTGAGCTTTGAAGAATCTAGTGAAAGGCGCAATTTTTACAAAAATCATCAGACATCTGCTCAGGGTCGTGAATACACACGCCACCAACCAACTCGCCCAGAGAAGACCACTGTCAAGGACTACCAAAATGCTCATGATTCATCTAAGGATGCTCAGATCACGTTTGAGAACAATTGCCAGCTTAACATTCCTGATCATCCGTCTCAAGGGAATGATTTGAAAAAGCAGCAAAGTTTCAAGAGCGGTGGCAGTTCCTCTGTGGGTCGTTTGACCAACTCATCCCACTTCACCAGCAGAACAAATGTGGAGGATCACAATTTGTCTGAGATCTTACAAAAAGCTAAAGAGACTCTTCTTGAGAGAACAAACTCTATCCCAGAAAGCCACTTTAAAGGAACAAAGCCAATGACTCGTACTGAAGACCCCCAGCACATAGAACCTGCAGCAAGCGCATTTACCAATTCATCAGAAAGCAAGATAAGGCCGACTAAACGCCTGGTTCAAAAAGAGCAGGCACACTTGAGCAGCAGCAACGAACATTTAACTCCTATCAACATTTCTGTACAGACCGGGATTGAGCCAAAAAACACTAGACCATCATTGCAATCTTTACAAGTTAGCACATCTACAGTGGACCAAGGAGACGAGAAGGCATGTGCTCAAGTGGCAGCCACAAACCAACCAGTTGAAGATCAAGACATGAATGGCGGCCCATCGCATCCAACCACAGGTAGTTCCGAGTCCACCTTAGGTAAGCTTTCCTTGCCCGCTAGTCTGAAACGAGATTTGAATCGCCATATGAGCACCAAAGGCAAAGCATTGGCCCGCGAACCAAACTTAAATTCCGCCAGACGGATACGGACTGTCAGTGAGACGAGGAAGAGCGATCCTGAAAAGGACTCTGCCCTTAAACCCAACTTAAGGCAGCTCCTCAACTCCTCCAGCTCCAGACGTGGCGTCAACTGGAACCAGGTTTATCACGAAGTCAACCGCAATAAGCAAGGCAAAGGTTTGCCAAGGTAATTCATTTCTTTGAAAGGTTGTCTGGTCAGAGGTGTAAGAAGGACCTGAAAACCATACTTGAGTAAAAGTATAGGATGTATTATAATTGTTTTACTGGCACTGAGTTTATTCTAAAAATGTAATGTGAAAAGCACAAAATCTTTAGTTATGATATATTTGATGATATATGAAGCTTTATTTGTAGCTTTATTTATGAAACATGATGTATTGATTAATATAGAAATGTTGTCAAGAATCGAGTAAAAGTTGCTTATTTTGTGACACTCAGTACAAGTACAAAGTAGCCTAAAAATACTTAAAGTAACTGTCCATTTGCTGAAGTGCTTCACACCACTGTGTTTGATCATTGTTTTTATTTCAGATTTTACTCGTTTTTTTTTTCAGATTTGGTATTGAAATGGTGCCTTGTGAACCTGAGGGTCTGAACCAGATGGATGAAAGTGAGCTCCTTTCTGAGGGATTTCAATGGGACACTGTTATTGACGTCGATCAGATAACGTCCTGTAACCAGAGTTTGATTGAAAGCAGCACGACTGGAGTTAATGGTGCTTTTGGCACCAACTCCCATCCCCACTTTGATTCACGGAGAGACTCTGCGGGCTGTGGTACCTCACAGGACAGAACACAGGAAGTCGACTCAGGGATTCAGAGTTTAGAAACGTCCAAGGATCTTATGGATCTTGAAGTCGGAGAAATCACGTCAGATGCTGAGCTGAATGACACACAAGGATCTGGGATGAAACGGAGAGCTGCTGGGGTACAGTTTGTTTTTCCCATGATTGTTCCTGTTATGAAAGGCTAGCTTAATGATTTTGCCATTTCCCCCACAAGGATGTGGTTGCTTCAGGGATTCCTAACGAAGTGCGGAAAAACAAGAGGCAAAAAATCAAGAGTACGAAATTCTACAGTTATACACTCATCTTTTTCCCCATTTACACAATTTTTTAATCTCTGTATTGTCTTGTGTTGTGATTGACAGAACGCTCACAAGTGGATCAGTTGATGACTTTATCACTACGGGAGGAAGAACTTAGCTCCTCTCTTCAGTCAATGGACAACACTCTCATTCAGGCACGTGCTGCGCTTGAATCCGCATATTTGGAGGTGCAGCGTTTGTTAATGGTAAAACAGCAGGTAGGACATTCTGTAAAAATACCCTAACTCTTCATTTAACGTCATACCACGTTTAATGTAACATTTTCTAAAACCTCTTGCAATATTTCGCAGGTAACTGCAGAGATGAGCTCCCTAAGAACCAAGCGCATTGAAATTCTTCACGGAATGCAAGGTAACAATATTAGCTGGATGTTCCCAGAGTTCATGTTTCAGTCAGACAAAAGCTTTACAAGTTTGATTTGGTTTTAGGTGAATTTGAGTCACCAGAGCGAGAGACCATTGCAGAGACTCAAACTCTCCAGGTTTCCAACCCAAGCAAACCTCATCAGGTTTCATCCAACGTCACTCATCCTCCATCAGCTCCACCTTTGTTGCCATCTGCAACTGTCCCAGTGCTTGCGAGAATCAAACAGGAGCCCACGTCTGTGTTTGAAACCTCTCTTGAAGCCAATCTTTCAAAGAACCCAATTTCAGATATTCAGACTACAACATCAGTTCAAACAGTGTTTGCATCATGCCAAACCGGTAAGTGCTTGGCTTTATACACATAAAAGACTGAAATTCTTCTTATTATTGTTTGTAACGACTACAATTTGGCCTTTTATGTTTTACCTTTTAAATCAAGAAATTACCTCAGCTATCATGCCCGAGTCTGTGCAAGAAACTTCAAGTTTGCCTGTCTCGTCACATAAGCGGTCATCCTTTTTAGAAAGTAAGCAAAGCTCCCAGGAGAAACCCGCCGAGACCAGAGTCAAGCAAGTTCAGAAAAGAAAGAAGCGGAAGTGTTTCAAGAAGGCAACTGGGACTGAGGAGCCAGAGCTCAGCGAATCAGAGCTCGACGCAGAGCGAAGCTCTCGACCGATCCGCAAAATACGCCACAGTCGCCGATCCAGTGGAACCTCTAGCTCACATTCCACTCTTAATGAGAAAGACCAGATGCAAATGCCAGCTTCACAATCTCCAACGGTTCAACCACAGAAAGACACTAAACCAGCAGCAAAGATCGTGACTCGTGACTCGGATTCATCTGAGCTGGAAATGATGGACCTTCCTCCTCCGGCTCCCACTGATTTTGTCAATCTAGTGTCTTCAGACCCTGAGGACGGGTCGCCATCTAAACTAGACAAAATGTCCACGACTACGGCTCCTCTGCCAATCGACCCCAAGAATCTGGCCTGCAATGAGGTCACCTCCACCAGTGAGATCAACTCTAGTGCTGCAGTCAGCGCAGGCCATAGGTAAGTCTCTGCCTTTTTTGTTCACTACTTTTGGCTCGGGTACCACAGGATTGTAGAGAAGCCTAATTAACTGCCAACTGCTGTTAAGCCTATTTCAGGTATTTAAAATTACTTCACGGTGTCTCAGTATTCTTTGTTCTAAGTTGTCGTATTTTTTTTTTTCCAGTCAAAGGAAGTCTGCTTCAGTTGCAACCGATTCTAAAGGGCCTTCAGGTAATGTGATTCAGCCTTATCGGGTTGTGTTTTATGCTGACTAAATATAGATTTATTGCGACCTCTAGGCCTTCAACTAAAAGGGTGGCGTTGATTGAAACCCATTCTGTATTTGAAATGATTGAGATGTCATTGAGATGTTGAGATGTTTTACTAATGTTGTACACAATGAACTGATGTTTCAGCGTGTGCGCTTTTCTGTGTCCAGAAGCGTCTGATGCAGAAGAAGAGGAGCTTCCGACCGAAGGGGAGTTTGAAGGTCACCTGGAGGCTGTTCATGGAATGCAGATCCATAACGGGCTGCTGTACACTTGCTCAGGGGACCGCACCATACGTGCTTTTAATATAATAGTACGAGCTCTCACTCTCCTGGCAACAAAAACAATCCATATTTCAATGAAGTGTCCACACACGTTTGACTATTATGTTTTATTGTTGTAGGATCGTAAGTGTGTGGCTGTGTTTAGGGGCCACAGCAGTAAGGTAAACTGCTTGCTGGTGACGTCTGGACTTGGTCTGATGCAGCGGCTGTACTCGGGGTCCAGTGACCAAACTATTCGCTGTTACAACCTAAAGGTAAGGACATTAGGACACGTCTGACATGAGATCAGAAGTGAATACGTACATTAAGAGTACATGGCTATGCGAATTGGACGAATTTAAAAATAACTTTGATGAAGAAAAAGCACTTTGTCATTTGTGTGGAAATGGCTTGTCCGTAAAGCATATCTTAGGTGAATGCGATCGATTGGGGGATTTTAGACGACAGACGTTTTAAAGAATGTTTCACCAAGGCTTTTACAATTTTTACCAGAAGTCAACAAGAAAGATGTGATCACATTTTGTAAGGAGTTCTATTCATATTTTGTCTATTGCTATTTACTGTCTCTTATAAAAATGTTATTAGTTTTGAATTGTTGTGAAATGTAAAATTGTGAACAGCAAAAACCATATAGCCAAACAAAATAGAATAAATTAAAACGTAAAGGTCTTGTGGGTGGAATCCTGTGCTCAGAGTTCATTTCAGAATCTTGACTGGTTTTTCTTTTGTCAACTCTTTATTTCATCTCGTTTCCAGTCCAGCGAGTGTGTAGAACAGCTGTCTCTCCCAGATCGAGTGCTTTGCCTTCACAGTCGATGGACAATTCTCTATGTCGGTCTAGCCAACGGCTTTGTGACCACCTTCAGTCTGAAGGTATTTATATGTTTTTTTATTTTAAAATGAATATTTTAGTTGTATTTCTGATCAGCTGATTTGATGCTCACTTGCTCCCCCCCCCCCACAGACCAACAAGCAGCTGGACGTGTTTGAGTGCCACGGCCCGCGGGCAGTGAGTTGCCTGGCCACAGCACAAGAAGGGTCTCGGCATGTTCTGCTGGTGGGCTCGTATGATGCCACCATCAGCGTGAGAGACGCTACCAATGGCCTGCTGCTGCGGACGCTCGAGGGCCACACCAAAACCGTCCTGTGCATGAAGGTGCTCGTCCCCAGACGTGGAAAATGTGTTCAGTCACGTATGGGTGATTTTGGCCAGATATAATGAAATCATCTCTCGTGCCGCAGGTCGTGAATGATTTGGTGTTCAGCGGCTCGAGTGACCAGTCTGTACACGCACATAATATACATGTAAGTACTGCGGCTCAGAAGAATGGATTCGCTTTGGTTGAGTTTGATTGGCGTGAAAAGTAGATGCATACTTTGGGTTTTTTTCTTTCTTTGCTTCTAACGTTAAAATAAAAGACCTAGAATATATTATAGATCTAAAAAAAAAAACAACAACAACAAGGACCTTCTAGGTTTTAGCGTCTGAGCCCTTTACGTTTGAGAGCTGATCATTCTCCTGATTGAGAACAATTCACTGGAGATTCTGACTCTAAGCCACTGATTTGATATGAATGAATGCCGTAAAGAGTCTTTTATATCAACACTCAAACACGCCTAATTGGGCTTTCTGTGTCACGTGACCCGAGTTTCACTTTAAACTCAATCGGCGTAAACAATCAGACTTTTTTTTTCCCTCTGTGACCCTTCAGACTGGAGAACTAGTGCGCATCTACAAAGGCCACAGCCATGCCGTCACCGTGGTTGCCATACTGGGGAAGGTGATGGTCACGGCCTGTCTGGACAAACTGGTCCGTGTGTATGAGCTCCAGGTACTGGCTCGGTTCTGAAACGTCTGAATGGTTTCTCAAGCTTCAGTGGAGAGAATATTCACCCACTGGACACGTTCTTCTTCCAGTCTCATGACCGACTGCAGGTGTACGGTGGCCATTCGGACATGGTGATGTGCATGCTGATCCACAAGAGCATGGTAGGAGCGCTCCTGCTCAGGTGTGTGTTCTTCACCGAGTGATGATGCCAATGCTCCACAGATCTACACCGGCTGTTACGACGGCAGTGTGAAAGCTGTGAAACTCAATCTGATCCAGAACTATCGCTGCTGGGTGAGAAGCAGGACTTTATACTCTTCGGCATATATTATGTATCAGATACTATAGCCGTTCACCAGCAGTGTTTTGGGGAAATATGTGTATTATTATGTTCTTTGTGTGTGGGTCTTCACAGTGGCATGGTTGCACTCTGATCTTTGGCGTGATGGAGCATCTGAAGCAGCATCTGCTGAACCAGCACATCTGTCCAACCCAGCAGATGTTTAAATGTCGCTGGAGGAACTGCGACACCTTTTTTATGCGCAACCAGGTTTGAAATGTTTCTTTTTTTTAACAATTACATTTTCAGTTTCTACCCAATAAGGCCAGGACTGGTAAGCTTTTAAATGTGTATTTGATAAATTAGTTGGTAAAGGTGTATTTACATAAATTGTCATGTTGTTTCTTAAGTGTTAGTAACAGTAATAGAGTTCATAAGAAACAGAATTAGTTTGTAATATCTCAGCTGAGTAGTTTGGCCAAAAAACCTTTAATATAATTTCAATATATTGGTCAAAATAAACATATTTTTTTCAATTTAATTTGTATCAATCATATGTTTTTGTACAGTGGTTAACTGTATGGAGTAATTATTTTTTAGGATTTATTTTTAGAACATGACAAAAATTGTTCAAACTAGTGATTTATTAAGTTAAATACAGATAGAGTGTACTAGCAAAATCACCATCAAAAGAATGCCGCATTATTAACAAGATAATAAGAACTGCATTGTGATATAACTTTGTATTAGGTCTCTGACAATAAATTATTTACACTTGTAAAACAAAATGTATTTAACAAAAATGTATCATTTCACTGTGGGGTTTTTTATTCACATGACTTGGCAAACGACGACTGCATTTTAAAAAAATATATAATTTGCCGTGACTTTTCCAGTAGGGCTTGTTTTTCCGAGCAGGTGTGAATGTGTTCCTGATGTGAATGTGTGCAGGCGGTCCTTTCTCACATGCACAAACACGTTGAAGACGACAGTAAGATGGAGCTGTGAGGAGGAAGACGCTCGTCCGTCGCCGCTTTTCTCATATTGGGAATGTCTCGTTCAGTCTTCCTCACCGCCTTCAGCTCAGAGACGCCGAGGAAAGCAACTCTCGGTAGACGTGAAGAGCTTCGGGAAGCAGTCGCTCTGTGGTTGAGAGGGTTCGCTGACACGAGGAATCTTTAACATTTTGTCCGTCTTTCATTTCAGCTGGAATAGTTTTTTTTTACCGATGCAGGATTTCTGTGATATTTCTGCATGACCTGTTCTCACTGTGTTGCGTCATCAGATCTGAACTTCAGGGAAGGTTTGGGTTCCTGATGATGTCGGCAGCTCCCTCAGTGTCCACAGCACCACAAACGCTCGTCGCCGTCACGGTTTTATTTTTCCGTTTGTACACATTGTTTTGGAATGTTTCATTTTTTTTTAATTATTTGCGGTGCTCGTGGTTGAAAGTGAAAGCGTCGAGCGTAGTCGAGCTGTGTTTGCAGTGCTGCTGACCAGGACAAATGCTCATCTGCTTTTAAAGAAAGGAACGTTGTGGCTGTGGGTCTCAATATAGAGAGGTTTATGCTTTCAAGAGATGATTATTGTCTTTATGAATTTTTTTTTTTTTTTTTATGGTGGCATTTGAAGCGTTAAAAGACGTTTCAACAGCCTGAAGTATTTTGATGAGGATGTTGTGCAGGTGGGTGTTTGTAGTTTTATTGAAGGTATTAGTGGGCCGACCGGAAGTCGCCGTTTGCTCCTGGCTCTTCACACAGGAAGTCGTCTTCGCTCTGTGATGATGAAAGTTGGAGAGAAAAGTCTAGGCTTTTTTTTTTTAAAGTTCCGATGGGAAGGCAAGACTCAACGTTTTGAGCTATTTCCCAGAATCCCATAGGGAACATTTGCTCCATTGACAGATTTATATTTCGCATCTTTGACAGTCTTTGCTAAGGTGTTTGCCTGCGACTGTGAAGTTAATAGAACGCTGAACAGAAACATCTGAACACGCGACTGTTTGACTTTAGCTCTGTGGTGCTGAGGAGAGGAAGCTGCCCATCTCTAACCCAATGTCCCCAAACTTGACTTCACTGAAGAGTTTCACATATTGGGGAAAAATTCCTATATTGTGTCCAGTGTTGTTCAATAAAACGCTAAAATTCTTTTGATTCCATTTGTTTTTTTTTTTTTTATTGTGTGTGTGTGTGTGTGTGTGTGTGTGTGTGTGTAGAGTGTGTGTAGTGTAGTGTGTGTGTGTGTGTGTGTGTTCTCGAGTGTGAGTTTACGGTTTATATGCCTGTGCAACTGTTGGACTGGAGCTGATCATCATGTTTGTTCCTTTCCAACCTCAAAAAAATGGCTCAGATGGTTTTGAAATTGATTATTATTTTTAAATGTATGTGTAACTGTAAAGTATCAGTTACAGGGAATATATGTAATCAAGCATTATCTAGAATCCCAGCACCAGGACAAGACCAAACAAAGCTGAACTGTTTGGTGGATCACAGTAAATCTAAACGCAGCAAAACACTTGTGAAATCCCAATTGGACTTTTCATTCAGTTTTTTACTGTGTGTGTGTGTGTGT
Source organism: Paedocypris sp. Pulau Singkep (assembly GCA_017309775.1). Classification (NCBI taxonomy): domain Eukaryota; kingdom Metazoa; phylum Chordata; class Actinopteri; order Cypriniformes; genus Paedocypris; species Paedocypris sp. Pulau Singkep. The sequence goes on from MU204241.1 coordinate 1,537,047, forward strand.
GTGTGTGTGTGTGTGTGTGTGTGTCTGAGAGTTTTGAGTGTATGCTAGTTTAAGTGTGTGTGAAATGGTGATTCTGACAAGTGATTGTAAATTATTCTGATCAGGAACACAATAATTGTGATGGGGATGTCACTAGTAAGAGTAATGAATGTGTGTGCCGCAACACATCTTTACACTTTAAGTACGTTTTTATTTATTATTTATTGTCCTGTTAAAGCAGTTTATGCAAGAACTACATACTCATTTGATTAAACAAGTGAAGTCAGTAAGCACACAAAAACGGGCCCTATAGTGTGGCCCTGAAGATCGGCTCGTGTGTGTCCACGGTGATGCAGGAACAGATTCCACCTGCTTCCGGATCCTCCTCCGGTCATTTTTTTTTCTTTAACGAAAACTGTTGAATTTCCTGAATACTTGAAAAAACCAACAATAATGGGAAGCTTTCCTATGATGTAAAAAAAAAAAAAAAAGTCCCAATTGTCCTATATATATAGGAAATCTAAAATGACACGATTATACAGTGTTGGATCAAAATGTGTTAGATTTACTTTTGACACGTTCATGTCTATTTTGCATTTTTAAGGTGGATCAACGCAAAATGACACGGTGTGCTTGCAGACTAAAAGAGGAGGATAAATCACGTGAAGTTGCTGGATCTGTGGTGGATGCGAGCTGAGATACAGGAAAAGAGGTAAACAGTCGTCTGGCACATTGAGTGTTGAGGTAAAAGCTGGTAGTTCTGGTCCTTGCCGAGGATATGTAGCCCGGGCTCTTCTGGATATGTAGCTGCTCTAAGCGTACATGGTTAGTTGGAGCCACTGGAGAGAAGTACAGGAGATCATTTGGTCAAGCAGAAGAAACGTTTTGTTTTTTATTTTTCTGTGATTGACGTTCACTTACCTCCAGTACGTTGAGTCTGATGGTTCCATCTCGGTCTTGATCAAACACCTGGAACGCTCCTGAAAAGAGAACGTCTTAGCCTCAGCATCAATGCCTGCAATAGCATCTCAAGAACGTCTACAAGGTGGTCCATGAAGAAGTAAGCCACCTCCACGGAAATAAAAGCTTTCCTTCTAATATTATAAAATCTTCACAGAAAATGTCAAAAATGGTCTTGGGCGCACCTTAACATGTTGACAAAAATATGATGCAATCTTTGGCAAAACAAAATCAAGTGCCATCACGTCAAGTGTGCAAACAGACCGATTTCTTTTGCTGTTTTCAACTGATCATGTTTGGCCACTTTCTCACTATCTGTAATTCTGCGTGCTTTGCTGGGACACCAGTGGAACTTGAGAGAAGGTTCGCATTCATCATTGAGATGCTTTGTGGAGTTGAAAACATGTCGCTGAGCTCGTACTTGCACGTTTGCACTAGTCTACACAGTTTTCATACCAAGGGAAGTCAATTGGCTCGCCACTCTATTGGCTATTTTTTCGTCGACCACCCTGTATTGGTTCTATGGAAATATTCAATAGATGAGTTAAAGTCTGACTGGTTTTTAATCAACCTAAAAAGACGCATTCTCCGCTGCTTGTCTCTTTACACTGGCTACCAGTTGCTGCTAGATTCAAAGCTTTAACTGGAACTGTAGTTAAAATTGAATCTTACTCAGTGTTACAATTTACTATCTTACAAGCTAAAATGTTATTTTCGCTCAGCTCATCTACGATTTGGAAACAAACACCGCTTAGTAGTTCCCGATTAGTTCCTGGTTAAGTATGCATATTTTTCCCTGAAATTAAGTATGAATGTGATGAATTTTACGATTTATTATTTAAGTAATATTAAATAATAATATTTAACAGTAATATAAATATCAACTACAACTCTAGGGTTTGATGCTTTAAAGAAATCTACTTACTGAACATCCCCTCCAGTCGAACAAGGCAGCTGAGGAAACTGTCAAAGTCGACGTTCATGCTTTCGTTGCCGTAGCGCATGGTGATGATGTCATAGAGCTGGTTGTTCAGACGGAACCCTGAATGGCACACAAGACACGTGACTGTACAGTGACATCAGAGTTAGTCACATGTTCCACGACACATGAGCAGGTGATTGTGTTGAGCAGGTGATCACCTGCGTCGTTGACGGCGTTCCTCATCTCGTAGCTGCTGATGGCGCCGGTGTGATCCACGTCATAGCGATTGAAGATTCCCTGAGGAGGTTCACGGTTCAGTAAGGACCATTGTCTTTCTGGACACCGTTTAGTACAAAGCGAGGCTTCAAACCTGCCACTGCTTGATCTTGTTCCACAAGTGTCTGAACTCCTGGAGGTTCAGTCTTCCGGTTCCATCCGTCTGCGTGATCAGGATTGAGAAAACTAAATGTCCACTCTTGAGTCTTAAATCAACTCCAAAAAAAGGAGTTGATATTATTTCACAGAATAAAATCAAGAAGTGTTTAGCAATATTTGGTCCCTATTGCTCAACTATTGAAGTAACGCAAAATCTTTTTTTTTGATTCCATGTGATTGGGATAACAAGGTTGGACCAAGTCTGATTTGGGATGAGTCTCTCTTGTGTATTGTCTTATTAGTCATTTTTTATATACACAGTACGTACTATATTCACATACTTTAGTCTATTCGGACGAAGGTAATATTAAAGATAAAGATTTTTCAATCAAAGATGTTCTTCAGGTCGTCTCTGAAGGACAAATTTGCCCAATTGTCTCTAGTGACCTTTTCAAATTTGCTAGATTTAAAAATTGAAATTGATCACAGTGTTGGCATGCACGTTTTTTTAAACAAATAGTTTCTGTGACGAAGATAAAAAAAACCTCCATCATGTTCTCAGATTACAGACCATCATTTTCATTCAAATGACAAATCTCAAACCAAACATTCACAATCTGAAAATCAGCAGACTTCACTCTAATAAAAAATGCATTGTATGGTGAGTCCACTAGTTATTCATTTACATTACACATTTCAACTATTTTAAAAATATTGTTTTGGTACATTATGTAGACGGCAAAATTCCAATACAGAGACATGTTTTGCCACCAAATGATGGAATGTTGGGCACCACCACTGTAAGAGAACTGGTACAAACCCATGGAAACACCATGACTATTGAAATGTGCTGCCATTTGAAAAATTAATGTGAAAAAGTTAATTTGGTATTGTGGTTCCCTGACTTATGAAATGAATTTGTGCCGAGAGCCGTTCGGCAAACAATTTGTTAGCTGAGCCGCATTTTACATGCAATCCATCTAATCCGTGCCATGACTTCATAAGTTCAAATTATTTTATTTTTATAAACGATAATGTAATAAAAAACATGTTACATAGCAGTTGTTGGTTTGCCCTTTGGCGGATGTTTGTAAAGGTTCAGAACAGACAGATATGCGGAACATCTCACACGAACAGTTACCGCCATCTTGAAATGACATCATGCAATTCAACAATCGAGAAAATGTGCAATTTCAAGATGGCAGCTCTACGGGAGAGAGCAAAAAATCTGAAAGAACTCAGGCTTAGTTTATATTTTGGAAGCAAGATCTCCGAATTTAGTGTTGTTAAATTGACATGCAAAAGAAGATTAAACAACGTGCTTTACACACGTCTGGACTCTCATCTCAATACATACTAGCGGTAAGAAAAAGACGCGCTTCTTTCGTATAGCAAAGATATGTCGCGACGCATTTTGTTACTCGGGATTTTTGTTATTCGAGTCGGGTTACCACCGTCCTATTCTTTTTTCCCAACAGTTGAGCATTTTCCTCTCGCTGGCCAAGTCAACTGTATGTATTGGCGTTCCTTATACGAAGGATACGTCCATGAGGGCGATCATGCTCCTACAGCTCTCCCGACTGAAGCCTTCAGTGTGCGTCTCCTTGTCTGCAAACAAAAGATGGAGTGAACACGAGACTTGCAGCCGGGAGTGAAGGCCGTGAAGTGGCTTACGTTTAGACACCACCCTGTTCAACACATCCCGCAGCTCATTGGCCGAAATCTCCATTTGCTGCAGGACAGAAGAGCATAAACAGTGGATTACTCCAGATCACCTCTAGCCGCCATCAATCTGCTTCTCCCACTGTTTCCACTGGCAAGTGAAAGGACTGGTCCCACCCCACCACCATACTCACACTCCCCCCAGCGCTCAGTGGCTCCCCAGTACTCACGTCCCCCGCGATCTGCTGGAAAATGGACAGGAACTGCTGGTCATCCTCGCTCTCTTCCCCAGTTGAAGCAGGAGCCGGCTGGTCACAACATGGAGATTAGAAATCGCACAGGCGAGTTTTTTTTTTTCCTTCATTGCTGTCACTGCCAGGCTCGGGAATTCTGTGGTTTGACTGATTTTTTTTTCTGATTTTCCCTGATTTTGGTTTCGTATTGTTTCATATTTAGAAGCTGATTCTACATCAGGTTCACTCTGGTTTCTCACTCACACTCACAGCAAAGATTAAAATGGCTTATTCATTTCCGTAAAATGGCTTAAATCGTTTCTTTAAGGAAGTTTAAGAGGATGTTACAATTTAAACAAGGTATTTGTGTTGTGGTTTTCATAAACAGTGGATTCTGGTTAAGCTGGACACTTTGGGACTGGATCAGTATGTGCCAAAAATGACTAAAATGCCCCGTAAATGTTCATTATCAAGTAAAATGACCCACTATACATAACATGCATGTATGAAATACACATTTGACCTCTCAGACTTTTAAAAGCTCTAAACTTACCACTGGATGATCAGCCTCAATCCTGTTCTCAATCTCCCTGAGAAGAAACCAACAAACACTGGTCAACGTTGTAAAATCCACAACGAATCCAGGACTTTGGTTGAGACTTGTTTCTCCACGTTAAGATTAAGACTCATCTTCATGTTTAAAATGGACCTTTCAGCTTCTTCAAAACAAAACATTTACTGTCCTGACATTACTGAGCAATACTTCCTTACCCATACCATGTCACTGAGGTTAGTCTGCATGGTCTTCTTAATCTATGACTAAAGCTACATGAGTTTGATCCAGTCTGACCATTGGAGACCACCAGCAATCCTCAGCTCGTCCGTGTCTTCGTTCAACAGGGGTGCGTCAGATCGCATCAGAACTGAAGGAAAATCTTTACCGAGGGATCCCAAAATGTCCTGTAGCTTCTCCTAAAAAAGATTCCATTACAGCCTCGAACTGGGGCCGATTTCTTCCAGGTCTACAAATCAAACTTTAGTTAAAATTCGAGTCCGTGTTTGGTTTCTGTTTGTTTGTTTCCATCCTAACCCTTTACCAGCAGCTTCACATCCCATTTCCAGAATTTAGAACCGTCCTTGACCATGAAAGAGGAGTTATGTTCTAAAAGTATCATCACCTTCTTCTTCTTCTTCTTCTTAAAGTAACAATGCTTTTCTTCCAGATGTCTCGGACGGTACTTGCATGATGTTATTCGTTTGTTTTAACTCACTAAAAAGTGGGAAATGTGAGCCATAAAATTATCTTTGATGTGGTTTGAAAATAGTAAAAAGTTTGATGTTCTTGGGAATTCCTTAAAAAGTATCAGTTTTTTTTTGCTCAATGACATTTCAACTATTATTATAATATTAAAATAACTATTACTATCATTAACTTTAAAATACAGCTGATTGAGTGTGTGAACCTACAGCTGGTGCAGAAAGTGTTTTGAATAAATCTTTTGAAATCGACGAAGAAGTAAGTACGTTTGATCAGCTTCTCTGTTAGTGTCACTTGGATTGGTATCAGTGCATCCATAATTAATGCTAAATTGGTTATTAAAAGAATAGTTTAGGTACAGTAGCCTGGCGCTTAAGTACGCACCCCTGTTAATTACACACATTTTAGACTATGCATGGCGGCCTATGTACAAATACAGTGGTACTTCTACTTACGAAATAATTCGTTCCGAAAGCCGCTTCGTAAGGAGAAAACTTTGCAAGCCATGTTACACTATAAAAGCCCTAATTCATTCCCAGATCCCCTAAATTCAGACAATTATTGTAAAATATTGGCAAAAAAAACATGTTATGTAACAGTAAAAAAACGAGTACTGTGGGACTAAAGCAAAGAATAAAAATGAGACGTATTTACCTTTCGGGTCGAGCGGCTATGTGATGGCAAGCAGATTTAACATTTAAACCTCAGCGGTGACGAGTCATAAAACATTTTAAATGTTAAATCCGCTTGCCATTTTGACAACGGGGAGTGAGAGAAGACGATTGGTGGGGAATGACGTAGGAGGAGGCATACAAACACACTCACCAACGAGCTTAAAAACAGACAAGACACTTATTTTGAATTTAGGAAGCTAGATCTCTGTAACCGACAAGCGTTTTTTTTTTTGACGTGTGTGAAGATTAAACCATTGTTTTAACAAGCCTAGACTCTCTCAATAAACTCATCTTCCGGCAGGCTAGCGGTAAGAAAAAGACTGGCTCAATATTGCAAACGTATTTCGCAACTACAGACGCTCTTTGTATTGTGAATTTTTTGTAAGTAGAGACATTCGTAAGTAGAGGTCTCACTGTATTTCCTAAATCCTGGGTCCGAGATCTATTAGTTGTCACAAATTGTGCAGATTTTGAAGTTTGAGGGCGACACCCAACTTGCTCTGAAACTACTCAAACAATTGAATCCCAGTTAATTGGGAGGATTATTCTGGGATCTTTTCACAGTTCTTGCAAAACATTCTAATGGCGTTTTCCCTCATGTTTCTCCCGTGCTGTGGCTCTCACGGGAAGCAGACGTTTAGTTTAACTGTGAGATTTCGCAGCGAGAGACTCCGTGAGATGCTTAAAGTTGTTTTTTTCTACATACGCACCTCCCGATTAATTAGCGTACTTAAGCGTGAGGCTACTCTACTGCGGCCACCATTTTAGACTGATCTGATTATGGGAAACCAAGAAAGGGTGTTGAATTGACCAGCCCCATCCCCGTGCTGCCACTCACTCGGAGGTATTTCTCTTTTCAGAGAAGACGCGGAGGATGAACTCGCCTTCCTGGTGCGGCTCGTAGGTGGAGGGAATGATGACGTACTCTCCGGGGCTCAGACGGTAACGCTGCGTGACCTCTCGCAGGTTAATGTAGGCCCTGGACCGGGCCTTTGCTGTGGTGGACATGAAGAACTCCTTCTGCATGTGCTGCTTGTTGCCCTGCATCTGAAGATGAGACGGAGACAAAGCAGATGAGACCAGGGTCTTGACAACGATCATAAAAGAGCACAGGAAGTAAGAGTAAATGTGAGGGTGAAGGAAAGGCACGGCAAACACAAGCTGGTCTGCACAAGTCCCAGGTCCACACACTGATCCTCTTTACTTTCTCATACCTCCTTTGGCACCTACAGATATCGTGGAAAAAGTCAAATTGTTAGAAAGCATCAGTATCTGTACAGTGATCACTTTAGATGACATGGACGGATGGACAGATGGGTTAATGGATGGATGGATTGGCAGATGGATGGATGAAAGTACCTCATAAATAGAAAAGCCAATTGTGAAGAGATTAGCTCCCAGTTTACGTTCCCTGCGTCTGTTTTTCTGCATGAGAGCAACAACAAAAGTGCAGGCCAGCTCATCATCCTCGGGATCGTCGTCTTCCTCCAGGAGCCGCAGACGGTACTGAGGGTTTGTCCAGAAAGTCTCTGCATCCAAACACAAAAGGAATAACTTGCTTATTTTTTACACGTCAGAATACAAACATTTGAATACAAAACCTAACCTACTTAATCAGTAGGATTATGCGTAAATAGGAGCATAAAAGAAGATTCTACCTGCAGCATCTGTTAGTCTTATCTATATCCATCCATCCATCCTTCTATCTTTCATTTTATTGAACAAATAATTGGATAATATTCAGTGAATAACTGAAGGTCACCTGGGTAGTTCCTGCAGCCTCCAGCGGAACAGCCTTTTACCCAGCGGCCCTCATTAACGGACACTGTCCATTTATGCAGCTTATCAATCTCCAGAGCATCAGGGGTCAAGTTGCAAATCTCAATCTTGGTGTAGTTCTTCTTAAAATCGTCAAACGACATCCTATGAAGCGAAATCAGTATTTTTTTTTTTATTATCACATCTCTAGATTGAATCGTTGCGCAGTCATGGTGTCACGGCGACTGTCACTCAGACAAGGAAAGGCTGGACTCACACAAAACGGACGTTTTTACTCACCAGAACTCGCCGTCTTCAGCATTCTGCTGCTGGAGTTTGTCTTTCTCTGATTTGGAGATGGATTCCCACTCTTTTGAGCTGAATATTGAAATGTAAAAGAATATAAATGAGGAAAAAAATGTCTACTCTATCATGTGTCACACATCAGTTGTTTTGACACTGTAAAATATATACAAAAAATATAGAAAATATAGACACAAAATATTCTCAAATAAAACAATTTGATTAAGGGAAATTTGGAAAATTGATTACAAAATCAAAAACATTAAAATGCATTTGCCAGAGGCTTTTGACACCGTGTGTATATGAACAAGCAAACGAAACAAGTGATATAGTATTAAAAAAGAAAATCAAATATACTTTATGGGATGAATGTCTCTGTGTGTGCGTTATGTAAAAACATGACTGGACGTGGCATTTACTTATCACTCCACGGTCCGTTCCACTCCACCTGACCCCAGGGGTTACGCAGACGCACCAGACGCACTCGGGACTCTTTCTGCTGGGATTGTTTACACTGAAAGAGAAAATGTCATCGAAGTGACAGAGACTGTTAGAAGAGAACTAGCTACACACGGGACGTTTACCTCTTCCACAGCAGTCACGGAGTAAGCGTGGCCCTTCACAAGACCTGTTGTAGTGCGGGTTTCAAAGCGGGCCGGAACCAACGACTGGTGGGGGAAAAAAAAATCAATTTCTTTTAGAGTTATTCTAGAGTTACACAATACAATTTCATATACTATATTTGGCAAAAAGGTCAAAAATGATTGCTACACTAAACCATTTCTCTGAAGTAAAATATATATTACAGCACAATATTTTGCAATGGAAAAACATTACAAAAAACATAAAAGTAAAAATTTTCAAGACACCTTTAACCCTTTGACCTTGACCTTTTGAGATATACTTGACCCTTCCTTACTAATGAATTACCACAGACTTGAGAAAGCGCTGTCATGTTTCAAATATGCCTTACTTTCTCAGTCGAATTGAAATACTAAACACGAAAAGATACATTATAGTACTATACTGTAAGATATACCATGTGTGCCAATAAACGTACCCAGATGCCACATGTCAATAAAATGATGTAATAAAATAAAATACTTTGATACCTTTTGTTGCTATAAAAATTGGTAAGGAATGAACTCTTTCTTCTTTTTCGTTTTGTTAAAAATATATACGTATATGACATTTGGAAAAAAAAAATGGTTTATCGTATTTTATGGTGACTGTATAGTAACATTATTACACTATATTTTACTATACTTGTGCACTGTACTGCTGAACTTGTCAGGAGTCACTGCTAGACGTACATCAATGGAGCATCCCATCAGTGAGCCTCTCTCCACAGCTTTCTTCATGATCTTATACAGCTCTTTGGGGGCTTCCTTCATCTCATAGAACTCTGTGACTCCACCGGTGAAGTCCTCCATGCCCTCGGCGGTGTTGCCACCCTTAAGAGCCTCATAGGAGCCATGAAGCCTGAACAGTTATAAGCCAAACACACGAGAAACAACAATTCAGAATCACAGCTCGAATACATTTTAAATTATGAAGAACTAAATACAACAAAGTGACAAAACTGTAAATACTGGAGATCTTAAATAATGATCATTAATGAGGGAGTGTCATAGAAATCCAAACATTTACCCAAATCCCAACAACTTTTGACCTTCTGAAAAGTACTCTGTCATAATTAGATTTTTATTTTAGTAAAAAAAAAAAAAACCCTGCTGCTGTTTGTACGTTCACTTGTTAAACATTTTATTTGCTGCAAAGATTTACCTTTACCATTTGACTTCTAAATTTCAATGAGAAACAGCGTAATGTTCGCCACTACAGATATCACAATATATCACAATACAATTATAAATCCAACATATGTGTAATAACACTTACACACTTATTACATTAACAGAGAAATATATTCTAATATGATGAGTTAAATGGAAATTCACAATTCAAATGATCAAAAAAAGGTTTGGTAAAACACAAATAATTTTAAACAGTTTTTTACTCTGAGAAATTAAATTAGTTTTTCTTTTCTTTTTTTACAGTGGAACTAAAATGTAACAATTTACGGTTAAACATTTTGCCTTAATTAAAAAAGTATACTCTATATATTTTATAGCAGTTATATTGTCTCAGATTCAGTTTGGCAACACGCATTCTGAGTTTGAGAAACGTACTTGGCATAAGCTTTTTCCAAGAGAGCGCTCCAGAATTCATTCCTTTCAGCAGACTTGGTGAACACCAGCTGGTTGTTGAGGGTGGGAATACGGTCATCAACGACAACGTCCACCCAGTCTCCATAACGCCAGAACTGAGCACACAAGCAAGTTCTTCAAGATCTGAACTGCAAAGGTTTGCTTCCCAAAAAATGTGTTTTACGTGCCACAGAATTGCAACAAAAGTCGCAGTGGAAAAGTGGTTGTAATCCACAAACACTGACCTGGAAATGAAAAATTCCGGCATAGCTGTCAGAGAAGCTCTGTTCGTGAGGGATGACTCGATAAAGCAGCTTGTCATTTAGAGTCAGACAAGCAATGGCTGCAAGCAACCAGCAGTCACCTGAAACAGATATTAAAGTGTTATAACACAGTGTCAGCACTTTCGGGGTCCGTGCTAGGTGGGTAATTATAATTAGCAAGCATCTTTGGTCTCTTTCACTGGCCATGTGTGGAACAGACAATAGAAAGCTTTATTTGGTGAGGTAAACACAATACAGGGGCCCGAGAAGGTTCTTTGACACGAGCAACGCAAAGCAAAGATCAGTGTGGTTTGTGATTTATGTGAGAAATTTACCCAGATCTCCCTGGCAGATATCGGTCCGGCTAGCACCTCCGACAATGAACTGAGGGTTTTCACAGATCTCCTGCGAGACACACATCATTCCACAGTTGGTTTCCTGATTTGACTTTGAAATAGCACACACAGTCACGCAGTGGAGTAAAACAATTGGATGGATGGATAGACAAACACGTTTTACTACAATGTACTGCTATCATCCCAGAGATGTTTTTGTATTCTGTGGTTAAAGTTTCACTGATGCTGTATTTGCAAGTTCAGTAAACTTTATCAAGTTTGTTTAGTTGTCTCTACTTGTTAATATTTATTGTACTTGACATGGAATATTTTCATTGTCAAGAAGCCAGATGATTAAATAATCACACTGAGAATGAACAGAAAGTACAGATTTTAAAATAATTTGAATTGACCTTTTTCCACTAATTCAAGTATATTCAACACTGCAAAATGAAAGTTAATCTGAGAAACTGCAATAACGTATTTCACATGAAACTCTATATGTCATTACCATTATTCTTATGTTGCTGGATGAAAAACATTCACACCCAGGAAGACATAAAATAAAGCGCACAGTTTTATTATGTTTTTAAATAAATTCCAATTAAATTCCACTAGATTCGACTCCACGGAGGTTTGAAACACTAACGCTGGGCTTCACATCCAAACACACTCCTTTTAACCCACTTCTCTGAGTTTTTTAGGCCTTCCACTTCTCCAACTCCTACCTTGGGACGCTTCCAGACGATATTCTTAACCTTGTTGGATTTGTGGCCGAGCTCTTTATAGCCCAGAGAGTCGACGGAGGCAGGGAAGGTCTCGTCCTCAAAGAGCGCCTTCTTCTGCAGACACTCCTGCCTGAGGATGTTGTAGTCCTGGCCACTGAAGCGCAGGGGTTTGCTCAGGGATCCTTCCCCATCCCTTCTCTCCCGCTCGCGGATTAAGCGGTCACAAAAGAAGCCAGATGGCGTGTAGGGCATCTTGTCTCACTGGAGTAGTGTGTTTAGGGTGTGAAAAACCTACACGACTTAAGTCTCGCACGCCAAAACTCTCTGGCATAAATTCAAACAGCTGGCCTCTGATTGGCTGGCCTGAAGTGACACACCCACCAAAAGGTTGTGGAGTAAAAACCAGCGGTAGAAGAAAGAAACTAGGTGTGAACGCTCTCTTTTTACGCACAAAAACACACCTGCATACATAAACAATCTGAAGGTCCTCTCTTCCGACCGTTCCCATTGGCTGCTGAACAAAACGTTTTTGGCAACGTTTGAGCAGCGGAGTTGGGTTGATTGTAGGCGGACACAAAGGCTGCGAGATGGCCTGCCTCAGCAGAAGGCATTCACAGCCTCTAAACCTGCTCTCAATGGAGGCCAGCGTCGAGCACTCTCAGCACAACTGCAGGCTCGCACGCTTTTCACAAGGCCTCACTTTTTAATAACTGCGACCTGAAACAAAGCAGGCGAAATATTCAGCCAACTTTTCCAAACTGTCTGGCTTGTTTCGCAGGCTTTACCTTGTGTGTTACCATCATGTTCTGTGCGTTTCTTCATGTCGGGCTCAGCTGGATTATAACAGTGTAGTTACCGTAGTTGAAGTTGTGTCATTTATCTTTAAACAACAATTGCAACAATTTAGCATTTTTAATTACTTATTTATTTATTGTAATTGTACTTGCAGGTCTTAGTACACACATTTTAGACCACACAGGTCTTGGTTTTTATGTGTGTGTGTGTGTGTGTGTGTGTGTGTGTGTGTGGGTGTGTGTGTGCGTGTGTGTGCGTGTGTGAGGATAGGTATGTAAAATGTAAAATGTTTTAATTTGAATCTATTATAAGATGATTTTCCAGTCCTTGTGTAAATCTAAAGCGAGGTTGGTTAGAGTCAGGACACATCGATGTCTGTCAAACTCAAACGCAACTGAAGATCTTGTCGAACCTTGGAGACACAAGCAGCGCATAGTGACAAAATGCCTTGGGATTGCGTCCAAACACCACTTGGTTCAGGAGAGAGGTTGTGTCTATAACTTTGTCTCACCTGATTTCAGCTTAGGTTTACTTTTCAGACGTTTCAGGCCAAGAATGATGACAGATTCCACTTTGTCGGCCGAGACGAATGAGCCTTTTTCATCGCCACAGCTGAAAACATAGAGAAAACAGCCATTCTGAACTTTCAAAGCCATTCTGAAAACCAAACTAGATTCAAAGAACTTTTTTCATCGCAAAAATTGTAGGTAAAATGAATAACAATATCTGATGAAAAATCTTTAAAAGCGTAAAACACAGCGCCATTATTTAATATACTCCAGCTCAATGCAGGATAAACTATTTATGCTAAAAGAATTGTGCTGTAATAATGTAAAACTAAAACGAGATATTGCACTAGGTCAGACAGGTCATATACTGTTATTGCCATCGAGTGTGAATCAGGTGTGAATATGTTTTATTGTAAATCACTACGATAAAGACACCATCAATTATATAAAAGGCATTTTGTCGGTGAAGTGTTCAGCAGCTTGTCACCTGTTGACAAAGCCGTCGGGCTTCATGCTGAACCAGCGCAGAGAGAACTGCTTCTGATCCCTGTATCTGAAAGAATGGCCGTCGTCCATGTACACAGATCCAGTGGCACGGCCCTGTAAATCAGATCACGTGCTTACTGTCTCAAACAGCTTTCAGATTGTGGTTGGTTTTATGGCCTGTGATTGTCTAGTGCAGTGATGAAATTAGTCAGATTCACGTATATTCACTCTAACTGTTTACATTGATTTAAATCACAAAAAATTAAATCACATTAAATTACATTAAATACATTTTCGGAACAGATTTTTCATTTCAGGGTGATATAAGACTCAGTAAGATTTTAAGATTTATTACAATAAACGTTTTTGTCACTCACCATTTTTGCACTACTCTCTGTTGATCATATTTGCACTGTTGCAGTTTTGCCCTATTTATTGTTGTTTTTACTTTAGTTCTCTTTGGTTGTTTTATTTTTGCAAATTTGGCTTTAACTGTTGTCATTTCAATTTTTGTATTTGTTCCGGTTTAAACTGCTTTTTTGCCTCTTTGTTTTTGCTGTAAAAAGTCCCCTGTGGGATTAATAAAATCCAACCAGAATCCGAGCAGAAACAGGTGAAATATTATTTTCTGCACTATGCGTTCCCTGAAAATGGCACCAGAAAGCCAAAATTGCAAAGGAAAGAGCAATTCTAATGTAATTTTCCTGTTCATGTGGTCACTGTGGTCTAAAACCCAGAGCCTCTGTGTGGTCACCTTGCTGTCCAGGCTGATGGTGAGAGTGATGGGATGCTGCTGTAATTCAGTTGTACAGGAGCCACAAGCACCTCTTCTGGGCACCACCGTCCCTCCGCGCTGGAACACCGGCACCTGAGGAAAGCACGGGCATACGCAGGGTTAGAAATCTGACTAAGAGGTTTTTCCACGTCTTCACAAGTCTAGTCGCTCACCGTGTTGAGTGTCACCGGGAGATCCAGAGTTTGGCCACCTCGGTGCACCTCACTCGTGGTCACGTCGTACCACAGCTTTCAAATACAACACTAATCAAACATGACGTGTCCATGTGATGGGAGTGCTACGTATGTACCTCATCAGGCCCTGGGAGGAACACCTTGACCTCTGTGACCCCAGGGTCAGTCACAGGACACACAAGGAGAGCGCTGCCTGAAAAATCAGTGGAACACAATTAACATCAAAATCTGATTTAGGAAGCAATGATTAGGGTTAATCAACTGACCAACCGGTTAATTGAACTGGCAGCTTTTTGGGACCAAATTCTATCGTTCTGAAAAATCTTGATACATAAGTCTTTGTTTATTTCCATCCAATTCATTTTCTACGCTTTACTACTTTTAAGAAACAGCAGTTCTTGGTTGTGTACTGGAGTATAAAAGCAATGCTGTTGCTTTAATAGACACATTCAACTCTGTGAAGTGTTCAACCTGACGTGGTGTTGAACTCTGAGTAGTATTAAACTCAGTGTCGTGTTCAACTCTGTGTAGTGTTTAACCAGACCCGGTGTTCAAATTAGTGTATTGTCGAAGACTGTTTGGTGTTCAACTCTGTTTAGTGTTACACACTGTGAGGTGTTCAACTCTGTGTAGTGTTTAACTGTGTATAGTGTTCAACTCCATGTTTACCTCTAGATAATGTTCAACTCTGTGTAGTGTCCAAATCTGTGTAGTATTCTTCTTCTGCACTAAGTAATAAAATGTATGGTGTCCACTACTACTCTTATAGATCCCAACCATAGAGAAATATATCAGGCATTGTGTTCATAATCTATGTTAGTGTTTCGAACAAAAAGATCATAATAACTCTGTATGTCCTGTATAGTACGCCTCAACCTAGTTCAGTGAACACTGGGCAGCCAATTGGTCAGACGTTTCAGACGATAAGACCAAAACCATCCAGCCCAACACTTCCTGACGGTCTCTGTGCATGTATGTCACATACACAACAATCACTTCAGTGTTATTCATGATTACCAAGCATATACTGGTTCTCCACAGCAAACACGCTTGCGTCGTCCGGGAACTCTACCCAAAGTGGTCTACGGGGAACAATGAATAAAAAGTATTCATCTTAATTCAATTCCTAAATAAAATTCTAAAAAGTTTACGGTATTTGTTTTGCCTGGCACGAAACATAAAAACCTCAAGCTGAAGTCAAATGGTATTGAGAGTGTTACCTCATGGGTGGCAGCGCCGAAGTGTGTGCTTGATGAAACAGTGTGTACCAGAACGGAATGAGACAGTATCTTTGCTGAACAGCCGTGCGGATAGCAGACGTAACGTCATGGCCGAACAGCCAAGGCTCACGACGTTTGCTTGTGTTGGCCGAGTGTCCCCTGAAAAAGGGCTGAAGAGCTCCTGCCTGATACCAGCGGACGAGCAGCTCCGGGTCTGGATCCTGGACGAAGCCCCCGGTGTCCGCTACACAGTTAACACAACAGTTACGTCTCACAGGGTTAGTTACACTCTGGATTACATTTACACTTTTATATAGTTTCTAACTAACTATAGATTTATACCATTTATCTGTTAGTCTGTCTATTTACTCATCTGTCTTTTTTTTACCCATCCATTTATTTATCTGTTTGTCTGTCTATTCATCTATCAGTTTATTTATCTGTCTATCTTTCCATCCATCCATCTATCAGTCAATCTATCAATCAATCTATCCATCTATCTGTCCATCTATCCATCTATCTGTCCTTCTATCCATCTATCTATCTATCTATCCATCTATCCATCCATCCATCCATCCATCCATCCATCTATCTATCTATCCATCTGTCTATTTATCCATCAGTTAATTATGTCTGCCATTCTGTCTATCTATCTATCCATTCGCCTTTTTATCCATCTGTCCGTTTAAATATCTGTCTATTTATCCAACAGTTTATTTATCTGTCAGTCTTTTTATTCATATTCACATCCATCCATCCATCCTCAGGAAATTTGTTGTCAAACCTCCACAAAAATGTATTCCGGTCAAACTGAGAGAAAGCAGCATGGGAATAGAAGCCTTCAGATACTGCCAGGTAGCCACATTGTCCCCAGTCCACACAGCACCTGAACCACAGGACAGTTTCAACTTCACGTTTAAAATAACATCTTAAAGGCTTCATGCTGCCTTCTATGTAACAGCCATAACAACAACAGGGGGTTACCAAATCTTTGAGAGCCCGCAAAGAAAGAACGTGAAAGGACAAACGGCCTCTCACTGCCACCGGAACGGGTTAAAAGGCCCTGAAACGTGGCCATGTGCTGAAAAACAGTACCAATCGTCATCGGCCTGATCTGCTTCTGTATCACAAGCGACGGCTGGTCTGCGCTGACCTGGTAGAAGCCATAGAGATTGTGTAGTTCCCTGTGCCTCCATCCCCCATGGTGCACTGCATCTTTAGACATGGTCTTCTCCGGCCCGTCAAACACGGAGGGCTCATTCATGTCGTTCCACACAAACAGGTTTTCTGTCGAGCCCTGTTAGAATGAAAGAGGTGATCAGAGCACTCGTTAGTTAAGTTCTTGTATTCTAAGTTTAAGTTTCTTTACTGGTGACCTTGAACTCTTGAGAGTTTAGACTCACTTCATACTTGCTGAGAAGGAACTGTCTGGCGTACCACAACCTTGTCTTGGAGCTACTGAAATCCAAGTAGCAGGAATTGCCTGATGGTTTGGAATATAAAACGACTTTTATTTACGGTAGTAAGCTGTGGGAAAGCAGAGCATCACTTCAACTATCCATTCAGTATTGGGCTATTAGCTTAACAACATTTTTCAGTAGCAAGGTGGTAGCTCTTTACTGATTCAAGTAGTTTTTCAGTAGCGAAGCTCTTTTTGTTGTGATAAGTAGCAATTTCTATTTCTATTTATTTCCCATTTATATTTTTTAACTGCATAAAAAGAAGAATAATGAATGAATGAATGAATGAATGAATGAATGAATAAACTTTATTGATCCCACAGTGGGGAAATTAAATTGCCGAACAGACACTAGTAACAATAACGATAATAATGAGAAAAACTGAACATGTAGTGTACACATAAAGTGTACACATATGGTGTGTTTATAAACAAATGTTTATAAACACACAAACTATTTATGACTGCTACATGTAGTTAAGTTTTATTTAGGTTAAGTTCGTTTTATAATTAATATATACATTAAGTATTACAAGATAACACTAAGGTAAATATCAAGAAACAATTCAAATTTAATATATGATAAATTAAGTGATATTAAACATAACTCGATTTTCATAACAGAATCAGACAGAATGACAGACATAATAACAAATGGACGAGCTAAGTAATTCAGCATTAGATACAATATATTTAATATAAAAATCTGAATTTGAATGATTTGAATGTTTTAAGGTTAATTTAAATCTTTTAATCTTTAACTTACTCAATTTCTCAATCTGTTCACTCACAAACATACCCACTATGCATATATATATATATATATATATATATATATATATATATATATATATATATATATATATACGTATATATATACCGTATATAATATAAACTCTTTTGTTTGCAATATCATAATTGTTATGCGTAATTTATTGTTATTTCAGGAATGACAAAAAAAGTCTAAAATGCTGTAAGTAAAACATTGACATGATTTTCTGTCGCCACCTGCTGATGACAAATGGATCAACCTTTTCTACAAAAATCGTGTAAAAAAAATCTCCTCAGTTGTCATAAAACATACAAACTGCTTGCCCATTTTATAACTATAATATTAATTTATTATACTGAAAAAACACATTCTAAAAAACACATTCTTAGAAGATTACCTGGCCAGCATGTCCCTTCATAAAGCGCACCTTCCGCATTCTTCACAAAATGCCCCCCGTCTTTGGCTTCACAGTAAAACGACCAACCAGGATCAATCTTGATGTGTGGATCACTGATAACAACCAGCTAAAACATCAAAGCATTTCATGAAGCATTATCACCCAGCATCAGTCTCTGGCACATCAGTTGTACCTTCCTGTTCTTCTTCTGCAGGCAGCGCTGAAGTTCAGCTGGGTTTGGAAAGAGCTCCGAGTCCCAGGTGAAGTAGCGCTTCCCGTTGGTGTGTTCTATGTCTAGCCAGATCACATCATACGGAATGTGGTGCAGGTCGAATCCAGCATCCACGGCCTTCACATCTTCCTCATCCTCGTAGTTCCAGCGGCACTGATGATAACCCAGACTGAAGAGCGGAGGCAAAGCCTGGAAGCCTGAGCTCAGCAGAACAGACTCAGTCACTTTACAATACTAGAAACATTTCAAGATATATTTTTTAAAAGAATTGTATTCATGATTATTAACTTATAAAAGCCATTAAATAGCAATATAATAATAATACATATTGGTAAAAACAATAAATCCGTTGAGCATTTGTACAGTAAAAGTAATATTTTTGTATGAGTAATATTTTTGTGTATTTGTTTAATCATTTTTATTAAACTATTTAAACACTCACCAAAAATTAACACACAAAACATGTATATACGTATATATACACACATTGTGTATATAACCACACACACACACACACACACATATACAGTATATATACGTACATGTATATAAAAACACACTATATATTTTTCATTAATAGATATATTTGGTTATATAATTATGTGTGTTCATGTGTGGTCTAGTATCAAACAATATAAAATCAACACGTGACTATAAGTGAGTCAAAGTCGACAGGAGCTTATAATGAAGATTTATTACTGATTGTGTGAAAAGTCTAAAGTAGAATTGCTTCAATTGCATACATGTTCCTAATCAAACAATGCGTGCATGCTGCTCTGACCTGTGAGCTGAGCGAACTGCCGGAACACCTGAGCTGCTGTGGGTCCCAGTAAAACTGAGCAGTCAATGATGCCACTCTCGGATATCCATCTTAAATCAGTGTGAGACGGGATTCTGCATTTCTTTTCTGGAGGCTCGTCTATATCCTGTTTCGTCCGATTAAGAATAAAAGAATGGTAAGAAATTATTTCAGTTAATTTGGAATTCTGTAAAACCATCATAGCAGCCTAGAGAAAAAAGTTGATTGAAAAGGTTTATAATCGTTGCACCTCATCTGGACCCGTGTGATACTGGATGTCCACTAGCGTCTCAGACGAATTCAGCCAAAACACTCCAATTGTTTTCTCAGGCTTGTGAGCCAGTAGGAGAGGAACAGAACCATAAAGGCCCAGCCTGCTATTGATCTCATATGCAAACACATCCAAGTTGTACAGCCGATATGCTTCAGAGACACTGTAACGGAACAAGAGTATTAGAGTTTATACAAAAATATATATAATGCTACAGGGAAAGTATGAAATTAGAATGAAATTATATAGCATGATTAAAATTAAGGTAAACAATGTGTGAAAGGATGAAATGTTACCTCTTGTCTAAAAACTATTCATTGCATTGTTTACTCAGAATTACGGTAACCTGCACATGGCAGAATATCACACTTTCCCCGACACCACCAGACATTGTATAAAATGCCTTGATTTCACGCTTTGTCTGTAAAATACTTGATCAAGATTAAATCCTGGAACTACCTTGTGTCTTTTAACAGCAGAGAATCAGCATGTTCAGGAATCCCATATGTGTGATTGAATCCATGAAGTCGTAGGTCTAGACCTACAGAACCAGAACCTGAATGACGAAGTGTAGTTATACATTCCGTTATTCTAAAGATAAACTGATTCTGAAAGAAACTGCTCTGCAGTTGATCCATTCAAACAGAGTATGGATGAACACAACCAATCACAGAGTAGGACAAATACACACACATTCACACTAACACATATCTGTTTATAGAAAAATTTGCATTTAACTAAGACTCACCGATACTGCGAGATTCCTCCTGTTAGATGAACAGAACAACATACTTAATTATTTAATCAAACTTATATTCAATTAAGACAAATAAAAGGATTAGGATTTAGAATAGAAAATCTTAAAATATAAAGCGGCCTAATGCAATGCCTTATTCTGGTCTCCATCACCAACTACTTTCTTCTGCAAATAAATGATAAACGATCTTTATGTTTCCATAAATTCTTACCTGGCACGAATGTGAAGACAACCTAGAAGTAGAAAAAATAAATTGCACTAAACATATGGGGATCAATTGCTAAAGATCGTAAAAACTGTATGTGATGAATGTAATGACCGTAAAAACTATGAAGAGCTCTTAACATCCTAATAAAATGTTAACAATTACTGTGTGCCGTACTATACTGTATTATCCTTAAAAGTATAAGAAAATAACTATTATTAACGGTGCACCCCATAATCTAGTGTGCCTTATACTCTTACTGTATAGAAAAATACAGTATACAATTAGTGACATAACAGCAACAAAGTAAAATGCTTCTGCTACCTGCTTGAATCTTGTACAGTTTCTAAGCAGAGTTTATCTTCCGGGTTGACTGTGACCAACTGTTCTCCATCACAAGAAATCTCCAGCCTAAAAGGTGATGCTGAAACCAAGAGCTGGTTTAATCCCACGCCCCATGTTAGACCTACACAGTTCTCTTTTTTCCACTGGACTCGAAGCCTGTAAAACAAGCGGGTATGATCTTTCTTCCAAGAGTAATTATATTAGTTAAAGTAATGTCTTACGGTTCGTATCTCAGCTCTCCGTTCAGAACATCGGTAACCTGGTAGCGTGGCTTCATTGGATTAAGCTCATCAAAACAGACTCGGACTGTCCCATTGTGAGTTGCCCATATTTGAAGACGCAACTCAGTCTATAAGATGCAAGCAGTGTGTCACAGGCAGTTTGAATAGTTTTGATGAACTTAAACCATAAAACTTTAAGTGAACAAGTCACATTCAGAGCTTCACATTCACTATACAATATTGTATACAAATTAATAATTATTTAGATTACATTTTAAATTTAGAAAACATATTCGATGGCTACAGAGAAAAAAGATCATTAGAAGAATATTGTTAAATATAGGTAGACATAATTAACGTATAACTCAAGTCCCTCAAGAAACTAATTCCAAAAAAAGTGCAATTAAAATTCACCTGTGAATTACAATCATAAAGCTCCAGACTGGCTTCTCTGTTTGTAAGTACCAAAGTCTCCAAGGAAGCCACATATTGTGATGCAGCTTTATCTTTTTGTTGCCTATAAAAGAGTCATGATCAACAATCTACAATCAACATTGCCAGGTGACACACCTGGGACACACACGCGCGCACGCACACACAAACACACACACACACAAACACACACACACACACACACACACACACACACACACACACACACACACACATCAATAAAACTAAAATTAAAACTTCAGTATTATGCTTCTTGACAGAATCTGGTTTTTGGATACCTCCTAGGGTCCAAGTATATGGGCTCTTAGATGCTGTCTTCTTTTTCTTCCACTTATTAGTCAAACTACTTTACCAATGTAATACTCCGTTTACCAGTGTTACACACCCTGTAGAACAAGATTTCACTGCTTTTCTGGAACTTTACTTCCTCGTCACAAGGCTGAGCGCTGTAATGTAATGCAGTAACCTTCGTTGGTGAAATTCGAAATGTGTGCAAAGAAGCACAGGACATTCTGACAGGAGCTGTTTACCTCTCTGCAGACTCACTGGACACATCCGGCTCCATGATTCTGATCATTTAAAGATTAACTTTTACTGACTGAGATTCAAAACGTCGTCTCGCGGTGTTTTACTATACACTGTGACACGTTCGAGGACAAAAACCCGTTTCGTCTATTAAAGTAGCGCTAAAGTCTTATACTTTGGTTATATTTATGAGTTTTAAAAAACAGAGTACTTAAAAATAGCTAGTTTTGGTACAAAACAAACACACAAACGTAAATACTTCAAAATCATCGTACTGTTAATCGCAAATGCCTGTGATTGGTTCATTCCGGCAATCGCAGAGCAAAGTAACATGTACCACGGAACTCCGTGTTTACTTCACCGGTCAGTGTACCTTAATTTAATAGATAGTTTATAAAGTTTATTGTCAAAGAATATAATTTTTTTTCACCGATCAATAAAAATATAACAATAACCATTTTTGTGGGGAAAATGCAGTATCAAAGCCAATAAATCTTTGTTCAATCATTGTTTTGATTGTGGTAATGATCTGAATAAAAGTAATACGTATTTAGATTTAGATTAGATTTAAATATAATGTTCAACTCGATGTGTATTTTATTTATTATCATGTTAAATCTTATAATTGCAGATAAATTGCCACTAAGAATAAATATAAAAAAAATTTTATTTTTATTTGCACATTTCAAGTAACAAAATATACAAAACACATTGAAACATTTTGCTTTGATGAGCAAAATAATTAGAGCTGATTAATTACACATGAAAAATCATAACTGAACTTTTTTGTCACCAACACACACAGTTAAACATTGCAAGCCTATAACCCACACAAACTTCAAACATGGTATATAAAAAGACAACGGCGAGTAGATTATTGATTGATATAGACCAGTCACAGTTATTTGCTCAACTGGGTCTTCGTCGGAGATGAAGAATGTGAATATCGGGACTATTAAACTCAGGATCTTGTTTCTCTGTTGGGATCTCCTCTGACTGAAAATCCTGCAGAAGTAGCTGTAAAGCATAGATGAGAAATAAAAACATTATTAGTTATGGAAATTAATAAATATTATAATTGAACCGTCTCACCTCAAAAAATCTCTTTTCGATCTCTGGATTGATGCCAACAGTACGTTTCTCGTAGCAGCAGATGATGCACGTGTCAGGTCCAGCCAAAAGTCTCAGAGTCTCCACTAAAGGTTCCACAGACTTTTTGAAACAAAAACATAAACCACTAGACAGTGTTAATTCAATTTAAATATGATTGAAATTATTTATCATCCACAAAAACGTACACAGCATGAAGTATGAGGAAATGCTTGAAACAGCAACTCCAAAGCAACACAAAATATAAAAATAAAATGTATTTTCATTTATTTATTAAAGATATGTTATATCTAATTCCCAACACCTTAATAAGTTAAGCAATTAATAATAGTGGTAAAAAAAATACTACTATTTACCACTACTGTTATTCTACCTAATACTACTCTACTAATGTTTAATAATTTGTTCTATGTTAAAATGAGTATTACAGCACCTGCTCATAGTAGATACAATCAGCCATAAGGATATAATGAGGAAAAGGTAGAAATTCATTCACATTTCCTCCCCTGTGAATAGAAAAGTAAAACATGACAAATAAAACTATATATTTTATCTATTAAAAATCTATTTTTTCCACATTTTATCAACATATACAGTATTTACACACACACACACACACACACACACACACACACACACACACACACACACACACACACACACACACGTTGTTGCTTTATACTTTATATCTATACAGTTGACAGAGTGCTCTTTCTCAGTCGAAAGAAAGTGCAAATGCGTTTTGTCAATTTCTTTAAAAAATCAGCCATGCTTCTTTCTTTTGCCTATTCTTTCTTTGTGCTAAATGTGTAGAAAACAGAGACAGTACGAACCATTTCAGTACCTTGGCAGTGATGGAGCCTGATCGAACGAGCTGCTGATTCTTCCTGATGTTCAGCTGAAGAAGAGGCAGCAGTTCTTCCAGATCCGTCACCGTGACATTAGCACTTGAAAAATGTAATAGCTGTTACGTATTGTAAAATGACAAGGCGCGTCTGTATTTACTCACCCCAAAGTTGCAGCTACGAGACCCACAATTCCCGTTCCCGCACCAAGTTCGACGACGCTTCTGGAGATCCACGTGCTCACTCCAGACCTACAAAACTCGTCCGTTTCAAGGTATTTTGACAAGACAATAGCAGCGTCCCACACTACGCAACCCACATCTCCTTTGCTGCACTGATACATCCTTAAAACATCGCCGTCTCTTTTCTCAACTTCTCTTATAAAATAATCGGCCGAATTCTCAACTTCGGCCATGTTTGTTGTTGTGATGACGCAGTGCACCCCACGTGATGCGCTATTGGCCAATCATTTTGGCCAATCAGTTTTCTCGCGCGCTGTTTAACTCAGGGGTGTTTTGTTTTGCTTTGCTTTCACTTCGGACATCGTACATTAAACATTCCTTAAAATTAAACAGTTGTTTTTTTTGTACGCCTGTTACGCAAAATGCAAAATTCATACCGTTTTCTAAAACTGCTGCATTGATTTGTTCAGTTGTCGCTGGAAAGTTTTGTTTACTGGGATGGGATTTGTTTTATTCATTTAGTGAAAACTTGATTAATTTAGTGTGAACCAGTGTTGACAAACCTTTCTACTATATAGCGGGAGGCCAAACTTGACGTTTCTTGAGAGTCACACACCCTAGTAACAACTGGATTGGTGGCCAACCAAATACAAAACAGAACACACATGCATTCACACTCTCACTTCCACCCGCGATCAATGACCAATACTAATTCACCTAAGATTCATGTTTTTGAACCAAAGAAACCAGAGAGTCGGGTTCTCGCTAGGTTTTTTCCTCTCACCCCGCCAGAGAGGTTTTGTTTTCCTAGCCATTACCTTGCTCTACTGGTCATAGTCAATAGTCTGAACAACAATGGACACTTTTTCCCCAATTTTTGAACACAGCTAAATAATGGACATTTTTCTTTTTAAATACTTTTTTCCCCCATAATTTGCATTGCGACTTTGCGTTGGTCTCGGACTAAGAAAAACACTATATACATAAATCTAAACTTGAACTTAAATCTGGTTTAAAAAATAAAAATAAAAATTTGGATTGTTTTGGATCAAACAGACCTTATAGATTATGAGATAATTATAACGGAGATATAAAGAACTTTACTGTACCCCAAATTATTTAGAAAATGGCAATTTATTTTTTTCACATGAAAATAATTTTACATTATGATGATGACGATGCTGATTATCATTATTATTATTATTATTATTGCCATGGAAAACATAATCTACAGGAATTAGCAAGTAATCACAATAGGGTTTCTAGCCTTGTGATCTTGAACCTTAATTGCATGACTCTAAAAGACAGAATACAACGCTAAGCACTGTAATATCAGACAGACAACAAACATCCTATAAAATAAAAAAAGACCACACCATGAAAAACTGCAAATTAAAGTTCACCAATATCAAAGATGAGCATTTAAGTAATATTTTCCAGTTCCACCACAGGTCGTGATTGTCCTTGTATTGAGAAATTCCTCTCAGGAGTACATGGTGAGTCCGATCCACTAAAGCAGAAATACACGTTTTTAGAAACTAATACTGGTATAAATAAATTATGCTAGGATTACCTCACTTTCATCAAGAGTTATCTTTCCTTTGTCACAGAGCCTCTGAAACACACCTGAGGAAGATGGATGGAGATCAGATCTTTAGCTGAACCGTGTTGAATCTAAAGCTGAAAACCGCCTCGCTTCTAGTGCATGACAAGCAGCTTTATACACGTTTACTTACCAGCCATGCATTTCAACCGCATGACCAGACATATGAAACCCTCCAGTGAAATCTTTGCTGAAGCACCACCATATCGCACCCCCATGATGTTCAAAACGTCTTCATTTAAATTCAAGCCTGAGTCAAAACACCATAAGGTACATTTCAACCAGACTGGGCATCATTCTTTGGCCAGCAAAATGTTTTATTGAACTTTTATTGAATCATGATTCATGCAAGACAGCACTGTAGCTGCGGTAAACACAATAAAAAGTTCAAAATTCCAAATATAGTTTCTAAATATAAATTAAAAAAACAATTTCGCAGCCTTGAGAGACAAATCTATCCTCTTTATATTAATGAAGAGTGCACAGACAGAAATGACAGACTGACAGATAGATAAAATAGAAGAAAGAAGAAGAAAACAGCAGAAAAGAATATTCTAAACAATAAATAAAAACAACAACACAAAAATAATGACTTTGTAAAAAATTGACTGTACACAAAAAGAAGAAACAACACATCCTAAATTAACATTGCACATATTGTTGCTAAAATAAAAAACACAAAAAAGAAAAATGAGAAAGGAACCTGTTTTCTGTAGGGCAGCTTGTAGCTGGTCCACAGACAGAACACCCTCTCTACGCATGCTGTAGAAAACATCCTGGAGAATTCGGGAGTGGGAAGGGGTTAATTGTACATTAACAAAATGAATTGTTGTGAGATCCACAGACCTTGTACTTGGTGATACGATCCCACAGACGAATACATTCAGAGGTGTCAAGTTTTCCAGTGACACAAAACTGTTTTATACGTGAGGGAAAATATCATCCTACAGTTGGCAAATACACGTCACATTAAATACATGTATAAATGTATTGTGCTGTTTTTTTTTTTTCCCCAAAATGAATCATCTGTGGATATCTTCTGTCTGTCTGACTGTCTCTATATTGCTGTTTATCTATTTAGGTTTCTGTGCTTCTGTCTGTCTGTCTGTCTGTCTAGCTATTTGTTCATCAGTGTAAAGATGATATATAGATTCTTTTGATGGTTTTAAAAAGCAGCTGGAGACACACTGACGGTATTTAGACGGGACTTTAGTTAACAGCGTTTTTAGATTCTGACTATTTATGGTTTTTTTTTTTTTTTACTTTCTTGCTGTACTTTTACTATAGATATGCACTTTTAGGTTTTATCTTATTGTTTTTATAATCTCTTGTATTTGTGGTGTCACGATTTTTTAGGATCTAAGTATCCTATATCATTGCAAAATAATGTTTTACTGTTTAAAGTTCAAGTTATTACTACTGTTCTATCTATCTATCTATCTATCTATCTATCTATCTATCTATCTATCTATCTATCTATCTATCTATCTATCTATCTATCTATCTATCTATCTATCTATCTATCTGTCTGTCTATCTGTCCATCTGTCCATCTGTCCATCTGGTCTGTCTGTCTGTCCGTCCGTCCGTCCGTCCGTCCATCTATCCATCCATCCATCCATCCATCTATCTATCTATCTATCTATCTATGTCTATCTGTCTGTCTGAGATGAGGATGGTAAAGGATACATCTGACATGGCGATAATGCTTCTGCACGTGTCCAGACCAAACCCTTCAGCGTTTGCAACATTGCCTAGGCAGTAAGATGCTTGGTTTTAGTGATTTTAGTTATGAATTTTAAACACAAATATACTTTTGCGCTCACCTCCAAGCAGGTTTTCATGCAGAAACTGTTGTAGCTTCTCTGCATCAACATCTTTGTACTTTCAAAAAAGTAAACAAAAAACAATAATGGGTTTAATGATGGAATTTACCCGCTATCAGGCCCGGAGTTGAAGGAATTTGTTCCCCAACATCCAGAAATTGTGGATTCAGAAGTGGTTCAGTTAAATGGATTGTTTTGTTGGATTTTTTTTTGGTTACCTGATCAGAAAACTGTCTGAACAAAGACCGAGTTTTCATACTGTCATCCACTTGTTCAGAAGAGTTTAAAGACATCTGCAGAAATAAGCGCCAAGATTTACATTAAAACTAGATTGTACAAAATGTTTGGTCTTATGCAAAAGTTTGGTCTTGTTTGCACTGTTATCAATTAAAAACATTATTAAACATCAAAGCAAAAATTAAAATACCTATTAAAGAGTTATTTTAAATGCAGAAATTAACAATTGATGACTATGTACATATTATACAGACATTTACTAATCTATTTTCAAACCTTTTGCTTGCTACAACATCTGCTGTAGATTTATGTAGAAAAGTTTAAAATGTTTTTTACATATAGAATCAGAATATATTTTGCCTTTTCTAATGATAAAAGGAATCAACTTAAATTACCTCTGTAAAATTCACTAGAAAACCTTTCTCAGATTTTTCCGTGTCCTTTCTAAATATCAAAACAAAAACATACAAGCATTTCTTTAATGATATTTGCTAATTTCTTCTTCTTGCATAGCAATATCTGAAAGTAACATTTCCAAAATGTGAGTTTTCATTTTAATAAAAGTGTATTTTAGACTATTGTGTTAAAAAAAACAAGTTTATGTAAAAAAAGGTTTTATTAAAAAACTTGGTTTTTATTAAAAAAAAAGTTTTATTACAAGTTTTATTAAAAAAACATTGATAATGGACAGAATTCTTCTAGCTTTCAGAATCATACTTACTGGATGCGGATTTCATTTTGGCAGATGATGTTCAGGATGAAATCTGCATTCTTATTGGGAAGGTCTGTGTACGGCACAATGAGATATTCTCCTGGTTCCAGTCTGAAGAAGTTCATCACCTGTCGAACTTCCTCCATTGTTGTTGTAAGCACCGGCTTTCTGCCGCCGAAGAAACTTCCTCCAAACTTTACCTCAGACCTCAACTAAAGTATAAGAGTCCAATTCTTTCCTTAGGATCTACCTCTATTTCCCACATTTGAAAAATGTGGGGTACCAATATATGATGGACATTTCACTTACCTCGTGAGGGACCTGTTAAAGAAAGATTGAAGTTAGCTCAACAATCTCACGAATTATAAAATTCGTAAAAACATTTTTAACTAATCTGGTGATGTTGGTACTACTGACCGCAAACACACTAAAACCAATGGCATGGATCACAGCGAAGCGTCTGTTCCTCTTGTCGGGTTTCTGCATCAGGGACACCAGGACGTTATTTTGCCGCTGTTTACAGTCCCTGTCCAGTTCTTTAATCTTGAGCCAAAACTGGGGGTTGGAACAGAAAGTATCTGGAATGGCAAGTAATAGCTGCTTATTAGCCTTTATACTCGCTCATCCAGTGTTGAACTTGGAATGCTGACAAGACTCTGACAGCAGCTACAACATCCCACTCCCGTGATTTTCACAATGATTATAAAAGGATGGATGGATGCTTTGATGGATGGATGGATGGTAGGATGCATAGATAGATAGATAGATAGATAGATGGATGGATGGATGGATGGATAAATAGATAGATAGATAGACAGACAGACAGACAGACCGACAGACATATAGACAGATAGATAGATAGATAGATAGATAGATAGATAGATAGATAGATAGATAGATAGATAGATAGATAGATAGATAGATAGATAGATAGATAGATAGATAGATAGATAGATAGATAGATAGATAGATAGATAGATAGATAGATAGATAGACAGATTGATAGACAATAAGCAGACCGAAAGACAAATAGATAGATGGATGGATGGATGGATGGATGGATGGATAAATAGATAGACAGACAGACAATAAGCAGACAGAAAGACAAATATATAGATGGATGGATGGATAGATCTTTCATTTACATATTTTGCTGTACTGATAAGAAAAGAGAACGGCTTGATTACACGCACACCTTTGTAGTTCATGCAGCCACCAGCGGTTGTTCCGGCGACCCAGCTGCCCGTGTGGTACTTGGACACCCACTTACACGTCGACACTCCATCCAGAAAGTCCGGGCAGGGACAGCAGATATCCATGTTATCAAACGTTGTTGTAAAATCTTTCACCGACATCCTGAAGAACAAGAACGTTCAGTATTGTGTACTGGTTCATTTGCAGATTCGTTTCTGAAATAATGTGAATTATGAAACTGAAAAAATGAATTAATAAATATGAAAATTAAATTAATAATAATTCTCACTGTTAATAATATTATTAAATAATTTAGTGTTATTATATATAGCTTTGTGTAAATAAAAAAATGTGAATGTGTGGCCTTTTCAATACAATTGTTATTATGTTTCCTCAAAATTAGCGCCTTAAAATAAGATCAAGCTGGATTTTTACGCAACGTTTTGAAGTTTAATTGGTTTCAAAGTACATTTTATAACATCATACACAATTGCACACAGTAGATGATATGCAGTCAAATGACAACAAGCGAAATATGATGTAAACTAAATGCGTAAAAAGATAATGTGAAATTACTGTATACTGATTTCTCAACAGATCTTGACTGTGAGAAAGATTGCGATGTTCTTTCTGGCATTTTGAGTGAGTGAAAAGAACACAGAGACAATATGACGGAGAAGACGAGTTCATGCGAGAAGCGCTCACTGTCAGAAATGTGGCTGAGTGCCATGTTTCTGCTTCTCACCAAATTAATGGGGTTTTATTTTTATTTTTTGTCATGCTCTTTTCTCAGTTTCAGAAGGTAAAACTAGCATGTTCAATGCAATATCTTTAAAGTGACTGTTGGACTTATGATTATTGATCAAAATCCAAAAATAGACAGCATTCCTCACCAGAATTCTCCGTTTTCTGCCACTAGTAGCTGTTTGCGGTCCTCTTCACGTACAGTGTTCCACAAAGGTGAGCTAAAAATCCCAGGAGTGAAATGTAAAGGACACTTCAATCATTTAACCTGAGCTTGTTGATGCTTTTATAAATTGAGTCAAGTCGTCATCTTTTAAAAAAAAAAAGCACTTTAAAAAACAGACCAAAATGAGAACTGAACTAGTTTTGTAGCTAATATTATTGTTTTATGTGGTATTAAAAGAAGAAATGAAAGAATACTGACTTGTCACTCCAGTCTCCATTCCACTCGGTGTCTCCCCAGGGATTAAACAGTCGCACCAGCTGAATAGGAAACCTACCGCTCAAGACCTGAGTGTAAGTTAGGCAACACATATTCAGTATATTATAAATGCCCGTACATATACATTTTTATATATACTGTATGAAATAAATGTATGTGTGTAAATGTATATATATATGTGTGTGCGTGTGTGTGAAAATTTTTTATATATATTTTTTTTTACGTGCTTAAGTATTTGAGTATTTATTTTTACTAGTATTTAAATATATATTTTTTGAAATTTGACCTGTTTTTGATATTTGTTTTGCACAGGTCCCTTTGATATGTTATTATTTATTGTATTATCTAGATTTTTCTAATACAAAAATGCCACTCAATTATTTCTGTGGCAAATGCTAGGTCATTATAATTGTACACAAAATGGTATTGAAAAATATATTTTTAGATTTTGGCCAATTGAAAAGTCTGACCAATAAGAGTTGTGTGTATAATTGTACAGTGTCTTGACTTGAAGATTTCAAGTTCAACTTCAAGTTCGGAGCATTTGTAAGGCGCCTTTCACAGTTTTAACTGTCTCAAAGCGCACAATTTAGATTGTGTTAATTATAACATGTTATAATGTGAAACTTATTGTCACATATAATTACAGAGTCAAAACAGACTTTTAGACTATCTAATGAGTGACTAAAATGCAGATCAAGAATATGACTTTGGCAATAAAAAAGACAAAATCAAGTACAAGCAGGTGAAAGAGGGTGTGGAACATGACAATGTTTTAATGAAGACATAATTCATCCCTTCAGGCCGCTGGTAAATAGTCTTACCTGATAAACTCCTGTCACAGTGTAAGCGTGTCCCAGAACGATCCCATTTGATAACTTTTTCTCATTCTGATGAAACAAATACACAAGACTTTATTATTATTAATAATAATTATAATGTTTTTTCATTTAATTTAGTTGGCGCCTTTTGAGACCCTCAAGGTCGCCTGACAGATAACACACAACACAAACACACATCAAATTGACCGGAAGGGTAGCAGCAGCACACACACACACACACACACACACACACACACACACTGTGGACAGTGGAGGGAATCCGGAGACCCAGAGGAAACCCACACAAGCATGAGGAAAACATGCAAAATAAATTTTTTTATTTATGGACGGTAAAAAAAACAAAGCTTAAAGGTAAACCGAGCTGACAAATTGCAAATGAAGAGGTTAGAAGTCAAGGTGTCCCAGCTCACCCCTGGAGGAGACTCACAGCCCATAATGGCC
Organism: Paedocypris sp. Pulau Singkep; assembly: GCA_017309775.1. Taxonomy (NCBI): domain Eukaryota; kingdom Metazoa; phylum Chordata; class Actinopteri; order Cypriniformes; genus Paedocypris; species Paedocypris sp. Pulau Singkep. The sequence continues at coordinate 1,569,296 of MU204241.1, forward strand.
TGGGACTGGGCCGCACGGTGCATGATCTCCCACAGGTCAGGAGGGGCTCGCCGCAGACAGTAGTGCACGTGAACGCCCCCGGTAAAGTCCAGAAGAGCCTCGGACACACGGCCCGCGTGCATGTCAGCGTAAGAGCCGCACACCCTGCCGGACACACAGCACCGAGCACAATAAAATCCCCAAATGAACTGGTTGTCAAGGGCTTCCATATACTCACTTGGCATAAGCTTTTTCTAACAGAGCAGGCCAGAACTCATTATATGTTTTGGACTGCACAAAAATCAGTTTGCCTTTGATCGTAGGAAGCTTGTCGTCGATCACAACATCCAGCCATTTTCCAAATCTCCAAAACTGCAGATTAGTATAAAAGGGGCTTGAAGACTCATTTAAATATGAAGTGAAGATTTCGATCCGTAAACCGGAGAAAAAAATAAAATAAAAGAAAATACCTTGAAGTGAAAGATTCCAGCATAGTCATGATTGAAAGATTGTCCACCAGGAACAACATTGAGAAATAATCTTCTCTGAAAAGTTAAAGAACCCACCGAGGCCAAAAACCAGCAGTTTCCTGTTTCAGAAATAGAGATTAGAAAAAAAATAGGTATGATTTCTTTCTAGGTTGAGGTTAACGTTAACTTACTCTTTGGAGATATAAACTTTACAAAAACTTTATTTCATCTGTAACATGGTCACTTTTTATGACTGCCTATATATGACTTTTAGAAAAACCTAATATTGTTCGTTTTTCGGCCAATTTCCACCTAAATAGAACGGAAACTGGAGCAAGATTCAAAAAGAGGCACAAGAGTTTGGTTGGCCAGCTATATTTTTGCCATCTTGTGCTTTTCAGTGTGTGTGCAAAATCAATATGAACCAGAAATAGAAAGAAGTTTAATAATGTGTTCAAACCACAATTTCAACGCTTGGCAACAAGGATTTAAGCAGACACTTTACTTTTCTACTTGTTTTTTTTTTTTGTGCATGGACATTTAGATTTTTCTTGACAAGAATGTAAACAAATACATGTACATTCATTTTCTGTCAAACAAAGTTAGCATTATTCTGTAGCATTATTTTTTTCATCACCACACAAACTCATAACTTTAGAAATGTCCAGGTTGTATGTTCGTCACACATGCGTGTTTCAAACAGTAAAGGTCATAATGACATTTTCATGTTTTGTCTTTTTACGGCTATAACAAGGCTTTATTATAGCCAGTTAATGAAATAACAGATCCGAAATAAATGATCCGGTCCCAATTAGCCAGAATCAACAGTAAATTTACTTTATGACTGAAAGAAGTTTAAATCCGACATACCAACTTGTCCTTGTGCATAGTCAAACCTGGAGACACCGTCTACCACAAATTCAGCATCAAGGCACAATTTCTGAAACGAATAAAGACAATTTCACATTCATAGATGGTGGAATGGTGCCCATATTTGGATTGTAAATGTCGATGACGATCATTAGAAGACCTGTTTATTGATGGACGTCTGTTGTTAGTCAGTGACATTTTCTGTTCTTTCTTGAGGAAAACCTGTTCTGCTGAGATACTGACAGTGTGATATTTGTACTAATCCTCTCTGAATCCCTTCAGGCTGGTTGTTATGCTTAATTTCCCCTCAATGGCGCTGACTGAGCTGAAGAAGAGTGCGTAATGACATGAGGTTTATTTTTCTCTCTCACTGAGAGGTTTGTTTTCCTAGCCACTGTCGCCTTTCTGCTTGCCCACAGTCCTAGTAATTATTAAATCATGCAAAGTTGTTGTGTTTGCTTGGTCTCAAGTTGACGTACCGTCGGCCTGACCCATTCCACCTGCGCCATCACGTCCGGCCGCAGCAGCCCCTCACCAATGGACCGAGGGTTCGGAGGGAAATACTCGTCTACAAATCTCTGCTTGTTCTTGAGACAGTAGTTCTGCCAGAAGACAAAGTCCTGGTCCAGGAAGTTCAGAGGACTGGTTTCCGAACCCATTCCCTCATTGGAGTTGCGTTCGTTCATGATTTTTAAGCACATGCCGGATGGTGGAGGAGGCATTTTAAAATCTTAAAAATTTAAAATTATATATATATATATATATATATATTTTATATATATATATATATATATATTATATATATATATATAAAAATATATAATAACTATATATATATAGATAGATAGATAGATAGATAGATAGATAGATAGATAGATAGATAGATAGATAGATAGATAGATAGATAGATAGATAGATTGCTTTAAATAATTTGCATTTGCAAAATATTATTGTATTCATTTTATTTGTTTTGCCTATTTTACCATTTATATCCTTTTTTCCATTTTCATTTCGTGCCTAGTACATTTTATTTACATTAAAAATATTACATGCGTAATTTAAAAGAAATTACACATTTGACTGTTGAAAATTAAACCTAAGCTTACCTTGTCTTTTGATGCTGCTTTCTTCTGCACTGGACCTGTTGTGTTTGCCATTCAAACTCGCAGTTCTTTATATTACCAACAGAGACTCCGCCCACTGCCATTATTACAGATAATTCTATGGTCAAAAAAAGTTCTGAAGACTCTTAACCAAACCAGTTCTTCGGGCCGTCCAGAAGGCTCCTGTGATGCAGATTTCTGCCTTCCACAGCAATGCGTGATGTACAAGATCTCAGAAAAAAAAAAATATATAGAAAATTATTTTTGTGCAAAACTTTGGTACAACATTCTTTTAGAGATGGTTTACCTAAGCCACAGGAACAGAAACCCGTTTGTCTTGTCTAGACCTGCCTGCACCTGCCAACACAATACAAATACATAAATTGGAGTCATTCAGTTTGGCCTTAGTTAGCATCACTGACAGAGAGCATTACTGAAGAATGCATGTAAACACTTGAACTGGCTGTTCAAACACCAAGTGTCAACAAAGTCAGGTCCAGTCTCATGAGTGCAAAGCCATCCATTAAAATCTTATAACTGGGAGTATAAGACACACACAATCACACCTATGGACAATTTTCCAGACTACTATTATCCTGATTGTTCAAGGACTGAGGGAGGAAACTGGAGAACCAGGGGAAACCCAAAGTAGCTCTGGGAGACCAATCAAACTTCACTCGAACACAATAAAGAATTATTTTTAAGTTTATGTGATGATTCTTTCTGGAATCACACACATGTGCACTATTTACATGGACATTTGCAGGACTTTTATCTTAGCTGAAACTGAACATTTGTCAATCTCTGGTCAATGTCACTTGTCCACCAGGAGTCACTGTTTTACAACAGCTGGTTCACAACACTTTCATAAACCAGGGTCAACAAAGTAGCCTGGTCTTTATTTAATAATGAAATAATGTACATAAAAACGTCTACTGAAATGTTGGTAAAACCTTTTAAAACTCGTAATTAATGTGTAAATGTTTTTGGGCAACCGTCAAATTTTTTGATTGGAAATGACTTTTCATCAATAAATTAACTGAACAAATAATGTTTGTTGAGATTTTACATAAAATGCATTACTTCTTTCGAATTTGACAAATTATTTAAAATCTTCAGTTTTTATGTTGCTGGTTTACACTTCACAAACTTTTCAAGGCAAAGCAGAAAGAACTTGAAAATGTTCTGGTGACTACGATAGAAAATGTCTTCTGCATTGACTTTAGGTCTAACTAAAGAACCTGGGCACCGGAAAAGTGACATGGGTCATTTCCTGCAATTCATATAGAGGCGCAGCACAAACACAGGATGTGCCCATTTATAACCTAGCAGGCCAGCATAATATACTACTGTTTAAAAAACATGACAGAAGTTACATTACATTACAAAACATTTCGTTCCATCAGTTTGAATAAATGAGAGTGTATAATCTGATCAACATGCAGCTTTACACACGGTCACTCCGCTTCACACTTGTCCCGACTGGGGCTGTATGTGGGACAATTTTTTGCAGTATTTTCTTGTATTTTCCGTGCAATACGTTTGCATGTGCCGTGGCCCGCACACAAGACAGCCTCTCTGTTACTAAGTTGAGCAACAAAGCTCAATGCGCAGTTGCGTTGGACCACGCACAAACCAATAGGGTGTCAGAATCAGAGGCGCCGTTGGGGGGTGTGGGGGCGGTGGGTTAGGACAATTCTGGGGGCCAGGGTCCTTGGAGGCCCCCAGCCACCATAGGGCTCATCACAAAATTTTAGGGCCCAAAACTAGTGGCGCCCCTGGTCCGAATGATACTTGTTTATATGTCTCATCCAACCACATCCAAGTTTGCCGTAACCGGGAGGGGCAATTTATCTTGTGGGGTTTTTTTGACTAAACGAAACAAAACAAAAAGATATAGGAATAGTGCGGCTACAGTTTTGAAAACGTAAGGAGTAGAAAGTACATATATTTGCATAAAAAGTAAGAAGTAGAAGTAAAAAGAATGTGGGGGGGGATAATTACTCAAGTAAGCAAAAATTCTACTCAAGTGAAGTATTTTTACTCCGTTAGTTGAGACACCTCTAGTTTGGATATATTGAATATATATATATATATATATATATATATATATATATATATTTGATGTATATTGAAGGCCCTTTATTCGTACTCAGCATAATGTTTAAATCATGTGTGGAAACATGAGCTAATGCATCTGAGATTTTATAGTCACAACAATCAGCCAAGGCAATTGTTTTCACAGGAACTCACTCCGAGAAGAGACAAACGCGTCCAGCTGCTGCTGCTGCGCTGACGTCCGCCGTCGCTTTTCACCAAACAGGATGCATCAGTAAAGCCTGCGAGCCAGCACTGCGTTAGTCCCAGGCATGTGTTCAATGTTATTAGCTTGGAAATGGCTGCCTGGACAATAAACGTTATGATTCTGGCGTTGTCCACGTCTGTCGTTGTCGGAAACAAACGGGTCTCCACGACGTGCACTTCTGAAGCTTGTTTCACTCTCCATCTGAGCGAGAAAAACTTCCTAGACGCTTCGAACTACTGCATCAACAATGGTGGAAACCTGATCACACTGAGAAACGACAAAGAGATAGAGAGCGTTAAATCGGCTCTGCTGGACACAGGAAAGCACTCGATGCCGGACTCCAAACTCTGGGTCGGATTGGAGCTGCCCAAGGGACGTTGCACAGATTTCACGGAACATCTCTGTGGCTTTCAATGGACGTCGGGTCCGACGGACTCCAAATACGCGCGGTGGAAAAAGGAACCGTTAAGCACTTGTACGGAAAACCGCTGCGTAACGGTTTCCTTAGCGGACGATCTGAAATGGACAGACGGCTCTTGTCGAGAAAACGCATGGTTTATGTGCAAGTTCCTTTTTAAAGGCATGTGCAAACCCATCTTGTTGCACCAGACGGGTGATGTCAGATACACTCTTCCGTTTTTATTAGAACAGCCAACTCGGAATAAGCGTCTGGTGATGCTGCCACACGGAACATGGGCTGAAATTAAGTGCTCCGATAAGCTCGACCTTGTGATATCCATCTGCGATAGCAAAAACGGTCATTTCGGCTGGTCAAACCAGGAGCGCGCTTGCGTGATGTCCGAAAGACGCTGCGCGCGCAAAAACGGAGGCTGCGATCACCTGTGTTCGGATAACGCGGGAGATGTTCGCTGCGCGTGCAGAGAAGGTTTCCACCTGATGGACGACCAGGTCAGCTGCGCTGTGCCGGACAGATGTGCGAATTCCTCCTGCCAGATGTCGTGTGTGCCAACATCCACGAGCTTCTCGTGTGCCTGCGCGGACGGGTATCGGCTCGCCGGAGATGGCGTTCACTGCGTCGACATTGACGAGTGCAGTCGGAACGTCTGCGGTGAACATGGATGTCAAAACACACTCGGGAGTTTTTATTGTGACTGCCAACCCGGTTTCAGATTGTCTGCTGGGAAGTGTGAAGATGTGGATGAATGCGCCGAATCGAGCTGTAACCAGGGCTGTCTGAATTCGCAGGGTTCGTTTTCGTGTTACTGCCATTCAGGTTACATCTCGTCTCCAGATGGTGGTGGATGTGTAGACATCGACGAATGTCTCAGCAGGCCGTGTGAAGACATTTGCCTCAACACTCAGGGGAGTTACACGTGCTCGTGCGGGCTGAACTTCATCTTGGCGGAAAACGGCATCAGCTGCGTCCCAGTGCGCACCGCGAACCCTCAGAACTCTCCAACCTCGTCAGATGTCCACCAAGAAACACCAGGCACGGATGGACCTACTACAGCTACAATAAAAGCGCCTTCACGAAACAGCACAAACCCCCAATCAGACTCCAGTAAACGTACAGAAAGTTTTATTAGAAGTTACTGGTTATTGCTGTGCATCTTGGGTTCTTCATTCCCCGTGCTTCTGCTTTTTGTGGTCCTTTCGGTTTTTGGTGTCTACCGATGGAGACGTTCCAGGAAGACCACCAGCGAAAACGCAACGGCAGATAACTACTGCTGGGTCTCATCTGGACTGGAAAATATAGAGAAAGTGCCGCACTAAATTTCTGAAAATGTGATACAATTTTGGTAAGCGATCGATGTAAATTATGAGGATGTAGCTGGAAAACCTAAACTTTTTATTTTTTATTTATGGCATTTGTTTTATTCTTCCGTTTTTTTAAATAATGCGCGGTTGACAGCTTGATTAATCTACTTTAAATAAAATACCAAATGTAACGTTACTTTACTGGCTTGTATATTTTTTAGGAAATATACGTATTTCGTTAATACGTATATTACATATAAAAATGCATTTTTTTTTCGTTTCTGCGAGACAAGATGCCACAATCAAACTTTGATTTGTGTTTTTCTGTGTTTATGGGATTTCGTTTGTTAGATTCGTCATAGGCCGCATTTGTTTTTGTTTTTTTTCCTTGTAATTGTTTTATTTTAAGAGTACTTTTGTTACATTTTCAAAGTACTCTACGTAGTTTTTTCTTGCTATATACTGTGGGACCTTCACCAGAAGCTCTGACAATCGCTGGAATACTTCTTGGCTTCCTGAGGCGGAGTTTCCTTCCTCTGTTTACCTTTATCTTCCGAATGGGGTTTTAAAAGGTAGGTTTGAAGGCTCTCGCGTAATACAAATTGGAATGCAAAAACACGATGGAATATTTGGGAGTTTTTGCGTTTATCGTTTTACTGTTGCCATGTTTTGGAAAGGCGGGTGACTGCGCGTGTTCACAGAATGTCCAAACATGTTCAGCTATCTACCAAATGCCGGTGGATTTCCAAACGGCCAAAGACAACTGCGAAGAAAAGGGCGGTCGGCTGATGTCTGTTCAGACGAATCGATCGGAAGACGTTATCAGATTCTTACTGGAGAACACGATCGGATCTTTTTGGGTGGACGCGGGCCACTCTCTCGGAGATTGCGCGGGGGAAACAAGAGCGCCGGAAGAAAGCGGCGCGCAACAAGTGGATTTAAATAACCGGGAAATACACAAAAGGTGCGATCCACTCTGTTCCTCGGTGTCCAGCGAGGGCTCGGTGCCCAAACCATGCAAAGAAAAACTGAATGGGTTTTTGTGCGAGGACACGATCGGGGCTTTTTGCGGAGGGGGCGCTGTAATCCTGGACGCCAACCAGTGTTTGTTCGCGCCATGTGAGCATCGGTGCCAGCCGGTGGCCGCGGGTTACACGTGCTCGTGCAGCAAACGGTTTCGTCCTAACTTGAAAGATCCACGCCGCTGCGATTTTTACTGCGAAACATCAATTTGTGAGGCGGTATGTATGAACGGCGGCGCGACATGTTGGTGCCCGGAGGGTTTCGTTCGAAGTGGACAGACCTGCGAGGATATAGATGAGTGCGATTCAAATCATGACTGCGCACACAAGTGCGTTAATACCCTGGGAGGTTACACGTGCGAGTGTTTTGAACCGTACGTCAAAGTTAACGGAACGAAGTGTGTGCACAACTCCATCGTTCGTCCTCGGTCTCCGGCGATTCAAGTGGCCACGACTCCGTTTCCAAAACACACGGTGGGCTCACTGTCGACCCCTGGGGAATACATCGGACTGACTATATTCCTTGTCGCGGCTGTATTTGCTTCTTTAGCACTGGTGCGTTATTTGCGGGGTCGAAAAGTCACTGCGCAGGAAACAGGTTCTCCAAATTATTCTCTCAGTTTCAGCAACGCTCATCAAAACAAACTAGTGCCTGAACGCACGAGTGCGTAATTCATTCGACTCAACTCTAATCAGTTTTGTACACTTTTGTTGTACTCTTCAGGCAGATGTCTTTACGCACAGTGACAAAGTCGTTGAAATATTGGGATAAAAAATACTTTGGCGATATGAATGTGTTGAGCTTGACCTTGGATACGTAGGTCAAATTTTCGAGTTAATGTGTGCTTATTTTTTTGCTTCCTTATTCAAACCTATTTCCAGCAATCTCATTGACAAAGTTTCTGAATGTATGTGAGCCAAAAACTTGAAACAATTAATGTGCGTATACATGCATTTATTATGATTATGTATTCATGCATGTATTTTGCTTATTATATAATGCACATTTCATAACGATGTGTACGTGGTTGTATGTAAACAATGTATTGCATTTTCACATTCATGTTTTTAGTCATTTATTGATACATTTGTGACCATTAAACATTTTTAAAGGTTAAGATAAGACATCTCACGTTATCTTCTCGTGTGAAAGTTTCGGAGTAAGAACCTTATGTTAACATATAGTAAATCCTGTATGCCATAAAATGTGAGAGTGTTGATGACCGGTCCATCGTGATGAATGCTCTGTTTGGTCAAACGGCAAAGTCAGCGTGAGTCCAGAGAGTCCATAGAGAAGAGTTTGGCCTTCGTGCTTCTCTCAACACTTGTTTATGTGGATAACAAAGCTGAGATCCTTCTGTCTTATGTTTGGCGATGCTAGGATGAATAAACTTCTGGTTATCAATTTGACTTTTGGTTGTTCATATGAGCCTTGGCCCTGATCCGTAATCGAGAGAAACCGCTCCACGAGAGAGACGCACACCGCTGATGCAAGAAATCTCATTGCAGCTGAATTTCTGAAGCCTCCTCGAATTCAAAGAGCATTGTGTTTTATTTGGTTTTAACTTGTAAACTCTGAAATACAACAAAGACAATAAATAAATGTATACATGCACACATATATATAGTATATACTGTGTATATATTTGGAAAGAGCAAGAGAACTTTAATCAGTGATCAGATTTTTTTATTATACTTAAAATTTCAAAGATATTTTTTTCCATGACTTTCAACGTTTTTTCTGAAGGACTTTCTATGCCCAAGGTGGGCCTTTGCCATGCATTGACCCTGAAGGACAGGAAACTTGCTTCCTTATTTAAATGTGTACACTGACCTGCAATTTAGCTAATCACGTCACAAGATAACCCACTTACAGCAGAACAAAAGAAGTAGTTTCGTACTTAGTAGCTCGAGTCCATCAGCTGATATTTCCGCTGCATCGATTAAATGAAGAATCATCTCCGGGAAAAATTGATTTTCTCGGTTGAAACAGCAACGGGCTAATCGCGTGTTTATGGCAAGAAAAAAAAGCAAGAATAATTATTTAAACAAAATAAAGCGTGTGTGTGTTTCTCAGTCGGACGGAGGCAGCACCAGTGACGCATGTGACGCATTTGACATCATCATCACCGCCACCGCCATACATTTAGGAAGCGCCGTTATGTCGCTCGTGCGCTATTCAGATATGCCAAAGCCAACTGAATAATGCCTAATAATGCATGCCGGGTATGCGCTTCAGGCTTATCATTTCCGCATTGATAAGAGAGTGCATTGGTCATCATGCTTTGCCCGTCGACGTGGATGTTCTACGGGACTGGAAATCCATGACGCGATCGCAAGAGGTTTAATATGTCCACGCTTTACCTAGTTCCACAGCCACTACCACCACCATCATCATCATCATCATTTCAGAGCATCGACTCCCGATGACTCTTATTCGGTGAAAGATGTTCCATCATGGCAGTAAAGAAGGCGAAAAATGTCTCTTTGGATATCCCGTATGCGGACAGACTGTTCTTTCTCTCATCCTCATCATCCTCCACCTCCTCCTTCCGTCTTGTCTGGTCACCGCCTTTCCCGGGAACACAGTAGGTAAGATGGATGTACAGTGTTTAAATAGTGGGGCTGAGCTGAAGACACGGATGAGCTTGCGGCGACTGCTTGAGTGTTTATAAACTGTAGGTGCATCACTTGCGTGATGGGACACAATGGAATTGGCCATCCATCATTCTGACTATGTAGCTCAAAGCCACAATCTTGTTGAAAGATCGGTGTGTCCCAAAGCGCGGCTAGTTATAGCGTTTCAGATGTATTATTTGGGTAATGCAGCTAATATCTAAACAGCTGGGTGTGTTTACACTTAAAAAGAACATCCAGGCAGCTACTGTACAGCGCCGCCCTGATATCCGCCCGCGTGCGCGTGCACTGCATTATTTCCAACATAGTGATATAATGCAGTAGTATAATGCAGTATGTGAAGTGAGTGAGTTTGTCAATATGGCCACTAGGGACCATCTAGAAATTGCATTTAACCTATTTATGAAGAATGAGAATGTCACACACACACACACACGCGCACACACACACACGAATGTCACATATACAGTACAACATCACACACTGTACGCACATATAATTTACCCCTAAAATCTGAATTAAAACGCATTTACACTTACATTTTACCTAAAACGATCCGAGCAAACCGTTAATTTTTTTTTTTACTGATTTTTAAATAATTTTTTTCAGTGTATGTGTGATATTGCGTATTATCAGGGACTGTTGGGGGGCGGGGTTTGGGGGTGTGTTCTATGAGCCCGCAATTATTGGCCTCTCTGGGAGACCAACTAAACTGGAAAAAAAGCATTAATAACTGGGCCAAATTTCCATTTTTTCAATGGGCCCAAAACCGCTAGTGGTGTCCCTGCATATAATTGCTACATTGGTACATTATAAAAAATGCAGTCCTTGCAATGTCCATGTTGAATGCTAATTGTTTGTGCGCTTGCAGTGGAGAAGTTTTGCAAGGATCCTGGTGTTCCTTTGCACGGCTTCAGAACTCCAAGTACCGGTGTGTTCTTTGAAAACTCAGTGGCCAGATTCTCTTGTTTGGACGGATATAGCCTGAAGGGTCCAGCCAAGATATTATGCATTCGCTTTCATAATGGATCAGTGGGCTGGAAACCAAGCCTTAAACCGGTGTGCCTTTCAGAAGGTGACGCTTCCTAACGCTTATAGTCTCATCACTAATTTTGTGAACTACAAAATCAAGGATGTTTTCTTCCACAGACTGTCTTCCTCCTGTAATCGAGGATGCCGACGTCACAAATAAGACTTACAGGCCTGGAGACAGTCTCTTTGTTCGCTGTCACGAGGGATTTCAGATACGATACCCAGACACAGAAACGATGACATCGGTGTGTCAGGCTGATGGATCTTGGGATAATCAGCCAACCTGTCAAGGTGACCTGGAGAAACAAATGACTTGGCATGGATTCAGAAGGTCCGGAACCTGAAGCTCTGTCTGCTGGTCTCTTCACAGGCTGCTTACGGCCGCTGATACCACCACACAGTTACATGAACATCTCCGAAACTGTGTTCTCTGTGCCTGTCGGAACAGTGGTCCAGTACCAGTGCTTTCCTGGATATAAATTGGAAGGACCTGAACTGATGGAATGCATGTATAACCTTATCTGGTCGGACACACCACCCCGGTGCCTTGATGTGGAAGGTAGAACTTTCATATTTTGACATTTGTTTTAATTCAAATTATTTAGAAGGTAACACAGGTAGAGATTTGCCTTTATGTTTGACCTCCAAATATGCCTGAAGGTCGTCTTAGACAACAGCATACAGTTACATTCGCCAACAAACTTCTCTCCCTTGTCCAAAAGAATTGAAAGCATTGAATAAATATTGAAATATATACCATAAATATTGTACAATAGTAGGTTAACGCCATTAGTCACAGTTTTTTTACTTTCGGTTTTGCAATGTGCAATGAACTGAACCAAGATAGCCTGCTGTCTCCAGGTGCGGCTCATCAAGATCAGCAGCTCAGTCATTAGGTTCAGGTGTTGTCACTTAGGCGCAAAGTGTTTTAGTGACACTGACCTACTTTTCCCCTCTCAGCCAGCACCACAGACCAAGTTTCCTTACAACTGCAAATAACTTGCTCTGTTCAAACAGCCGAAGCTTTAGATTCATACTGATTAGATAAACAGACAACACTGTATTTACTTACACTTGTTTCAAAAAACAGACATTCTAAGCTTTGTGTTGACATGTTTCATGTTAGAGTGATAAGTATTTATTAAGTTACAGCTCATTTTCAGCTGACAAAGAGAAGGCAAAACATGCTTCAAATATTAGTTTCTTTATCATTTTTATTTTTACAAACAACACAATGTCCTGTTTTTATTAAGAGTGTAACCTAAAAAATATGTACTTCAAACTTTCAATGGACGAATAACACTTATGTGTAAGACCAAGATTTCCTTTTTTGTGTATTTTATGTTGAAAAAAGTGCAACTTTTTTTTTTTCGTTTAGTTTTTATGTTTTGTTTTTTACTTACATTAGCACACAGAAACCAGTTCTTTTTTTTTTTTTTTTTTACCAATTGCTCTCAATTTTCCCAGGTTTATATAGATAAGCAATTTGAAAACTAAACGTTAAATGTAAATGTTTTGTGCTTGTGTTTCTCAGCGTGCTCCTTACCCCCGATGATTGAACATGGAGATTACATGTGCCATCCACAGCCTTGTGACCGCTACATCCACGGGACGGTCATCGAGTTCTACTGTTACCCCGGCTACTCCCTAGCGAATGACTACAAGTACATCACCTGTCAGTACGGACAGTGGTTTCCTCAGATGCAGCTCTTTTGCCTCACTGATGGTACTGCTTTCTCTTATTCTTCACTATCTACTGTGTGACTTAACAGCTTTCATTTGTCTGGTTGCTACTTTTGCAGTTCTATTCAATCTTTTGTGTAAAAAAAAAAAAAAAGAGTCGGACCATGATCGATATGCAATTCAGATCATGTCTTTACCTTATCATATATAAACATGCGCATTAAATAACTGAACCAATCGAATGCAGCTGTGATGATGTGGTTAGCCATTAGGATGCAGCTTGTCTTCTCGTGGAGGCTTTTGGGAATTGCAGTTCAAAAGTAAATTAAAAAGTATACCGGTATTAAAATTAAACTGCTACAAATAAATACATTAAATTAAGCTTTTAAGTAATAGTTACAAGTTATACAATTGCAACAGAAAGCGACACAGCTAAAGTTGCATTCTGGGATTTGTTGTTTGTTTTGAGCGCTTGACATCATTAATAGCAATACCAACTGCTTCTATATTAAATCAAAGGATCTCACACGAGTTTGACACATATGCTTTAACCTTCCTATTATGGTTGAGCCAAATGTATGCGTTTCTTTTTTTTTTTTTTTCTGAGGCCAAAAGTTTTCTTCTCCTGCTTGGCTTATTTGGTGTAATCAACATGTAAAAAATATGAGTCAGTTCACATATTTGTAACACCACAGTACATGTTTATATTACAAAGATTATATTCATGTCTAATTGACCTGTGTTAAAAATACTTTGAAAGTTAGTGTAATCTACATATAAACTAAAATGTTTCCGTTAACATATTTGTAACCCCCGCTACATGTTTTTATTACAAATATTATGTTTGGGTCTATTTTCCTCTTCAGACAAAATGGAAGCTAAAAAAAGTAAAATAGCTGAAATACTATTTGTTTCTTTGCAACAATGTGACTCTCTCTGATACACACAGACTGTTTTGGGCAACTTTTTCTGACACTGATATGCATAATAAAAGGCCCTCACAAACTCGCAATTGACCTGCGAACATTATTGACGTTCCTCTGAAACGAACATAACATGAGAATTAAAGTCTCGAAGTTAATCCTTCACTAAGTGCAGCTTTATTTCCCTCAGAGACGACCTGGCCTGGCTTTCAAGATTCTCTACTGACCACGTGGAAAGTAGTGGCCTGTACAGCCACCAGTGTTCTGCTGGCCCTGCTCTTGGTGATCACGGGAAAAATGTTCCACTTCAAATGCAAATCACAGCCAGTGTCGAGGTGAGTCGCCTGCATTAGGCTTCACACATGATCAACACGTCAAGCCAATCTAATCATCAACTTCCACATTCAGTGAAGAGCAGAACCCAGAAGGCCGGGACCCGAACATCTTGGTGGTAGACGGAGTGGCTGTTCCACTTCCTTCGTACGAAGAAGCCGTAAGTGGCGCTTTGTGCCCAACGCCGAGCGATCTGCCCCCTGCTGGCCAAGGGGTCACACAGCAATCACCCGAGCCAAACCCCCCGTCCTATCCCGGCTACACTGGGAACCAGAGCGGAGTGCCGCTGGACACAGGGGAAGCTGAGACTTGCGATAGCCTCTCGGACACCTCGGACGGTCTCCAGGAAACACAGGCGTCCTCCTCGCATGGACTAAATAACACGTCTGAGAAAACAAACGCCATCACCTCTGTGGAGGAGACCGCGTCCACCAGCCCCAGCATAGATATTGCAGATGGTAAGGCTGCAGGCTGCTTCCGTTTAGTGGTCTAAACTCTTGCAAGAGCTGTTACTTACAACTGTGAAACATTTACAAATGCTCTTTTCTTTTGTTCTCTGTATTTATTAGAAATTCCCCTGGTGGAGGGTGAAGAGGACTGCTGATTGTTTCTGTAAAATGACCGGCAGTGGTTTTTCCTCAATCCACTGTAGTTTATACGTGTCAGCATTTATTTCAGATTATGATGAGCACGATGGCGCAGGCCGGGTTTCTGCTCAGTAGGTGGAATTCTAGAGCACAGCAGGGAGTGGCAAGCAATACGTACAATAATCGTTTCAAACGGGAGTTTGTAATTCTGCTTATGGAGAGACTATGCATTAAACCACAGCAATTTGCGTTCGTTTAGCTTCTCACTGCACATTATATAACGGTCAAGTATTCGCATAATTACCCCAGTGATGTCCACAGGGCAAAACGTGCGGCGCTGTGGGCAGCTTTCAAATAGCGAATGGACTGAGTGGAACAATACTACATTTTAACAGCGAGTTTCAAGTCAAGGAGAAGCAAAGTGCAACAAAGAAAATGTATATCCTATTTATTACAGTCGTGGTCGAAAGTTGATTACAAGGGAGGATGAATCTTGCTGTGAAGGTGTGAAAGTATTATATTAGTAATCAATGTTTGTATGTATGTATAGACGCAATAAAATACTACAGGCTGATTAAAGATATGTTTTAAATTGAGTTCATGTGCACACATTATTTTTTTACACATATATAACACATGTTATATAACTACCAAATGTATTGCCAAATTGTTGTATTTGAACCTTAAACCTTAAACAATGGCTTTAATTATATAGTACGTATATAAAAGTACGAGGTTCAGTAACAGCATCTGTAATTATCTTAAATCCGACAGACTGCGTCCGGCAGGGGGCAGTAAGTGCACACGGGAAAAAAAACAAACGTTTTCTTGCAATAATACTTTCTTTTTTTGATTATATATATTTTTCTCTTGTGTAGAGAAATTTTAAACCTTTAGTAATAACATTTTAATTTTACACATATAAACCTTTATATAAAAATTAAATTCTTATTATTAAAGGTATGAAATAAAAGTGCCTATCACCAATAGATACCGTGATACTTATTTCCAATCTTTTTTAAGCAACATTTCAAATTCGTTTTCGTTTTACAGTAGGAATATTATTGGACTTTTACGTGGAACATTATGGTTGGACTGGATTGGACGTGTAACCTTCTGAACTTTCCGTATTTAACTTTTGATATTAACACTAGATGGCGATGTTTCAATTAAACGCTACCCGATTATTTAAACCGTTTATTGACTAATTCTCGTGAACTAGTTTACAAACTATATTGCCCAATTGCGTAGAGTAAGTAAACAATCATTTAACTGTTATTATTATGAGCGCTATCATTTTAGAAATTCTATTGTATTCTAGATGGAAAACTCGACAATTAAAATTAGATTATGCTATTATAAATGAGCATTATTGAAACATTTTTAATCGAATTATACATACATATCTAATTATACATGAACTGGTGTCATGATACACGTCTGTTCTGATCATGTTATTATGTGTTTTACTAACTGTGTATTATTCATTGTTCATATATACTGTAAAATAAACAAAACAAAAAAAACAAAACAAGAAGAGGCGTGACAAGTGCGCGGACAGCGACAGGGGAACCAGAGTTCGCACGCGCACACTGACAGAACTTTGCTTACGGGACACACGTTTCAAATGTAAGCACACTTGTCAACTAAAGCACGGGGCGAAAATGCCAGGGGAGCGGAAACCACTAAGTCTAAGAAAGATCCACTCCACGGGGGTCGTCCGGATCCGAAGGTTCTTCACAAGGGTGACCATCATTATCTTCATCATCATCATCAGTATCTTCGTTTTCTCCTGTGGTGTGAGAAACGTCCATGCGCATCCTCAGTGTTTGGACTATCAGCCGCCATTCAAACCCAACTACCACCTTGAGTTCTGCAGACACTATGAGAAATTTGGTTGTTGTGATCAAACGACCGACAACCGCATCGCGATGAGATACTGGGATGTGATGGACATCATCGGGGATGAAGGTTATGAAGTTTGCGGTGATTTGGTGAAAGACATTATGTGCCAGGTACGGCTGACGTTTCATTCACTTTTCATTAAGTAGATAGTTTGTAAAGAATTGAGAACTGCTAAACGCAATTAATTATATTGCTTATATTTTAACCAATAATTATTAATACTGTAATTATGTTATGGATCAATATTTTATAAAGAGACTTTTTACAGTCAAATCTTCACAAAGCAGCTGTTCGCAAAATAGAAAAATAAATAATTTGGCTATGACAATAGCAGAAAGGCGACAATGGCTAGGAAAACATAACTCTCTGAGATTAAAATACATGTGTTCTCACTTTAAATCAAACTAAATTCTTACTATAACCTATAAGTATACCTTACTATATACTATAAGTATAGCTATTAAATGTTAATTCTTATATATATACACACACACACACACACACACACACACACACACACACACACATTTCCTAAGAAAATACATGTTTATTGGATTATATACTAAACGAGTAAGTTTTATTCAAATACGATGTAAAGTAAATTGAGTGAGATTGTCAGTATGGCCACTAAGGACCGTTTCGAAATTGTACTCTGCATTTAACCCATGCAGTGAAGTGCTTATACACAGGGATGTGAACAAACCCGGAGCAGTGGGCAGCTTGAAACTGCGGCACCCAGGGGGCATGTGGGGGTCAGTGTCTGCCTCAAGGACACTCAGTTACAGAACCAGCCAGAGAGGAATTTGAACCTGCAACTTCTTAGACACAGTTCTTTTCCCTACCACAATTACACATGAATGATTTATTTCCATCGTTGTACTCAGTGAAGGTATAAGTAGAAAAACAGCTTGAGAACTGTCAGCATTGTTGTCACTATATATTCTGTCTTTGTTTGAATACACGTTGTCATTGCTCTTGTACTTCTTGTCACTATCTATACATCTCTTTCCAGGAGTGTTCCCCTTACGCTGCCCACTTGTTTGATGCAGAAGACCCTTACACTCCAGTGCGCCACCTACCGGGTCTCTGCTCCTCTTACTGCTCAGACTTCCACCGTAAGTGCCAAGCGGTGGTCAGGTACCTTACCAACAGCCGGAGCCTCCAGGAGGCGTCTGAGAGAGATCCCTCACGCTTCTGTCACCTCATTGACCTCCCTGACCAGGACTACTGCTACCCCAATGTCCTGAAGAACCTCCACCTGTACAGCAATCTGGGCAAAGTGGTGGAGGACACTGCGGGTTGTCTGCAGCTGTGCTTGACCGAGGTGGCCAACGGCTTGAGGAACCCTGTGCTGATGCTCCACAGTGGCGACGACACCCACCGCATGTTTGTGGCCGAGCAGATCGGCTTCGTGTGGGTTTATCTGAGGGACGGAAGCCGCGTGGAGCAGCCTTTTCTGGACATCAGCCAAGAGGTGCTGACCACACAGTGGTTAGGAGATGAACGGGGTTTCCTGGGTCTCGCCTTCCACCCCAAGTACAAGAGCAATGGCCGCTTCTTCATCTACTACTCTATCCTGATCAACGGGAAACTGGAGAAAGTGCGCATCAGCGAGATGAAGGTCTCGGCTCATGACATGAACAAGGCAGACGCGCAGTCGGAGAGGTTAATATCAAAATGAACCTCATATGACAAGCTATTCTAAGAAATTTTTGTGTACAAAAATTTTTAAAAGATCAAAATGCATGAGCGTAAACAAACCTAAATTATTTTAAGCAACCATACAGTACTTTCAGTAAAATACTGTACATGTTTATTGCATATAATACACACAAATAAATGTACAATATACACGCTGATATATATGTATGCATGTATAAATACTGTATATACAATGCATAAACATACACACACATACATATATGTCTGTGTGGGTACATTTACAATGTATATGTTTGAATTTATAAAATATGCCTGAATATTTCAATTGTGGATACAGGTACACAGTAAACCCAATATTTATCATTTATCAAAATACGTGGTTACATGACAAAGCTTGTTGTAAACATCAATTTTCATGATATATGGACAATATGCAAATTAATTTTTGTACATTGGTTGCCACAAATCATCTTTACAAATTCTTAAAACACACACTGAGAATTGAAGACACTTAGCAGCTGCTATAAATAGAGGGTTTTTAAATTGGGAATTCGAAGCCAAAATTAAAGCTTATCAGGATACAAAACACACATGTCTTTATTGTGAATCTGTCGTTTAACATATATTCCAACCTGTAAAAAAATTATTATTGAAAAACAGTAATCTACTGTCAGTTATGATTTCTATTAGAGCGCTGTAAAATTGTATTTTCGATTGATTTTGTTCAAATGACGGCAGAATACTGATTTCATTTACATGACAATACTCAAGTTATCAGGTCTTCCAATGACGCACTGTAAATACCACATGACCAATACATATTACAATAAAACAGTATGTTGTATTTAATGTAGTATGTTAATGTATAGTGTATTACAACATAATCACAGGAGGAGCAAAATTACGTGTATTGTTCAACTTTTCATTCTCTTTTCAACAGGGTTCTTCTTGAGATCGAGGAGCCAGCAGCCAATCACAACGGAGGCCAGCTTCTGTTCGGTCTAGATGGATATCTGTACATCTTCACAGGGGATGGTGGAAAAGCGGGCGACCCTTTCGGAAAGTTTGGAAATTCCCAGAACAAGTACCGTAATTCCTATTGATGTTCAGTCGAGCTTCAGTCAATCTCAGAAGCTTCACAGCAATGCAAATACTTTTCAGATCAGCATTGCTGGGAAAAGTTCTTCGGATTGATGTGGATGGCAGGAGTACAGTTGGAAAGCCCTATAAGATTCCTCCAGATAATCCCTTTATCAGAGAGCCTGATGCTAAAGCAGAGGTCTACGCCTACGGAGTGAGAAACATGTGGCGCTGCTCGGTGGATCGAGGAGATCCAGTCACTCGACACGGCAGAGGGAGAATCTTCTGTGGAGACGTGGGCCAGAACCGATATGAAGAGGTCGACATTATTGTGAAGGGTGGAAACTATGGCTGGAGAGCCAAAGAAGGCTTTGAATGCTTTGACATGAAACTTTGCCAAAACTCTTCTCTAGGTAAGACGGAGTCCATGATAATCACCCACATATGGATCAGAACCAAAGCTTTTACTGCTCAATTAAACTAGCCACTAGTGGAAAAATATAGACATTCCACTGGCTTCTAATAAATTTGTGGTCCAGACCTCTTCAAATTCATATCGAGTACAAGGTTTGGATTTTTCTAATGTTTCATTGTGAAGATTCAACTTCAAATAGACTTAACATTGTAGCATTTAGCTCACAGACTTTACACACACACACACACACACACACACACACACACACACACACACACACACACACACACACACAGAGGTCACGTTTAGGGTCCTCCTCAAAGACATTTCAGTTTTGGAACCTTGCAGTTTAACTTTTAGATAACAATTTCAACTTTTTAACCACTAGACCAAAATAATAGAATATTTAAAACTTTTAATATAATTACAATTTTAATATTTACACCTTAGAAATTGCAACTTTGTCTTAGTGTCACAGTATTGACAATTGTTTATTCTCATCTGAATAATCCTTTGCAGATCTGAATAATTCATTTGCTTATATTTATCTATTTATTTATATACATATAAAATGCATTTGTTATTTTTGTGAGATGTGACAACTATCCAGAGCACATGAAAAACCATTTATCCATTCTGAAACGCTTAACTCACATTTCTGGGTCCATCTCAGCAACTCTTGGCCTGAGGTGGGACGGACACACACTAACTATTTACAGAGCAGGACACACAGATACACACATTCACACTCACTCACACCTACGGCCACTTTCCCCCCTGCGCCATCGTGCAACCCCACACAAACTTTACTTTTTTTCTTTCCCACCACTCTTAACATTTTTTTTATATTCACTTTGTTTAATTGTACAAATGTGTATAATTCTCTGTAAACCTCTCCCATCAACTCTTTGATTTGTAGACGACATTCTTCCAATATTCGCCTACGGACACCACATTGGGAAATCCGTAACTGGAGGCTATGTGTACAGAGGATGCGAATCACCCAACCTCAATGGTCTTTATATTTTTGGCGATTTCATGAGCGGGTAAGAAAATATTATCTACTCAAGTCGAATGGACTCAAATCGACTGATTGGAAAACTTAGCAGCACATTTCCACTCACTACGGAGTCCATAAAGACGTTGCAGTGATTAACAATGTAAGTCTAGCAGGAGTGAAAACACTGTGGATGTGATTTAGACGGCTGATGGCTTTGGAGGAGGATAGAAAATCTGGGAGTTGGAAGGAAAAGAATGTGTGTATGGGCGACACTAAAACCTGCTCTTTCCCCGGCCTCATAAATCATCATCACAAGTTCATCATCTCATTCGCCGAGGACGAAGCGGGTAGGTCTGTGCACAGTACACTTCATTCTCCATATAAATAATACTAAAGCAGTGACATGGTTAAAACGCTTTCAATTTTTAAATTTGTTTCTATTTTTTATAATCTTTCATAAAGGAGAGATATATTTTCTGGCGACATCGTATCCCAGCGCCATGTCTCCGTTTGGAACGCTTTACAAATTTTCTGATCCGTCCAGGTATGTGTGCACATTTATTTTGGTTAATTGGTCAACAGATTGCAGAACTTTCCTGGAAAATTATACAATAACTTATTTTGCCAAACAAAAAAAGAAATATTACTTCACACCCAAAAGCTCAGAGTGAAACGAGTTGAAATCCCAAACAGAATAGAATGTATGAATTTTATCTTAATATATATTTAATCTCACTAATATATATTTAATTTAATATTTATTGTGCATTACAAAAAAAGCGCTTTTTTTTTTTTTAAATAGACCTTATAAGCAAAGACACCATGCTGGGTGACACGGCACTACAGGACGTGTCAGTTTAAGTATCATGTGATCTGTATTCCGTCTGGAATTTGGAATTTCTGGCAAACATTTTTACAAAATGGTTGCAATCCAACAGTTAAAAAAAAAAAAACAAAAAAAATTATGTCTGTCTATTATAAATCCTGAGAACATCCGTTATAGATATGCTAGGTGCAGTCTGTCCACTGTTTTTTTAAGCTTGGAATAGAAGATACGTCTTATATATGCGCACAAGTAAATCCAACTTACTTCAGGGAAAAGTTGAGTCTAAACAACAAAAAAAGCTATTTGATGTTATAATTATCCGATCAGATCAAAAGAACATCTGATTTTCATCATTTTAATAGCTATACCATGCATTAGCGGCAGCTGTTTCAGATTCCATATCCTGCATTAAATATCCAAGTGGAAAATCCGGGAATCATTACAAATAACAGCAGCAGGAGGTCACTATCTTCTCTCTAATCCCAATTCTTCATGTGCATAGTTTATCTCACATAAATAAAATGGCACGTAACTTAGTCCGTAGGGTTTCTTTAGTATGGTATTAGTGTAAAGTCACATGTAAACTTTATCTATTTTAATGTTGTCTTTATACAGGAGGGCTCCACCGGGAAAGTGCAAATATAAGCCAATACCTGTAAAAGTCAGAGGGAAGAAAGTCCCGTTTACACCTAGAGAATGTAAGTATCCATCTTTTCTGACCTTTCCTCAAAAAAACACAACAATGGCTTGTTTATTTAACAATACAAGAAACGTACAACAATGTAAGCACTTTAGTTATACTATGATCAATAAGCATGGAAGTATTTGTTTTCCTGATAGGTAAAATAAAATAAAAAACAATAACTAAAGCACATAAGTCAAGAAATACGTATAAACACAACAACTCATTTCACTCAAGCTGGAATAACGTGGCAGGTGGATGTCGAGCCGGTTGGAACAGATGTTGAACCTAAGATAAATGCAGGTATCAAGGTCAAGGACAAGGTCACGGAGTCATGTATGTATCCGTGACCTTGTCCTTGACCTCGGCCAAAGCTCATGACCATAGGAGAGGGTTGGAACGTAGATTGACAGCTTCGTATTTGGTCACCAAGAGGCTTGAATTCCACTCTTTGGGCAAGACACTGACCCCCACATGCCCACCAGACGCCATGGCTGCCCACAGCTCCGGGTTTGTGTGTGTATCTTTAACTGTGAGTGTGTAACTTCACAGTTTCAATATGGTCCCTAGTGTCCACATTGACAAACTCATTTTTTAACACTATTGCAATATATAAGGGTCTCCTGCTCTCTAAAACACAGACATTATTCAACCCAAAAAGATGACCTTTTGTTATTAGAATAAATCAATCAAATATTTTTAAGATGCTCCACAAACTTTTGTGTTTTTGTGTCTTTATATATAACGAACTAATTTTCAAATCAATTATCAGACCATTTTTAATGGCAAATAGAAAAGCACACACACAAATTATGACGCGGTATTTACTGCAGACTACAAGAATAAATAAGTATATACTACAAGTATATAAATATGACCTGCTTTTTCAGTGACAGTACTTGGCGTAAGTGAAACACCTACAAGGTCGCCGCTGGAAAAGATCATAGTTACCACAAAACCACCCAGCACACGCTCCAGCACACGAGCTCGACCCAACACATCTGCACCAACGAAGAAAACCCCAGGCCAAACCACCACGGCTAAACGACCGCAGCAAGAAAAGCAGAAGAAGAAGTTACATCAAGCAAACACAAGTGCAAAGACGATGAAGAAAGACGCTCCTCAAAACAAGAAGCCAATAAAAAAGGGTCAAACAAAGACAGACTTTCACCTCAAATCGCCAAAAAGCGAGAAAGACAAGCCAATCAAACCAACTACAGCTAAGAAGAAAAACCCCAGTGTTTGGTTACAGAAGGATAAAAAACCTGCAGTTCAGAAGAAATCCCAGAAAAGCAAAGCCAAGGTGACGACTTCTCGTGTGGATCAAAACAGCAACAAGATGGCTAAAAACAACACTTTGACAAAAAAGAGAAAACTGTTCAAATAAGTCTAGGACTCGCAATGTAAAGTTATCATCTAAACAATGAAAAGAAAGAACGAGCGACTGGATTTGTGAGACAAGTAAAACCACAACAATCCTGTTAGCATTAGCATTTAGCATAGATCTCCATGTAAAACATGACTTCCCCAGCGTTCAATCTAGTTTGGAATGTGGTTATGTAATTGGTTCAGGGCAATAGTTTAAATTTTAGGTCAAAACTATAATTAAAGGGGTCGGTTTTGGAAACCAGAATGTTTCCTTTTAAATTCATCTGAACTAAAATACTTTTTTGTCATTAAACGTGCTAATTTCACAGCCAAATTCAAAATACACATTTTTCAAAACTTCAAAAAAATGTCAGGAAAACCATACTGGTAAGGTTTTTCTTTTTTGTTTTCCTACATTCAGTCTGAAGCGAGATTTTAAACACACACACACACACACACACACACACACACACACACACACACACACACACACCATGCCTGACAAAATGTTGTGCGTCTAAAAATGTTTTATTCAATTAAACGTTTTAATCTGCTTTCAGTCAAATGACAGGGTAAGTAAAGTATTTCTTGCTCAAGCGTCTGCGTGGTTCTTCTCGACTTGAAAGGAGTGGCTGCATTAACACTCACACGTTTAAAGAGCAGTTGTGGACTCTTTTGCATTTAAAACATTTTTAAATGTGAAGTTAAAATAAATCATTTTAATGTAAATAATTATAAACTTGTTTTTTTTTTTTTTTTATAAATGTATTGTTTATGAAATCAACAATCCAGTATGAGCAGTAGAAGAGAAAATATATCTTTATATTTTATTAATTACTGTCTTTATTGAATAAAAATCTTGTTTGTATTGTTCGGCGCTTTTGTGCTTTATTAATAAAGTTTGATTTGACAATGAAAGAAACTTGAGACTTGGTCTACATTCACAGCGCTACACGATTTCTAAATAACACAACTACATACAAATTTGTGGAATGTTCGAGTGAAGAAAAATAATCTAGATTTAACCACCACTAATCAATTTAATGATTTTTCAGCCACTTATCCATCCATTTTTCGATTTTCCTTTGGGCTCCAGAATGAATCGGGGTTGCTGTTCATGTAACTCCAGACTTTCATCTACTGTACCTCACGGAAGACTCGTCACCTACTGTACTTTACTGTACCTGTAATTAAACTGCGGGTTACTGACATTCCTCAGCAGATGTTTCCTGAGACGTGCTTAGACAAGATCATTTGTACCTCAAACTTTCAGAATCTAATAAGAAGAGGTTCAAGCGCTGTCTAGCTCACACCTTCAGATTAAAATACGACTGTTAGATTTTGAAAAAGGTCACTAAACGAAGCCCCTATTGTAAAATTAATCTTGGAAATGAAGAGGACTAGTGAAGGCTGGAGCCTGAAGCACAATTTCAAATATTTTCACTTACTGAACTTCTACACGAACTTTTTTGATTAATATTGCTCAGATTAACATGTTCTCACACATCTGAAAATGTGCAACTTGTGGGGGTCAACTTGTAGATGTCTTATGGACTCAATGGCTTGTGTTTGTGCACAAGCGGTTCATTTAATAGACAAGTATCCTGGAAAAGATTTTATCAAAAGGATATTGTCCTGAATGACCAATCACCAACAAGCCAATCAAATTTCCGGGTTTTCTGAATTACAAAAAAAAAAAAAGTTATTTTTGCAGGTAAAATTCCATCACAATTGATGCAAACATCCATAACGGCCATTATGCCTGCTCATATCAGATTGTACTAAATGCCATATTTATCAGGCAATATTTAACTGTGGAAATACCTGAATTATCTGATGATGTTTAAGTACTTTGGATTAGTTTGGTCTTGTTCAATCAAACAAGTAACAATTTAATTCATTTATTAAATTACTTATGTACAGTATTATGCTAATTTATAAATCATTTATAATAAAAAAAATATATAATTATTAATATAGCTAATTCATTATTTCCCCATTTGTGAAAAAATTAATACTAAATTAGTGAGATGGTGGGGAACTGGACCAGAAGATATGCAAAAACTTCTCTCTTCACAAAACCTAATATAAACTTCTTTGTTCTTTTGCTTATTAAATTTTTCAATATATAGTTGCAATGATGTCTAATGTCTCCGATACACACAGCTCCACCGCTTGTGCCATTCTATAGAAACAAACTCCAAACCTTCTGAGTTTTGTAACTTTGTTAAATTATTTTTGTTAGACTAAAATATGCACAGGTTGAAGGCTATAATATTTATGATTTATTTGAACACAATTATTACATTTTTAATAATAAAAACACAGAGCTTATGGTAGGTCAGAGACGGAGCAGTAGAAACGAGACAATAGCTCGGTTAAACTGTACAACTTGATTTGGTTGGTCTCAATTCAACATCTGGAAAGGCATAGAGGAAGATGTGATATCAGGCAACACGCGTTTCTGCAAATGCAAATTCGATTTTTACAGCATGGCATCAAGTTTAAACAAGAATCCTGGCATCTGTTCGTGAGCTTTTTCTGTTTTGAAAATAAAACGTGAGGGCTCATTATGTTTTCATCGAGTCTCTAAGTGCTCTCAAAAAGCAAGGATTAAATACAGCACATTTATATGACGTCATGGGTTTTAATTTTAGTATCTTCACAGTAATAGACAATGTCAACTATAGCTAAGACCAGTGAGCAAACCCGATCAGGACAAGTCTAGGAAAACAAAGAACAAAACAAAAGTTTTTGTTTGATTACCAAAAATAAACAAGGTTTTTTGTGGAGTCAAATTGTTAAAAATTACTCATCGTTTTGCTTACAAAGGTCCAAACAAAAGCTTGACAAGATGGTGGGCTAAGACGAGGTTTACTCATATGTTTAGAAGCTGCCAGATCTATTGACTTAGACCTATTGACTAAAGATGGAAAAAAGAGGGAAAAGAGAGATAGATAGAAATAGAGAGGAGGAGGGGGGGGGGTGACATTTTTAATAACTTGAAAAACAGAAGCAGCACAGAAACAGCACAGGTTAGTTCACTAGCACAAGACTAATATTTTTAAAGGAAAATCTTCCCAGACATTTACATATTTTATGGCAGATGTAGCGAAGTTGCTGGAGCACCTGGCAACCCTTCATTGATTGGGGAAGAAGAAGTATTACTGCTATTACTACCGTTGCTTTAATCCTTTTCACTGTTTTGGGTGCAAGAGAAAAAACAAAGCAATGTTGAACATCAAAGTTCATATATTGTGTTTAGCAAACTCAACGACGTTCCTCTGGTTCCTGTAACTTCTGAGCGATTACTACAGTGAAGATGCCACTCTGTGATCAGCTCCTCGGGCCTGTAATTACTCGCCATCCAGCTAGTTTCTCATTGGCCGGGTTTCACAGGTCCGTCACAGGCGCTCATTACAAAGACAAAAGGAGCCGGAGACGCCGACGCCGCTTCACGCACAAAATGCTTTTCAAATAGCGCGCGGCCCAAAACATTATTGTCATTTCCCCGCAGACGAAGTTTGTCATGTGGGTGAGTTATTTCTCGTGTGTGTGCAAGTCTCCCATCAGACAGAAGGGATGAACACTCGTTCCCACCAGTCAAGCCTCGAGCTAAGACCTCCACAGGAGTGACAGACAACTATCGTCTCCAGAAGAAGACATTTAAGATTATGACTGACTCAAGATTATAACTGAAGATTATAACAAACAA
Organism: Paedocypris sp. Pulau Singkep; assembly: GCA_017309775.1. NCBI lineage: Eukaryota > Metazoa > Chordata > Actinopteri > Cypriniformes > Paedocypris > Paedocypris sp. Pulau Singkep. Next base: position 1,596,612 of record MU204241.1, read on the forward strand.
CTAGTCAAGGTTGTGGATGAAAAAAAACTTTTCAGTGGTTTGTCACACATCATCTTCACACACATCTGTGAAGAAGAGAAAAATCTCCAGTTTGTAATGAAGTACAATAGCTAAGACTTCATTCAATAGCTTTATAAACTCAATTATAAATAAATCCTACATATTCTAGGCACATAATTTGTATTCATTCTATATAGCGCTGTCAATAAATGACTGTTTTCCGATCTTTTGTCTGCATACGGCCTCTAATTAAAAGCTGTATGAGTCCAAACTAAACTTTCTTCTAAAATTAACTCATTCACAATTTTACTTTAATCGGCCCGTTCACAATCATTTCTAACTTGTTTGCTAGGCTTTTATACTAAAGTGGGGCCCTATGGTCACTTGAGGGGACCTTTGGCTGGGCTCCATAACTTAGAAGGTCTGTTTGGCGGTCAAGATGGGATTTTATGGCTGAAGTTACGATTGAGGTTTTGTTAAGGTCAGAGAAAGGGTGTGAATGAAGAATATTCTGATGGTTGGGATCATAAATATAAATAAAATGATGATATAAATGAAAGTGTGTGTGTGTGTGTGTGTGTGTGAGAGAGAGAGAGAGAGAGTGAGAGAGAGAAAGAGAGAGAGAGAGTGAGAAAAAGAGCACAGACGGACAAGGAAAACAAAACAAAAACAAGCGCAAAAGTTTTTTTCAGCTTTTTTTACTATAGTTTTAAAGTATACTAGGGGGTTTATTCAGTAAAATCAAGAATGATAATAATATTACAAATTTAATAAAAAGTTTTTCCTCTTAATGACAGAAGCATAAAAAATACAGTTAGGCAGTTTCATCCATGCTCAATTTCAGAGAAACGGCGCCATCTGGCGGACAATTTGTGGCACTTGATCGTTACTACAAACGATTATACTACTTTTAGGCACGTAAAATATTTAGCAACAGAACAAACAATTTCAGAACACAAAATTTTGCTGAATTAATTTTGAACATTTATTCTTGCATTCAACAAAGAGTTCCATAGTTAGCATTTGTTTTTTAAATATACATTGTGGGTAATTTTAAACTACTTGTATTGGTTCTTTTACGGTGCGTATGGTTGATTTTCTTCATGTTTACTCATCAGTAACTAATTATGTAAACTGGTTGACCGACGTGCAAAACACCCGTCTTCTTCACGGTGTAGTACTGGCCCATTATAGGCGATGTTTTCTGCGTGGGGTCCGTCAGTCTGTAGCTAAAGTCAAATACACACCACATGTGATCAGAGGTTACCACCATAAACAACAGCTCTGAAACCTATGCAGGAACGTTGCAACTTTGCATAAATGCGCTTACGTTAAAAAATGTTCACCTCGGTGATTCCAATTTTTTAAAATAATTTTATAAGATTATCGATCTTTCCAATTAAAAAAAAGAAACGTACCACCACATTAGAATAAAAACTATATCAATCGTTTCTAGTTTCATTTTCTAAGTTTAATTTTGCATGTATTCTGTTTGTGTTACAGCTCTGTTTTTTTTTCCTTTTCTTTAAAGATTAGAAAATTCCTTGCCAATCATTGTTCTCTTAAAATTGAAAGTGATTTCATCCAGGCTAAGTAGCCTTCTAATCCCTCCAAACAGATTAAGAACTTTACATGCGGTAGAAAAACAAGCAGTTTCTGCTTTTGTCTTTCTGAAAGGTGGAAAATGTCTTTCTGTTGGAAGCCTGTATTTTACAATTTGCTTGGAACATTTGCATTTAAACATGAAAACATATTGCGTGTGTATGTGTTTAACTTTGTTGAGTTTTTTATAAAAATGTGCAAATCAGGATTAATTTGAAAACGATTTTAAATGAAAAAAAAGGTGCCAGAGATAAAACTTGGACATTGGATTCAACCATTTTTTGGATTCAAGGGCGTTGGAAATAGAATTCTTGATTTTGCTATATAGAAATAATAAAATTAAATTTATAGACATGGAACTTTGGAATTCTCACCAGTGCAAACTTTGCACACACACTTGTATTGATTTCTGACATCTGCTTGGAGGAACTGTACACGACTGCGTTGTCGTACAGTAACTAACTGTGTGTTTGACTGAGAGTAACTGATTGACCAAGTCAGGTTACACAACATGTCCCAGGACAAAAACCTCAGAGTCTACAGTCACATGAGAGAATGAGAGAATCTATGAGACGTTTGCTTACGCTTTGAGTGTGGTCAGCGGCTCTTTCCGGGTGATGATGCCAGTTTCAGGATCGACCGTGGTGAAAAGGCATCTGTGTAAAAGCACACAGTGGCATATTAAAACATTCAGTGGGAATCGCTTTACACATTTGGATGTGCAAAAAGCCACAATAAATTATCACGATAACAGTTTTATCAGTCGATATTGAGAATCATTACAAAAGAAGACTTTATATTTGTCAATTTAAAAAGATTTTCACTCCTGAAAAGGATACTTTTTTTTAGGATTTTTTGTCAGAAAAGACATTCCAAACAAGAGAATTAATGAAGCGAATACAGATTAAAACATTATCCAATTAACGTCAACAGAAGACAAGTTTCACTAATGGGAAACAGTCTTGTCACATTGAAACAAAACTTAGTTATACGACATTATCTCAAACAGTATAAAGTAAGAATAAGCCAATAAAACTACATATGAAGAAGCTGATGAGACCATTTTTGCGTCATTCAGTACAAAAAAAAAAAACATTAAAGAGTGAGAATAACATTAAATACAGTAGAAGCTGAGATCTAAATGAGAAGCTGAAAAGAAGATTGACGATGAAAGCTTAAAGATGAATCCAATTTAGAAAGAAAATAGAAAGTTAAAAAGATAAAACTTTGAAGATGTGAAGAACACATTTAGGAAGTGGAATGAAATCGATGAACGCTGATGACGTGAGGATGCACAAAAGATGACTCCTATTCAAAGTCAATAGTAGAAGAAAAAAAACTGGTTGTAATAGAGGGAAAGTCTAAAGGTTTGGAAGACAGACATTATAAGTTCAAATGGCAAACCTAGTTAAGACTAGTTAATGATTGGTTTGAGTCAGATGGCAAAGAAATATTTTTAAGTGTAAACCAATCATGTGCGTTTTATTAAACCAAAATTAAGTTGTGACAAATATTGCCATCATATTTTCCCCCAACCTTGCCTAGTAGTCTGAAAAATACGGTATATTTTTCCTCAAACACTGCACCGTTTTTTACCTTCCACAGCCAATGACTCTCTTAAGCTCCACTTCACCGATCTGAATATGGTCCCATGTGTCCTGATTAAAGGATGACAAAGTCATTTACTACCGTTTTTTAGAAGAATAAGTAGCTGAATAGATAATGTCCTGTACTCAGCTGTACCTCTGTGAAGGCATCACAGTCATTGACCACAATACTGGGACGGAATTGAAAAACAGAGACGCCGTTCTCCAGTTTATTGTTCAGGTCTCTAACCGAGGCCTCAGACATCAGCATGATGGGCGCAGCATCCGGATACGCCACCTGAGAAGACGAGGAACAGCCAATCACAGAACGGATCCAATCAACTCATCTGACCAGACTAAACTAACACACAGAAAAACACAATCAGCAAAGACACAGATCCCAGATAATGTGGCAAGTTAAAGTTTCATTTGTGTGTGTGTGTGTGTGTGTGTTAGATTTTTAGATGAGCAAAATCTTGAATCAATAACAATAAAATAACTTTAAATTAAAAATAACATTAACTTGTAACATATTTCCAGGAATATAAATGCTGTAGAATTCAGAAAATGTTTTTTTTTGTGCATTTACTGTACCAACTTCTAATTATGTCTGGTGATAATTATTTAAATACTTTGTTTCTGTTAATTATATATTGCACTGAGAATATTTAATCATTAATTTCTTCATTACGAATTAAGTGCAAGTAAATATAATTATACTTGAAGTAATATTTGTAATTAGTAAATATAAAACACATGTCATTTAAGTAATTCATAATAATTTTAATAAAAATTATTTTATTGATAATTGTTACCTTTGATCATCATGGACATATGCACTCACATATCATGGACATATGCAGTTTATATTTTTTGCACATTTATAAATGTTTTCCATCAAACCTTATCGTCCTTGGGATAGAGAGGCTCTTTCTCGTAAGGCTTCTGGGCCTTCAAAGACGGTTCAAAGTGCACCAAGCGAACGGCTTTATCAGACCCCAAGTATCGAGTGAGCCATTTGGACACTTCATCCCCACAGTCTCGGCCCTGGACGTCTACACTGAAAACCCTAAAGATTAAGTAAATTAGTTCATTATATTTCTATGCAGTTGTAGGCCCAGGCTCACTGTATTATAGAATGAACCTGCAGTCCAGAACCGAGTTTTGGGGCTGGTGAAGAGAAACCTTTATCTCCTCCATCTGTGGTCCGGCTAGACATAACTGTCCATCTTTACAGGTCACGGAGACCAACACCAGACGAGGCTGCTGTCTGCCCGTCACCATGTGTCCATCCTCTGTGATGACCATCCAGTGTCTACAAAGCAGATTGTCCTCAATTAACACAATTATTACAATAGGAAACAGTGGTACCTTGACCCATGAGTACATTGACCAACAAGTTGATGACAGATTTCTTGCAACCATGTCTCTGACAATGATGCGAAGAGGATGCTGATGCTGTTCACTGAATTTAAACATGAAATTGTAACATGAACAAGGGGTTTGTCTAAAGGAAAGGCCACGCAGAATATTCAACATTTTTGATCAGCACTAAGGTTATAGTGCCAGCAAAAATGTAAATAATTCAACAAAATGATGCATTTTATTGCTTCTGCTTTGTCTTCACCTCTGCCAGCATCTTCTTCAGTTCCAAGTTGAGTATCAGTTCCAATCTCTCCCCGGGCAACACGGCTTAGGCTGCCCACTGCTCAGGGTGTGTGTGTGTGTGTGTGTGTGTGTGTGTGTGTGTGTGTGTGTGTGTGTGTGTGTGTGTGTGTGTGTTTACCATGTGTGCCTGCACTGGATGGTTTCAAAGAAGAGCACCAATTTTGATATGGTTCGCCGTATTGATTCTTTTTTTCACTCGTTTGTATAGTTTGTTATGTAGATTTTCATAATTTAATAACTTACATAAAACACGGGGGTTGTTGAGGTTTGGAACGAACGGAATGCATTTTAATTACCGGAAAATCTCTAATTGAACGCCACCTCTAGTTATAGAGCGCCCCCTATGTGCCATAAAACAGCTATTAGAGTTTTTATGGCATATTAAATGGTAAAAATCGATATGAGATAGGTTAAGACACGGTCCGGACGAGTTAACTTGAACTCGTTGATCAAGCTCTGCAAAAATCGACGTCAGGCAAAGAAATTGTTTTCTTTAAAGAACAAGTCCCTTTTGGACCGTTCCGTTTCTATATGAGTGAAATAAACATGATGATGACCTATTTTAGGTAGTAGTTTAATCTGGAGATATGTTGAATTACGGAAGACTATCGTTCCAAATAGCAACTTTTTGGACATACTTACAAAAACGTCAAAACCGAGTTTTGTTTGAGTTCAAACTTCAGATTGTTTCGTAACCCACCGGTCCTGCAGCTCTCCGTGTTTCAGCCCCATGCGCAAACACTCCGCGGTGTCGACCAGCAGCGCTTTTCCAGACTTCATCGGATGAACCAGCAACTGGGAAACAACTCCAACCTGCCGCAGCTGCTTCTCGCGACGCGTGTATTTATATCCAACGCCGAGGCCGATCAGGGCAACGGTGCCCGCAGCACAGAGCAGCCCTGTCCGATGCTGGTGAAGGACTGCCAAAGCGGCATCTTTAATGCTCATCTTCACTCTCGACAATAAACTTTTCAAAGTTTGCAAATAGCGCACGTTTTACAGCGCTCGCGCACAACGGCGACCTGATGCGTCAATTTGAGGGCGGCCAATGAGAAGCCGCGATGCTGCAGCGCCGATTTAAAGGCGCAGTGTCTAAATTATATAACACTTAAAAATGTTCTTCTAGTACTGTAGTCCGTTTCGTTTTAACCGAATCCCCAGTCTAAAAACGATGTAGTCCGATTGTAGTAAAACAACCGGACCCGTGAAATGTGTAAACAATTTCAGCAATAGTCACTGAATGTGTGTACGATCATGACACATTTATTTGTTGATCAATCAATCAATCAATCATTCAATCAACCAACCAACCAACAAAAAAATCAATCAATCAATCAATCGATTCGTCCATCCACTCATTCATCATGTCTGTTTATATTTTTTTCGTCTCTGTCTGTTTATAATAATAATAATAATAATACATTATTTGTCTGTATGTCTGTCTGTGAATTGATTGATCAATTGGTTGCTATGTATCAACATTATGTAGAACTAAATTAGTGTAATCTTGTTTCATTAGCTGAAAAAATTACACATTGCAATTGTGTGAAACAGCCATAAGGTTTAATTGCACCATAAATATCCAGCCGTGTAAAATATACACATCTGTTTAACTTTTGATGAAATTGTATTTGAAAGTATTTGAGAATCAAACACCTTCATGTCACACACGCATGTGAAGTGAATTTCTCATGTATTCCAGAGTTTGGAACATTTCTTAAATCTCCTTATATGGCATTATTCTTTTTCCACGGGCATCAGCCTAAAATAATAAACTGGTCTTGCATTAATTTCTCTCTCTCTCTCTCTCTCTGTAGACAGTTATTATAGCAAGTTTCCCTGGGTGAGGGCAAAAATAGAAACCTAAACATACACTATGTCCTGCTCCCACTGACCTGCTGGTCCCAGATAATCTTTACCTTTCGCATTCATGTCCAAGCCAAAAAATTACAGAAGGAAAAGCAACAGATGCCTCCACGGTGGGGGGCAATACAGGCATTTGTTGAAATGGCGTTCCTTCTGTCGCTGTGTCATGCAGGTTTAATAGCTAAAGGCAAAGTCTTGGGCACAAAGCACCTTCTCCTTGGCAGCTTGTGTAGATGCATCACAATCCCATGTGGACCAAACACAGTTCGAGCAGCAAGGCCTCGTTGAGTCATGGGGGATACACAGGACACGATATCCAGATTAGCGCCCGGGATGGCTTGGGGGTCCGTATGTGATAACTGCTGCTTTACCCAGACCAAGGTCGTATTTAAGCCTGATCGCCAACATCGTCTCACATTTAAGCGCCAAACTTCAAGGCTGAAGATTCCTCGTTCCCAGATAATGACCCTGACATCATCGTTGCTTATGCGCTAAACAGCGTTTATCAATCGACGTGTCCTCTAGATAAATCTTTAGCCTGGAAAGGTCAGACTATTCTTTTAACACGCCGTACAAAGTGGGCGTCGTGTCGATATGCCATCTGGATCAACAAACACCTATTAGGTGTTTCATTTCGCAAGCTCTGACGTCGAAGACGATATTACAAAGACTCATTACACTAATGGCTACAGTGTGAGCTGTTTATCACAATATACTCAATATCTTCAGTCGGCCTCTCATTACAAAGACAAAAAGTAATGAAATCTCAGCGCTACTCCATTGTCGCGTCATCTGAGCGAAGAATAACTGCATGTTCGCCATTATGTCGGTCTTCTTTCAATTTTCAATGTATATAACGTATACGGTCTTCATTTGCTGTATAATCATTTTTGATAATGCAGTGAATGTATATCTGACTTATTTCGATACCATATTTTCTTAAATTCTCAAAATAAATATCTTAATTGACAAATATTCCTATCTTTTCTTTTTGCATGTATTTATATTGTATACAGTATTTCATTATTGTTGCAAGTCTATCTCTAAGTCTCCCTTTCATCTAGTATCTTCTTTTATTTTCACCGAAATTGTTGTGGAGAAGCTCGATGTGACATGTAGTGCATGTGTTATGCATGATTGTGCGTGATGAAATTGTATTTGATTTCTATTGCACCATATGCAAATAATTCTCCATTGTGGAAAAAAACAAGTTTATCTTCAACTTTGTCAGCCGGGGACGAGGCTAAAAAAAGCTCTTGTCTTTTTTCCCACCTCAGGCCGAGGTGTTCAAGTATCCTCTTTCTGAAAGCACAAGGGTTTCTTGTGAATGAAGCGAGGCTGGAGGTGTGAGGAGAAGCTGAGGTGATTCAGACGGAGCTGCGTCTTTTGGAGAAGAGGCTGAACGGTGAGATGTTCCTCAGGTCAGCAGACACAGTGCTAATGGCGGAGCAGCGTTGAGGGTTGCACACACAGCCCGTCGGACCAGACCCGAAGAAGCAATGGGGCGATAAGTCTCCCTGCTCCATTAGCGCATCGTTAAAAGACAGATCTTGCGGAAGGATGACCATTTTCTCTCGGCTTCTGTACCACAAGCACGAGCACACAGTCTGGAAGTGAAGAACCTCGGCGTAGACGCTCTTCAGCCCTCGTCGTTTCTCTCGTCTCTCTGTAGCTGGGGTGGGAGGATCCGGATGACATATGACTGGGACATGGTGTTTATCTTTGGAGAGCAAAGCCCTCTGCTCTGCATCTCTTCTCTCGTCCTCTATGTTCATCGTCATGAACCTCAGCACCACTAAGTTGAGGAAAGCACCAATCACCGTGAGGCCCATTAGGATGTAGACGAAACTGAAGGCCACGTAATGAGGGTCGTTCTGAAGGGCGTTGTCTTTCTGCAGGGCAACGTAGTCACCAAAACCGATGGTGGTGAGAGTGATGAAGCAGTAGTAAAAGGCATGGAAGAATGTCCAACCCTCATAGTGGGAAAAGGCAGTGGCTCCTACACACAAAGTGCTGATGCAGGAGAAGAAGCCGATGATCACCATGTTGGCCATGGACACTTCCGGTCGCCTCAGGCCAACACATTTCTTGGCTTTGTGCAACAGGAAGCGTACGAAGGTGTTGATGCGTTCGCCCAAGCTCTGGAACATGACCAGGGTTAGGGGGATGCCCAGAAGTGCGTAGCCCATGCAGAACGCTTTCCCAGCATCCGTACTGGGGGCGGCATGTCCGTAACCTTGAAAAGAAGAAGCGCAAAGGTTGCAAGATTCAGAGCTTTGCCATGTCGTGCTTGTGAATGCCGAGCTGGAAAATAATGTGTGTGCATAATGCGGTGATATACGGCGAAAGTGTGAGATTTACCGGCGTAATCCAGTCGTGCTCTGAATAACTTTGGTGCTCTCGGGGTTTGTGTCAGATAAAAAATGTGTTAACAAGGGATTAAGTCAAGTAAACTCGATAGTTTCTGCAGAGAGTCACTGAAGTGGGTGTTAAATATGCACATTTATATTGTCTGTGTGTCTATTAACATTTTGTAAATATTAGTGGAGACATTCCCTTCGTCATCCCAATTTTGTTATGATGATCCAGTAACTCCTCTGTGAGGCCGGACTAATATGGTATTAGCCTCTGCTCTGGGATACATAAACACCAAAGGATTACGCTTTCCCCAAGCAAATTAGAATAATGAGGTAAAAATAATTAAACGTGTCATTTATTTGACATATAATTAAAATTTTATTTTATAGGGGTTTAATACTGGTTTCTGAAATTTGGACTCAAATGTAAATAAATTGCTCTATTCTTTATATTGTTTTTTTATAATGAATCAACTTTAATAACAACTGACCTAGCAACAGTTGCTAATGGATGGTTTTTGTGGTTATTTGTAGGGTATAGATTAAAATAATAACAATTTTAACAGCTGCAAATAATGATAACAGCAACAATTAAAATAAACAATCCACTGTACAGAATTGAAGGGATCCCCATGGACTTTAACAAAGGATTAAGCCTTTTTTATCTGATGAGAATGTCCTGGGGATTTCTTTACTGCAATCAACTTTCCTTTAGCCTAAATGTTAAGTAATTATTTTTATGTTTCGTAAATTCAAGAAATTAAGAATCAAGGGTATTCAGTAATTGATGTGCTTTTTGTAAACGCTCTATGCTAAACACAACAGGGAAGAGCCAAAAAAGAAGGGCTAAAAATAAAATTCACCGCTAGGTTGGGACAACTGCGTTAATCTTGAAATTCTAATAACGTGGTGTCAATTTCGTGTAGAGATTCATACACTGTACTGTGATGTTTAAAATATTGTCGACAGTGTCAAATTCTGTTTCAGTTAAAAGAATATAAAAACAAAAAACATACTAACAACAACAACATCGCTGTATTTTAAGTCAAATTGAATCGCACTTGGGAACAAAAAGGAGCATACACAATGGCAATGAATAAATGCGAATGACTTTTACCTATGGTCGTTATCACAGTGATGGCGAAGTAAAAAGACCCTGCGAACTTCCACTGGACCCCGGCTTTGTGCGGCTTCAGAAGCAGCACGACCTTTTCGATCTGCTCAAAGTCAAGCCTGGAGAGGTTGTATTTATGCATAAGTTGGAATTTTATATAGTCGAGTTTTCCTTTCTGGCTCTTCTCGTGTCTTGACTCGAGAGCGTCGAAGACTCCCGCTCCGATGAGCAAATAGGACAAAGTGCAGATGATTAAGGCGAGAGTCCGCACGTTTTGCCTCTTCATCTTCTCATAGTCGCCTCAGAACATCCCCCAGGTTTCAAAGCTCCGCTCCGCGCGTGAGAACTTTCCCGAATCATGGCTCGAGGCTGCTCTGCAACCCTTGGCTCCAAGGATCCAGCTGAAGAGGGTCTCTTGGAAAAGCCGCCACGAGGGACCGCTATTAAAAGAAGGCGCGCTCGACGGGAGCTGTTCTTTCAGCACCACCCCAGGGAATAATAAACACGCTCCTTATATGGTCAAACGTTCTGGGACGGAGCGTTACGTTACGCGTCTTGTTCGCCCGCCGTCACGTTGCAGCGATCACAAAACACGATATGAGCTAATCCAAGAACAGATCGTTGCTTATCTAGAGTGTTTTGTTTAAGATAAGGATTAGGAAAAATCAGCAGCCCTTACAGAGTAGGTTATCACTTTCCACTTACTTGCGTTCGATAAAGAATCTTTTTCGGCACTTTTTCATCAGTACACTTTTTGAAATGCTATCTCACGAAATACATGTCTAATCCCAAAAATAACATATTGAAGTCAGTCGGGCGAAAATTGAAGAAGGTGTGAAGCAAACAAACGACTCAAAAGTCAATAAACTATGCGAACACGAGAGGTGTTCTGGAGAGTAACTCCCTAATGAATCCTGAAAGGTTTTCCAATGGAAAACAGTAGTACTGACCCCTCACACTGTTCGCTGACCCTGTGCATATTTCAACAAATGGTTTCCAGGCTTCATAAATTGTTGTCTAGCAACATAATTAATGCCGCAGTCCTTGAGTACATATCATGGTCCTTTGTGGGCCTGAGTAGGCCCACCCTTTGCATAACAATTTGCCTTTTAAAAGCCTCCCTATGCATCTACACGAATGACGCTGTAGGCCTTTTTATGGTCACGGCACTAGTAAAGGACATCTGTGTAAACAGACCGGGCAGACCTTTCTGCTTAAATGGGTTTGCTGTCAAGACGCTGTGCCGAGGCCTTAGCTATTTTTAAAGGCCAATCTCTTTCTCCAAAAACGTTGCTTTAGTAAACTGGACTTGAAGTGATCCATGCGTTGAACTAGTTCAAACCCGGGTTTACTTGTCCTCACACAGCAGAAGCCATTTAGAATCTTTTAACAAATTCAGTGTTTATTTCAATATGTCTGGCAAACAGCTTGAAGGTGAACATGTTGAGAATCACATCATTAATCAGTCAAAAATGTCTTTGATTTGATTATGTGAATCAATATGTGCGGTTCATTCATGAAAAACTGACAAATGAGCTACTGACAAAAACTGACAAAAAAACTGCAAAATAGGCTCATTTAAAACTCCATATAATAATAATAAAAACAATAATAATAATAATGCTAATAATAGTACAATTATTTTCTGAAGTCTACGGTTTTGGCACAATTAGCATAAACAAGATCTTTACGCCTCATAAACCTTGTGTACATAAACCTTGTTAAAAGTCCTGAACTAATTTTTGTTTGCTTGCTTTTAGAATAATGCTGGTGTGGTGAAGGAAGAAACACATGAATGCCTGTTCAGATCATCCAGGCTGTGAAAACAAACCAACGTGCAACCATTTGTGCACAGGACACAGGACAGATGATGGTTTACCGGAGAACATCTCAGCCATTATAAAGCTTCAAACTCATCAATTCTCTGCTTGGTGTTGCCCATACGGATCTGACGAAGTGTTTTGTACTTGTCTCGTCCGGCTTGTACGTTTTCATTGTGCAGAATGTCATTTGGAGTCTTCTTGGAATCATCCCGGGCTTCTGCCAGCTCAGAGCTCAGCGCCTATAAACAATTCCAGATATCACATGTAGTGTCATGTGGAGAACACATCAAGACATTGGCAGAAGAAACAGTTTCATCATTCTTTGTTTCATCACAACAACAGTTTCCGGTATATTTAATATATAAAGGTAAATAAAGTCGTTTTGTATACATATATACTACATATATTATATTATGTGACTATATATACCACATATACATACGTATATTATATTATGTAACTATATATATATGTATGTATGTATATGTGGAGATGTCTCCCAGATGGGTCTCAATTAACCAATTCTTAACCAGCTTTATTCAAGATGAATCACAACCCCGAATTTTACCATGAGCTGTTTCTGCACACGGATGTTCTTCTCCGCCTCTGTGATTCGCTCTTCCTCATTGCGGTGGTCCTCTATGCCCTCCACAAGCAGCTCAGCACTATAGGAGCGGTGGTTCTCCTCGTGATCCTCGTGATCATTCTCCAAAGGTTCCTCCATCGCGGCCATTGGAGCAGCCATGGAGGCAGCCGCCACTGGAGACGCCATGACATTCTGCAGCTCCTCACGGGTCTTCACCAGATCATCCTGTACCTCTTTAGCCTGAGAGCAACAGAGAAGTTCAGATTAACCAGCTTAAATGTGACTTTTTAAGTTTGCACCAGAGTGAGTTTAAAGAGAAGCACCAGATGTTTTCAGATGTTACTCACTCTGTTCTGCCATTCGTTGGCTTCTTCCTCCTTCACTCTCCTGGCTTCTTCCAGCAAGATGATCTTTGACGTGTACTCAGCAAGCTCGGCTGCCTTGAAATAGAAAATCATAAATGTAAATCCCACTAATTTTAGACTCGTGCATCTGTGTGGAGATCTCACTAAGTAGATTTTAAGCTGCGTAATGTGTGAAAGCAGCTCACCAACTGCTCCTGAGTTTTCATCTGGTCTTCTGCTTTCCTTGCCAACTCTTCTTTGGCCATCAGTGCTGCCTGTCTCTCAGCCTCCAGACGCACTGCCTCTTCCTCCACCCGCCGCCTCTCATCTTCTAAAATCCTGGCTCTTTCAAACTGCTCTCTCAGATCTAAGACATTAACGCAGTAGACCACAAGGGGGCATTAGTCTTTTATTCTCATTGTTGCTTTTTATTCATAAATACTAAATAAACCTAAACGTAAGAATAACCTTAATAACACAGTAAACTTGAAATACACATTTGCCGTTTCCTCAAAAATATAAACCGTCTTAACAATTAAACCTTCTAAGACAATTCGAATTTAATAAGCAAAATAATTTGAAAAATATTTATATTAAAAATAACAATTTTTAAAAACAAAATTAAGATCATCATGATATCAATGGGGCAGCACTGTGTCGTGGTGTGTTGTAAAGTCTGTATCCCTGATGCAATGTCCAATAATGCAGAAATAAATAAATTCCAAAACAAATTAAAAAAAAATAGATCCTCGATTGTCAGTAATATAATAATATAAGTTCTGCAGCTGAAAAAAATTCAAACACTCTTATTTTTAATAGTTTTTTTTTCTTTTCTTTTCTTTTCTTTCTTTCTTTTTTTTTTTTTTTTTAAGTTTTTGGACCCAAAAACAAGTGCTTGTTTTAGAGCAAATGCATACTAAGATTTTATATGATTTGCACTTTACCTCTCTCCACCTTTTTGGTTTGCTCTTCAAACTGGAACAGCTTCATCATCATCTCTTGCTTCTCTCTCTCCACATTCTCTTTCTCTCTCTCTATCGCTTCCCGTTTTTTCTTCTCACTTTCTAATTGGGCTCTAGGTAGGAAACAAAATACACCTTCTCTATGAAATAAGAGCCATTTAATAATGGATAAAGCCATTGGTGGAAAAACGCAGCGTCCAACAGAGTTAAATCATAACAGGTGTTTCACAAACACATTCATTAAATTGCATATGCAAAGCAGGTAAACGATGCTTTTCCAGAATTCTATACACTATAAATAAGAAATAAGTCATTAAATCAGGCCACACATTTATAAGATGCAAAAAAAAACTAATGAATTGTTTTGAATATGAATCATATTCTGAAATCTGTTTTAAGATTCTGGGTGGCTTGTTATGCTGAGAAGCATCTGCGCAAACACACACACACACACACACACACACACACACACACACTCAGACTAATGGACGCCGTGTCCTCACCTCTCCATCTGTCTCTGGTGCTTCTCTTCTCTGGCCTGGGCCTTCATCTGCTGCACCTCAATGGTGTCAGGTTTCCGCCGTTGCATGTACAGTTCATGGTTTCCCATGCACAGCTGCAGGATGCGCTTGTTAATGCGCAAGCGAGTTGCATAGAACACAAAGTCCTGCGAGAGACAAAGAGATAAAGCTCAACCATTTTATCTGCATTGACAGATGAGGCTCATTTGAACAATGAGCCTTGCATGAGCAAATTGCTCCACTAAATTATTTGTCCCACATATTAGAGAATAAGAAAGAGAAAGAGAGAGATACACAATATAGCATATAAATATATAAATGGATGGATGGATGGATGGATGGATGGATGGATATATATATATATATATATATATATATATATATATATATATATATATATATATATATATATATGACAGACAGACAGACAGATAAATAGACAGATAGATAGAAAGATAGATAGATAGACAGACAGACAGACAGACAGACAGACAGACAGACAGA